>CM068373.1:438782141-439242264 GCA_034769895.1 Magicicada septendecula | reverse complement strand
ACCCCCCAGAGGATCGTATCAAAAAAAACACCTGTCCTATGTTGGTTCTCCCGTTGCGTAAAATATTTGTGCCAAGTTTGGTTGAAATCGGTCCAGTGGTTTAGGAGGAGATGTGGAAGACCCCAAAGAACCCCAAAAGAACCCCATCGAAAAAACACCTATCCTATGTTGGTTCTCCCTTTGCGTAAAATATTTGTGCCAAGTTTGGTTGAAATCGGTCCAGTGGTTTAGGAGGAGATGTGGAAGACCCCAAAGGACCCCCCGAAGTATCATATCGAAAAAACACATATCCTATGTTGGTTCTCCCGTTGTGTAAAATATTTGTGCCAAGTTTGGTTGAAATCGGTCCAGTGGTTTAGGAGGAGATGTGGAAGACCCCAAAGAACCCCATTGAAAAACATCTATCCTATGTTGGTTCTCCCTTTGCGTAAAATATTTGTGCCAAGTTTGGTTGAAATCGGTCCAGTGGTTTAGGAGGAGATGTGGAAGTCCCCAAAGGACCCCCCGAAGTATCATATCGAAAAAACACATATCCTATGTTGGTTCTCCCGTTGCGTAAAATATTTATGCCATGTTTGGTTGAAATCGGTCCAGTGGTTTAGGAGGAGATGTGGAAGACCCCAGTGGACCCCGTCGAAAAAAACACCTATCCTATGTTGGTTCTCCCGTTGCGTAAAATATTTGTGCCAAGTTTGGTTGAAATCGGTCCAGTGGTTTAGGAGGAGATGTGGAAGACCCAAAGGACCCCATCGAAAAAACACCTACCCTATGTTGGTTCTCCCGTTGCGTAAAATATTTGTGCCAAGTTTGGTTGAAATCGGTCCAGTGGTTTAGGAGGAGATGTGGAAGACCCCAAAGAAACCCCAAAAGAACCCCATCGAAAAAAACACCTATCCTATGCTGGTTCTCCCTTTGCGTAAAATATTTGTGCCAAGTTTGGTTGAAATCGGTCCAGTGGTTTAGGAGGAGATGTGGAAGACCCCAAAGGACCCCCGAAGTATCATATCGAAAAAACACATATCCTATGTTGGTTCTCCCGTTGCGTAAAATATGTGTGCCAAGTTTGGTTGAAATCGGTCCAGTGGTTTAGGAGGAGATGTGGAAGTCCCCAAAGGACCCCCCGAAGTATCATATCGAAAAAACACCTATCCTATGCTGGTTCTCCCTTTGCGTAAAATATTTGTGCCAAGTTTGGTTGAAATCGGTCCAGTGGTTTAGGAGGAGATGTGGAAGACCCCAAAGGACCCCCCGAAGTATCATATCGAAAAAACACATATCCTATGTTGGTTCTCCCGTTGCGTAAAATATGTGTGCCAAGTTTGGTTGAAATCGGTCCAGTGGTTTAGGAGGAGATGTGGAAGACCCCAAAGAACCCCCAAAAGAACCCCATTGAAAAACACCTATCCTATGTTGGTTCTCCCTTTGCGTAAAATATTTGTGCCAAGTTTGGTTGAAATCGGTCCAGTGGTTTAGGAGGAGATGTGGAAGACCCCTAAGGACCCCCCAAAGAACCCC
This sequence comes from Magicicada septendecula, assembly GCA_034769895.1. Classification (NCBI taxonomy): domain Eukaryota; kingdom Metazoa; phylum Arthropoda; class Insecta; order Hemiptera; family Cicadidae; genus Magicicada; species Magicicada septendecula. The sequence continues at coordinate 439,240,749 of CM068373.1, read as the reverse complement.
ATCGAAAAAAACACCTATCCTATGCTGGTTCTCCCTTTGCGTAAAATATTTGTGCCAAGTTTGGTTGAAATCGGTCCAGTGGTTTAGGAGGAGATGTGGAAGACCCCAAAGGACCCCCCGAAGTATCATATCGAAAAAACACATATCCTATGTTGGTTCTCCCGTTGCGTAAAATATGTGTGCCAAGTTTGGTTGAAATCGGTCCAGTGGTTTAGGAGGAGATGTGGAAGACCCCAAAGAACCCCCAAAAGAACCCCATTGAAAAACACCTATCCTATGTTGGTTCTCCCTTTGCGTAAAATATTTGTGCCAAGTTTGGTTGAAATCGGTCCAGTGGTTTAGGAGGAGATGTGGAAGACCCCTAAGGACCCCCAAAGGACCCCGTCGAAAAAAACACCTATCCTATGTTGGTTCTCCCGTTGCGTAAATTATTTGTGCCAAGTTTGGTTGAAATCGGTCCAGTGGTTTAGGAGGAGATGTGGAAGACCCCAAAGGACCCCCCGAAGTATCATATCGAAAAAACATATCCTATGTTGGTTCTCCCGTTGCGTAAAATATTTGTGCCAAGTTTGGTTGAAGTCGGTCCAGTGGTTTAGGAGGAGATGTGGAAGACCCCAAAGAACCCCATTGAAAAAACACCTATCCTATATTGGTTCTCCCTTTGCGTAAAATATTTGTGGCAAGTTTGGTTGAAATCGGTCCAGTGGTTTAGGAGGAGATGTGAAAGACCCCAAAAGGACCCCCCGAAGGATCATATCGAAAAAACACATATCCTATGTTGGTTCTCCCGTTGTGTAAAATATTTATGCCAAGTTTGGTTGAAATCGGTCCAGTGGTTTAGGAGGAGATGTGGAAGACCCCAAAGGACCCCCCAATGGACCCCGTCGAAAAAACACCTATCCTATGTTGGTTCTCCCGTTGCGTAAAATATTTGTGCCAAGTTTGGTTGAAATCGGTCCAGTGGTTTAGGAGGAGATGTGGAAGACCCCAAAGGACCCCATCGAAAAACACCTACCCTATGTTGTTTCTCCCGTTGCATAAAATATTTGTGCCAAGTTTGGTTGAAATCGGTCCAGTGGTTTAGGAGGAGATGTGGAAGACCCCAAGAACCCCCCAAAGGGCCCCATTGAAAAAATTCATAAACCTTCGCGGGCTGTGCGCACAACAACTCACCGAAGTTTCATCGCAAATGGATGAATGGTATAGGAACGCATACGGGACAAAGAAAGAAAGAAAGAAACAAACATTCATTTTTATAGATATAGATAACGTCTAGCCCATTTGGGGGCTGGCAGACCAGAGTCCTCGTCCTCACAGCCCTTGTCTCATAGTCCTCTTCTTGACAATCATACTCTTGATCAGCTTCATTGGGATCATCAGGCTCATCCACGTCAACGTCTACTTCATCCTCATTACTGGTGATGTTCTGCAGAATGTCGTCATCGTCAGTAACGGAGTTAAGGCAAGAGTTCCCTTTGCAGTTCTTGCAAATGGTTGTGCATTTCATGCCACTCTTCCGGCAACTACAACAGCTTCGGCAACCTTTGGCACATGCGCAGGAAAGAGTTGAGAAGTTCCTCTGGTGCTGCTTTCTCAATCGTTGTTAGTGGTAAAAGGCCGAATTTCGAAGCCTTCCAACCCCAATCGAGTGGATTGAGGTTGTGGCCCATCCACTGTTGGATTTGGAAATATGCTCGAAACGAATGCTGACGAGCAGCTTCCTCAGTAGGTGGCAGAGCAGCATGATTGAATTCTTTTTTGATCAGAGACTTCCCAAACAGTTCAAACCTCAGGCTGCTTAATGATTGGTCATAACTGCCACCATATAGAGCTGCAATGAATTGCTGCCCTGCTTTTCCCACTTCATCAGCTGTAGCATCACTTTTTTTTAAAACCTCCACAATCTCTTGCAACCTTTCATCCTTCTCCAGCAGCTTGACAAACTTGAGTTTCCCTTGCCGGAAAAAATGATGAGGTGGTGTCGCACCCACTGATAGCATGAAGGAATAAAATATTTTATTTCACAGCTTGTGTGTGTTTGAATTCTCTTGGGGTGTACAGTATGTTAGGGAGTTTTCCTTTCCCTGGCTTTAGCATGTTCAGGCTGGAGGAGTTAGAGGAAGCAGGAGTCAGCGCAGTCAAGAGCACTAGGAGGTCGGTATCTTCACCCACAACAACTACACAGCCGCAGTTCTGAGCCTTCTCAAGTGCACTGTTTATAATGAGTGTGTCACCATCCTCAACAGCCTGCTTGACACAAATCTGCTCAGCCTGAAATTTCTCAATCAAGCAAGAGATAAGACGGCATTTGTTCTTTTCACTGGAGAGAAAACGTTCTTTAGACATGGTTGCGGACATACTCTTCATCAAACTGAACAGCTGGAGCGGATTTTTTATTATTTCTGCGAAGGCGCTCAGCGGCCTTAATGCTTCTGTTGCTGGCCTCCTCCGGGTATCCATCAAAACCAACTGTAGCTCCTTGACCATAGTACCGCTTTACATACTCAACATATTTAGTCAGAATTGAAGAAAATTTCTCTTTTGTCTGCCACACAACACGATGTAATAAGAAACCTCCATCTATGATGTAAACAGCATTATTAAAACTGTTTCTATCCATTGGTAATGGAGTGTACAATTCGTAAAAGATGGATTTGCGTGTTTTACGCATCCCGATTATGTCAAATAGTGACAAAGGAAATGGTGCTAATTCGAATCCAAAATACTTATTTAATTCTTCATCTGATTGCTTGCGGAATCAAATTCACCTAAAGATTGTATCTGAGTTCACTGGAACATCTTCATTGTGAGCTCGGATGGTACACTGTATTCCTTTCAGTGGTATCACTCGTTCTTTTCTTTGAAACTTCACATCGCTGAAATTGTTTCCAATTATTTTAGAGATGCTGGACATTCCTGCTTCTAAGCTAAATGACAATTAATTGTTTCGTCATCCATTAATCTGCTACTTATAGAAACAATGCAATCTCCAACAGGGAATGGCTTATGAATGGTAAACCACTCCACGAATTTCTGGACATCAGACTCATCTCTAGCAATCCTTGACACTCTTGAGTCAACATGTTGCTCAGTGGTAACAAATGAGACACCACAAAACTTCTCAATTTCCTGACAAATGTCCATGAAAGTAGGCATTGTAGCAATCCATTTTGTAAGGGTACTGTCTGTTATTCCTCGTCCATGAGTCAGACCGCCTGCACTCTTCATGGACCTCATGAGGGTCTGTTCTATGGTCATATCACCATATTCCAGCCCAAAATTTGTCAGATCGCCGGATAGTGAAGAATCCCTTTGAGACGAACAGTTCATACTCCTGAGGCGTTAGTTTTGATTCCAGTTGTGACATGTCTTGTAAATATAAATGGCAAGACTTGGCGTACAAATAATGTCCACTTGCGTGGAAGTACGGCAACATTCCTTTGATAGTTTGGAGATGTAACTGCCAGTCTCCACTTCTTTCAGCTTGTACAAATTTCTTCACAAGGGTCACCATATTGAAATATTGTACCCGTAATTTTGCTGTAGGTCCATTGTTCTGGAGTTCATCCAATTTTTCTCTGAACTTCTGCAATCCAGTGGCAATAGCGGGCTCCTCAAGATTTTCCAGGATGCCTGGGTTAACATCACGAAGAACTTCCAGTATTTTGCCATGCTCATCTTCTGTTAAATCCGCCATTGGTAAAATTAATTTGGCCAATGCCAGGTGAGCCAGTATGTGACCTCGAAGAGCTCTTGAGTAAGCATGCCCTGTCATCATCTTCTTAGTTGAAGCTACGGCAAAAACTAAGCTGAACTAGTCTTGTAGGCCACTTCTGTCCATTATGAATCCAATGGCACCCATAAAAGACATCAGTAGGTGAAATCCACCAAGCCTCACTATAACGGCACCAACATCAGACTGTGAACCAACTGTTGCTACAATGTCGCGGGCTTTGATAAAAAGTGGCTGGTCAAACGTAACAAAACAACAGTTTTGATTATGTGCCTTGCATTTCTCAGGTGCAGTACTAAGGACAGTATAAATTGTATCGTAGTTGGTAGGTGGGGAATTCACGAATGGCAGGCATATCACTCGAGATGTCGAGTAAGAATGACCAGAGGTTTAATTCCTCCATGAACCCATTCCAACCCCAGATGTTAGCTAGCCCTTTCCACGTGCCGTAGATCCATAAAAAGTCACTCGGCAAAAGTGTGTTAGTATCAGGTAGCACATATTGGTTTAGATCACTTATCTTTATTGTACGCAGGCCCTCCTTCACTGTTCTCTGGAAGGTCATCACAGGAACGTCCCCGAATTCCCCCACAGTTAAAGCACTTGGAACATGCTTCACTTTCTCAGTTGGGCTTCCTGGGGTAACTGAAGTTCCTGGTGTAACACACTGGATACCACCCATAGCTTGCAAGGTATTCAGCCCATCAATGGTATCTACGTTGACATCAGCATCAAATGCCATCTGGATGAAAGCATCATTCATAACTCTGTCGGGAGATTGCTGCAAGCAAGCTGCCTCAAAGCGTTTGACCTCTTGGTATGAACTGCAAACGCCAAGTGCCGCTAGCAAGTCTATAAGCTCTTATGATCCATACTTTTTGAACAGAAATGCCCCGAGATCAAGTTGTATTGAAGACGTAAAGGATCGTGGCCTAGTTCCAGATATCATTGCATGTGCCATCGCCAAAATTTTTGTTGTGATTTTTTCTTAATGTTGTTGTGTCTTAAATGTGAAGTCTTGTTAGGAGCACTTTCAGTGTGTCTGGTACATCATTTTCTGCATCATCAAGGAAAGCATCCGATGGAGGATATGAATCGAGGTTGATACTTTTGACCTGATGTCCTCACGGATGATGGCTACGGCCTCCTCCACTACTCGAAGACGCTCTTCTTGTTTGTTTAGTTTCCTGGGTTCATACCAATGATCAGATAAAATGGTATAGACAGTGTTTCGGAAACATATAGTTGTTTTCTTAAATTGATTGCCACCTGGCACACAAATTATGTCTTCACCATATCTTTCATTCAGTCTTTTCCTGATCGTTGGTTCCGTTGGAATATACCCCGAGTAGCCTTCCAAAATGTTGCTGAGTGTGAATTGGCACTGCTCTTCATTTTCCTCCATGTAGTCACATGTTAACTCTGTAGCAGCTGTCACTTCGTCACATTTAGGTCGTCCTGTGGTGCTTTGTGTTGGAAGAGGTTTGAAATACTTTTGCTGCAACAAGGTCGGACACTCCACCAATTCGTAAAACCACTTCTTTGCCCCATTCATCGTTTCTTATGCTTGCAGTTGTAGTAAGGCTGGTTTTGAAACCTAGTGTTTCCTCTACGTCCACAGAATCTCGCTTGGAGGCAGCTTTTTTCAACTTGCTCTTTTTGAAATCATCAGACGCATCTTCCGCGCATAACACACATTTATTCTTGAAATCGAATGTTTCCACATGGGATCGTCGAACTGCTGAATACGAAGCGTGTTGAGAAAGCGCTGCAGCTATATTGTGTTCCTTATTGTAAGATTTTCGGCACTTCTCATGCACTTTCACTGAGGAAACCCCTTGTAGACGGCTGTGTTTACCATCTCTTCTTCTATTGCTACTTTCAATGAAAGTTTTTATCCCCCGTTCCTTAACTATAACACTGTCTTCGTCAGAAAAACTTTCGTCACAAATAAAACACAATGAAACATCTTACTTCATTCATCACAGTTTCACAACTAACCATAAAGAAAGCTAACTTAAGCATGTAACACTGCCGCGGCTATAAATAAAAATATAACTCGCCCATGCACGGAGACACAAAACAACGCACGTCTCAAACTGAAAGCCAACACGACATTAAACAGAAAACCGGTTTGGGTGGTGGAAGGAGGGGACGAGAACAAGGGAACCTCAAGGTCACCAGCCTCTTGGGCAACCTGCTACGTGCCTAATAACTGGGAGGGTCACTATTATTCTGTACTTGGGGAGGCCAATCCGTAAAAAATATTACGTGAGCATGACTTTTCTATGAGAACCGTATTTTGAAACTTATTAACAAAAAACTAAAGAAACTTCGAGTATTTCAAACCAACTTGGAAAAAATGTGGTTTCTCAAAACTTTTATGAAGCAGCTTTTGAGCAATTTTGTCAACTGACTTTCGAAGTTGATGTACTCAATCGACGCAGAATTTAGTGCTCTACAATTAATAAAGGAGTAACGTTTTCTGTAGGAAGCTTACTTTGCGAGTTATTTGCAAAAAACTGAAAAAAGTGTGAAAATTTTGCAGTTTTTTGGAGACTGCGGGTAACGCAGACCTAGGAAATTGGGGCAAATTTAAACTATTCAATTTAGGAGTAAAACAAAGCATTTAAAACAATTTCCAGCTTTCCTCTTATTATTTCGAACCACAGCCTTTTTTTGGTCTTATTTCCCTGGCCTATTAGGTTCAATATTGTTGATTTATCATTTTTACACACTCGTCACTGTTCTCTCATAATTTAAAACATAATTTCAGTAAGTTTACCAGGTTGGCCCGTGGGCACTGTTATAAAACGACCGTATGATCTGATGGCGAGTGCAAGACTTGGCGATCTTAACTCTTGGGGACGCTCATTCCGTGTTTCTTGCTCCTTTGAAAAACTGGTTTGAGGCGGAACTCACACCTCGTCCTGCCTTGGGTGACAAAAACTGCATTTTACTTTTTCTCCCTACTTCGCTGATAGATTGCCTGTGTCTTTGGAAACACTTGATGTTTGTATGAATGACTGGTGACGTGAACCCAATCCACTACATTCCTTACCTTATATGGTAAGGTCTGTTCGACTTGCGATGTGAATCACCTACGCTTTGTTATAACTTCCAACACGTCTCTAACAATAGGTTTTATAAAATTATTACATACATTTGAGTACACCAGTTTTGTCCCGTTACAAACACAAAATTATTTATTAAAACTGATTTTAAACGTACTGTTTGTATACAGGAAATAAATAAATAAACGTGTGGCTTATTTAAGTTTTTTAATAACAGTCAACTGGTAACAGATAGGCAATCAATTCAAATTAATCCTTTATTATTACTTATGATCTGAAAATGAAGGCTCAAGCTGTGTCAAAAGACTCTCCAGACTCTTCCCACAAAATATCAAAAAAAGATGACTAGGAATTTTGTTAACCTCTTAATGTTTAAATTGTTTTATTATTTTATTAGGTTGTGTATGCTAATATAGTAGTAACTCATTTTTAAATATACAAACAGGTATATTACAGATCATTTACTTATATGTTTGATACAGGATAATCAGTTCAGTCAATAAGTATCTTGTAAACAATATTTCAGTAATGTATATTTTTATTGGGTATTAGTCTACCATTTTTTTTAATGGGATTGATTTCAGGATGTTATCATGGGTTTTTTAGTCACTGTAAAAATAGTAATATTGATTAGTCTTAACTTGTTTTTTATTTTGTATGAGCCCGACTCGACCAGACCAAGATCTAGATGCGCTACTGTATTTCAGCCACCTAATATTGAACTCTGAAAGACAATTTCTGTTAAAGACAAGCATTTAAACAATATTCGGCCTTGTGGGAAATCAAGAATTGATGGTACACGACTTGAAGGTATTATGTTTAATTGAGATATAATGACACAAAAGTTTTGGATGTAAACCTTTAATGGTGTTTGATGCAACTAAAAAATTACATTTAAAAACAATCTTCATTAAAAAAAAAAAAAAACAACTACATAGTTAAATTTTTATTTATTTATTTTTAAATCTTTGTATAGTAATAGATGAAGTCAAGTATATATTTTTAATATCCTTCTATATATTAATCAGTGTTTGCCGCAGTACTTCCTAGCTGCTTGCATGTTGCAATGTTTCTGTGAAGTGCCACTGCTATTACAGTTAATGTGAACAAGATCTGATTAACGTGAGAATTGCCATGTTTCTAATATACGAGGGGTATCCAGAAAGTAACAGACGTTTTGAAATAAAAAATTTACAAAATGAAAAAACAAAATTTTATTATATACATTTGAAAGGTACACTCTTAAGCTATTTTTCTACATAATCGCCATTCAAATTAAGGCACTTATCATACCGTAGCACAAGTTTTTCAATACCGTCTCTGTAGAAATCTGCCGCCTGCGATTTCAACCACTGGTTTACACCGGCATGCAGTTCGGCGTCAGTATCAAAGTGTTGTGTAGCGAGCCATGTCTTCATTGCTGGGAAGAGGTGATAGTCGCTCGGCGCCAAATCCGGGCTGTATGGTGGATGATCGAACACCTCCCATCCAAAACCATCGAAGAGCTCTTGGGTACGATTGGCCGTGTGTGGACGTGCGTTGTCGTGAAAAAACAAAACCTTCGCACTAAGTTTTCCCCGACGCTTGTTTTGTATCACGCGCCTTAACTTTCTCAGTGTTTCACAATACCTCTCTGAGTTAATTGTTGTGCCACGTTCAAGAAAATCAACGAGAATCACTCCTTCAGAGCCCCAAAACACAGTAGCCATGATCTTTCTTGCTGACAGCGTTTGCAAACACTTCCTTGGTTTCTTGGGAGAATTTGTGTGTCCCCATTCCATCGACTGCCTTTTTGTTTCACTATTGACATGCTTTACCCAAGTCTCGTCCCCAGTTACGATACGATCGATAACTTTGTTACCATTTTTGTCGTAATCTTCGAGGAAAGTTAGTGCTGTAGCCAGTCTCTGTTTTTTGTGGTCTTCCGTTAGGATTTTCGGAATCCACCTAGCACAAAATTTGTGGTAACCAAGCTTTTCCGCCACAATTTCATGCACCAAACTCCGTGAAATTTGGGGAAAATGTTTCGAAAGTTCCGTAATCGTGAAACGACGATCTTCACGAATTTTGTCGTTGATTTTCATCACCAGTTCATCAGTCACAAGGCTAGGTCTACCACTGCGGTCCTCATCGTGAACATTGGTACGGCCATTTTTAAAATCAATGCACCATTGCCTCACTCGGCTTTCACTCATTATTCCTTTTCCGTACACATCACAAAGTTGGCGATAAATTTCAATTAGTTTGTGATTTTTTGCCAACAAAAACCTAATCACAGAACGCACCTCACAAGTGGCGGGATTTTCTATTGCAGCGCACATTTTAACACGTCACAGAGAGCAAAGTAAGAGGGGCACAGACCGCACGCTACCACACTACCACAGCTGGATGCGTACTGAGTGTAGGAACGTTCTGACACCAAGATGGCGGCTCTATCCCCGCCCACCGCCGCGGTCGGTCGAAACGTCTGTTACTTTCTGGATAGCCCTCGTATATTTTTGTATATCTTCTTTAACACTTTCAGGTCACTTCTCTGGACTATTTACGTGCGTAGTTCATTATGTGTGGAAATTACCTGTATACAGTATTGCCTGTATACAATTAATTTAAAAACATATTACTCCCACACCTTTATCAGTGGATAGCGTTTTTTGTAAACAAATAATTTTTTAGTATGTGTCTCAGCCATTATTTGTATGTTGTGTTCTTGTTAATGAGTTTTTGAACAGTTCCTCTTTGAAAACTGTATGAATTAGATTTCACTGCCTGTTCCATAGTCAGAGTTCAGATGTTATAATAGTTAATCACTCAGTCTCTTATTAACCGTCCTACAAAGTGCTTTATCTGCTGTTAACTGCTTTACAAGTTCCAGATAATCCTGGGGATCCTATCACAACTCACTCTATCGTTTCAGTACCTCTGTGTACCTGTTTAGTGCTTCTACCCTCAAGTTTTCACAAAATTCACCCCCTATATGATACTTCGCTGATACTCCTAATATTCTTCATTAAAAAAGGATGTCTATTGTTTAATTAATTGGCACTGGCATGAAGTGAGAATAAAAGTTTCACAACCATACAGTTACATTTTTTAAATTTTTGTAAAAAATTGCCCATATTTTTGTAAAAATTTAATTTTTGTTCAGTGTGTGTTAGACATATTGTTATCTTCCAGAATGTTTCAGAGATTTCAAATTATAAATGTAAACTTGTTTATTGTTAATATGAAAAAAAATTCTGTAGATAACTTTTTACAGTTTTCAGTACATTTGTGTTTCTGTTAATCTTTATCAGTAAAACCAAAACCTCTGCATTTAAAACTAATGTACTATTTGTGGGATATGTTCAGTACATTAACCAAATGAAGAAAGCGTAAAGTTCCTAAGCCATGAAACTAACTTCAATCGTTGACACAGTGACACTGATAATGTATAAAACTTGTACAACTCATGAGACATACAACTTACCAAACTCATTCTGACCTGAAAGTGTTAAAGAAAATCAGTGACTTTTAATATTAGTGTATGTATTTAGTGAAACTAATAATTAAATACAACAAACTCTGAAGTATTATTATTTAATTTGTAAATATTAGTCAGTATACCGTGTACTGTATACAGTTAGAAAGTTTGGTTGATAATATACAATATTTTTTATACTATTTTTTGTTATATATATTATTGGGCATTTGGACTATTTTTAGTTTAAAAACTATAGAAAGCTAGAAATATACCAAATCCATCAGGTGTGATGAGGCTATGTTTCAGAATGCATACACGGACCTAGAAAACAACACTGGATTTAAATATTTAATTACGAGTAACAACTTCTAAACAGATGATGTCATTGTTGTTAGGTCTATATTCAGGTAGTTGCCAACTGGTAACTCAATTTTAATTATCAATGAAGACCAAAGGAAGAAGTGAAGTGGGGAAGAAACCCAGTTGACAACAACTTTCCCTTGAGCAAAATCTTCAACAAATAACAAATATTAATAAGTCACATAATTAGGAATGGAATGTGGTAGACCCAAATCAGGCTCTTGATCCACACTATGTCATTGATATTTGGAGGGACCTTTAATAACTTATGTTTTTAAGTTGTAGCAATGAAGACGAGACAAAGAAAAAAGAAGATTGAGTGTTTATATTGCACCTTATCTGTAGGCGTCTCTTGGGGAATTCATTCCACAGAGTCGTTATTTTCAGTGTTATATTTTGACCAAAATGAAGTGATAGTCATCTTTAGAATAAAAATCAGATCAGTAATGAATCAGGAATCAGTTTAAACCTTGATTGGTGTAAATGTGAAAATTTTATATGTTCTCAAATGACTTACACCGGATGTTAGATTGGAAACTTTGCTGCCTTTGTTTCTGAATGTATACTGTATCAAGTAATGGAACTATTTTAATTTGATAATGCATTTGCAATTAAAATTATTTGATGTCAACTGTGCTACCAGTTTGGTACATTAACAAATTAAAATTAAAGATGTAAATACCTTATGTAGTGTATAGGCTGATCTAAAAACAGAATAAAATATATAACATAGTGTAAAACAAATTTAATTTGAATTTGTGATTCTACTGTGTAAATATTGTTAACATTCAATTTTTATGATAAAATTGGTATATATAATTATTATCACCTGAAAATTTATTATTATTAAATTGATTACTGTAATATGAATCTGTTTTATACCTGTTGTCGTGTCTTAATTTTTACCTTGCCTTATCATGAGAATCCTGATCGTAGGTTTGGCGTCCTTTGTAGTGTTTCTCAAACTTTAGTGACATGGAACCGCCACCCACCAGCAGCTGTGACCCATATAAATATCAGAACCAGATAACAGCACAAGTCTGGAAGAAGTGTGTGTGTGTGTGTGTGTGTGTGTGTGTGTGTGTGTGTGTGTGTGTGTGTGTGTGTGTGTGTGTGTGTGTGTGTGTGTGTGTGTGTGTGTGTGTGAAAAATTCAAGAAGTTGATTTCAGCAGAGATGTTGATTGGTTTGGTATGATCGAACATTTCATTGTAAATTATAAATGTATCTGAATATAGTGATGATAGAGATGCTGAATAATAGTGATGTAAAGTAAAAAATAATGTTTTATTACAACATAGCCTGTAGTCAACCAAAACAATTGTGGAAAGTCAAATCAAGTAAGTACAAGCTAAATTTATACACGTGTAATAAAAATTGTCTTAATAAATAAGTGAAAGAATAACAGTTACAACTATAAATTTTTTTCCTTTTTAAAATTCAAGTTCATTGTTTACAATTCAAAGTTAATTTACAGGTAGCAAGTTTTATAATACAATTTGTAACCTATGGTTATTCTGTGAGTACATAAACTCAGATTGTTTATGTATTCATTAAGTTTACATTACCCTTGTTTTGTTACTGCCTGTTGTAATCATTTAGATACTCGAGTTCAGAAAAAAAAGGAGGGACAGTTCTACTCCAATGTAAGTCATACCAAAATTTAGTTGCTTTTTTACTGTGTTGAGTACTATTTAATTTTTTTATATAATGGTTCACCACCACTTTATCAATTTTAAAACAAGAAAGTGTCCCATTTTTCTACCTGTTTTGGAGAAACCTCAAATTTAAAATCGTATAAATAAAGCAGGGACTTCTGAAAATTATGAAGTTTTAGCCAATGAGAAACCCGACTGTTCGGGCGGAGTGCATACGGTAATTTATGACTGTTCATCTTTAATCAAAAATAAAGTTTTCATCACTTCTGTATGACAAAACATTTTCTCACCACAGGTAATTTGGATGAAGTGAAACGTAGCATTCTTTATATTAACCAAATATTTTTGCATTTATACCAAATTATTTTTTCAAACATACATGGATGTATGAATGTTAATATTGAATTTGATATGATAGCAGCGTTGCATCCCGAGGTGTGAAAGAGATTACATTTGGTCACACATCCAAGCTTCCATTCCTGTAGCCACCAGGCATTGATGCTTGTTCAAGTAACTTTTATGACATAGCTAGATTTCTATTGCATCGTATACTTTTAATATTCTGTTAACATATAAACTATGCAGTATTACTTCCATGTTCCATAAGGAAATGGAAGTATGGTCATGGCGAAAAAAATCATGTTCGAGAAAACGGCTGATTCTGATTGTACTACCCTCAAAACATGAAGAAAAGTCATTTTCTTCCATGTTCCATAAGGAAATGGAAGTATGGTGATGGCAAAAAAAATCGTGGTCGAGATTATTGCAGATTCAGATTGTACTACCCTCAAAACATGAAAACATGTATGGAGAACCATACATGACTTCAATGTTCTAAGATTTATATTTAAAATCATATTCGAAATGAAATATTTCCATAGAAACTACTTCTTTCTACTTATTGCTTCAGCCTTAACCACAGTACTGTGGTCACTAACGTATACCACCTCACGTTTTCACACTCGACTTTCACTGATGATGGCAGTCGATGGACTGCCGAAAAGTCTGGTTTTGCAGAAAACATTGGACTATGGCTAAACAGCCCGGGAAGGAATTTTAACAAAGAAGTACTTCTTTGGTGCCGATAACGTAATACAAATATAAAAAATTCTCCCCTCCCCAGTCAACTATAATTTTCATTAATAGAAAATTACCCCCACCCCGTGTGGGTTGCTAGTACTAAAATGTTGCTGGTAAACTACCCCTTTCCCTTAACCGATCTTCAACAAAATCAACAGACCTTGAGTTCTCTTTAATTCAAAAAGGTATGCAAAAACGTAGTCGATTCTGTTTGAATTTGCGGCAGTTATCGTTCGTCATATAAAAAATTACTCTTGTTAAATCATAAAATGTTACAGGTAAACAACCCCTTTCCCTTAACCGATCTTCACCAACACCAATAGGTCTTGAGAACTCTACAATTCAGGGCTGTATGCAAAAAATTATTTGATTCTGTTTGAATTTGCGGATGTTATCGTTTGCCATAGAAAATACCCTTGTTAAAACATAAAACATTGCAGGTAAACTACCCCTTTCCCTTAACCAATCTTCACTAATAACAATAGGTCTTGAGAACTCTACAATTTAGGGCTGTATGCAAATAATCATTTGATTCTGTTTGAATTGGCGGCTGCTATCGTTTGCCATAGAAAATACCCTTTTTAAAACATAAAACGTTACAGGTAAACTACCCCTTTCCCTTAACCGATCTTCACCAAAAACAACAGGTCTTGAGAACTCTACAATTCAGGGCTGTATGCAAAAGACTAGTGGATTCTGTTTGAATTTGCGGTTGTTATCGTTTGCCATAGAAAAAAAATCTACAGACAGACACTTTTCGAAAAATGACTTTTTTTCATGTTTTGAGTGTAGTACAATCAGAATCTGCAATAATCTCGAACACGATTTTTTTTGCCATCACCATACTTACATTTCCTTAAGGAACATGGAAGTAAAAAAGTCGTTTTTCGAAAAGTGTGTGTGTGTCTGTAGATTTTTTTTCTATGACAAACGATAACAGCCGCAAATTCAAACAGAATCAAATAATTTTTTGCAAGCAGCCCTGATTTGTAGAGTACGCAAGACCTATTGTTTTTGTTGAAGATCGGTTAAGGGAAAGGGGTAGTTTACCTGCAACATTTTATGTTGTGACAAGAGAACGTTTTTCATGAAGAATGATAACTGCCGTAAATTCAAACAGAATCAAATAATTTTTTACATATGTGCCTGAGTTGTAGAGGACTCAAGGCCTATTGATTTTGGTGAAGATCAGTTAAGGGAAAGGGGAGTTTACCTCCCACTTTTAATGTTTTAACAAGAGTAATTGTTTCTATGACGAACGATAACTGCCGCACATTCAAACAGAGTCAAATAATGTTTTGCATACTTCCCTACATTGTAGAGAACTCAAGGGCTGTTGATTTTGGTGAAGATCGGTTAAGGGAAAGGGGTAGTTTACCTGCCACATTTTATGTTTTAACAAGAGTAATTGTTTCTATGACGAACGATAACTGCCGTAAATTCAAACAGAATCAAATAATTTTTTACATATGTGCCTGAGTTGTAGAGGACTCAAGGCCTATTGATTTTGGTGAAGATCGGTTAAGGGAAAGGGGTAGTTTACCTGCCACTTTTAATGCTTTAACAAGAGTAATTGTTTCTAAGATGAACGATAACTGCCGCACATTCAAACAGAGTCAAATAATGTTTTGCATACTTCCCTACATTGTAGAGAACTCAAGGCCTGTTGATTTTGGTGAAGATCGGTTAAGGGAAAGAGGTAGTTTACCTGCCACATTTTATGTTTTAACAAGAGTAATTGTTTCTATGACGAACGATAACTGCCGCACATTCAAACAGAATCAAATAATGTTTTGCATGCATCCCTGAATTGTAGAGGACTCGAGACCTATTGCTTTTGGTGAAGATCAGTTAACAGAAAGGGGTAGTTTACCTGCAACATTTTATGTTGTAACAAGAGACATTTTTTCATGACGAACGATAACTGCCGTAAATTGAAACAGAATCAAATAATTTTTTACGTATGTGCCCGAGTTGTAGAGGACTCAAGGCCTATTGATTTTGGTGAAAATCGGTTAGGGGGAAAGGGTAGTTTACCTGAAACATTTTTTTTGTAACAAGAGTAATGTACTTAATTTTGATAAATAAAGTATCCTGATAAGAAGATCTTAATAATCCACTGTAGAAACGTAGATGAAATATCTATAAATGAAGAGGTTAGTTGAACGGGGTGGGGGTAATTTTCTATAAATGAAAATTATAGTTGAAGGGGAGGGGATAATTTTTATATATGTGCTATGTTGTCGGCAACAAAGAAGTAGTTTGTTGTTAAAATTCCTTCCCGTCCTGTTTGGCCATAGACCAAAGTTTTCTGCAAAACCAGACGTTTTGGCAGTACCATCGACTTCCATCATCAGTGAAAATCGAGTGCGATAATGTGAGGTGGTATACGTTAGTGACCACAGTACTGTGGTTAAGGATGAATGAAGCAGTAAGTAGAAAGAAGTAGTTTCTATGAAAATATTTCATTTCGAAAATTATTTTAAATATAAATCTGAGAACATGGAAGTCAGGTATGGTTCTCCATATCGATATTGTTTTTATTGTGTTCCGATACAAATTGTTTCATCAGCTGTGACAGTTGACCTCACAGTGGCAATTGTGTCATATTCAGTGCACATAATAAATGTTGCAAGTGTTACGCTGTATTTTTTCTGTTTTGTAGTAAAATTTGTTTGTTTATAACAAAATTTTGAACTATGGATCATCTGAGTGAGTAACAAAATGTTTAAAGGCTGCAGCACCCCAATACAATCTGTTAGTGAAATTGCGTATGATAAAAAATATCTGAACCTATTAGAGGGTCATTTAATCAGATCATTAGAAAATAGTGACTATAATTACATTATAGATTTAAATCCTATTTCATTTGTAACAATTCTTAACTAAACCACATTTTGTGTATTACAATTGAACAAGTAAGCGAGTTTTAACTCGACCATTTGGCGTTTGTTTGTCTCTTTGGGGGATGTCTCACAATAACTTTTGACTGCATATTTTCCCTTAAAATAAATTTAAAATATGAAAAAAGAAATAGCCAGAATATTCAGTACAGCTAAGGTACAATGGACATTAAAGATAAGACTAATTAAGTGACATAAACTTGTGAATTTTTACTTCTTTCATGTACATATTTATATGACAACTGTCTTTGTGTAGTATCTTATAAGCATCTGAGACAAACTACAGTTAGTGCATTTCATTTTGAGTACAATAAATAAATTGTAAATTTACTTGTATCAGGGCAGATACAGAAAGTAATGGGAGGTGGTAACTAGAAAAAAAGGTATCATTCTCTTAACATACAGCATATTTAAGCATTAAGGATATACCCATATAACAAATATTAAAAAATATGTCGTTTTTTATGATTGGTGTAAATGTGTCAGGAGATGCTGCGACTTCAAAACCAACGGTTTGTAAGTAGGCACTTGATTTTAAACGTGTTCATACGAGCACTGAAAATGTGGTTGCACTGGACCCCCCTAAAATGCAACAACTCCAGATGCAGCAGGCATCTTGCACAACGCTTTTTCACACCAAGTTCTTGAGTTAAAATATGATGCACACGCTCATATGAGATGCCCATGATTTCAGCAATGTCTTCACTCCTCAAGCTGCGGTCCTCCAACACCCTGTGAAATTTTTTCAATAATGCCATTTTTTGTTTCACTTTATGGAAGTCCACTGCTGGGTTTGTCTTCAGTGCTTGTACGGCCACATTTAAACTTGAGTGTGCCGTGCCCCACTTACCATTGTTTCTGAAGGTGCAGCATCTCCTAACACATTTACAATTTTGTTTTGCCTTTCCATTGGCACTAAAATGTTTTTAACAGAATTCATCACAACACGATGTTTGATTTTGTGCATTTTAAAAACATACGTTACAGGAAAATTTCAAACAGCTGGTAAAAAGTGAATATTTGACAGATATATCTGGAAATTAGCAGGTGTTCACGCAAAATGTACGTCTTGCAGCACACTAAGCTATAGATGTCACTAGGCCAGCATCAAGTAAAAAAAACTACACAACAAAATTTAATAGAAACTGTTACTTACATGCTGATTGGATATGTGGATGTGAGTTGATGAATTCCTTTTTTTGTTATGTATGTTTGGTGATGAACCTAAACAGTGATTCAGCCTGGACTGAAAATGGAATTAAGGACTTGAAACATTTGGGAGAAAAAATTAAAAAACAAAATTAGTGAAACTCATATGAACAATTGTATTGAATATTCATTGTTAAGAAAAGTCAATATTAGTTGCCAGTTAAGACAGTGCATATAGATTAAAAATTAAACAGCATAATGAAGAAGTCTCTAAGAAGAGATACAGCCTAAGTAAGTTAATTGACTGTGTAAAGTTTTGTGGAATATTTGAACTACTTTAAGGGGACATGATGAAACAAACACATCTGAGAATCCAGGTATTTTTAGGGGCTTAGTAAATTTAATGGCAGGCCTAGATAGCACCTTAAGAGAGCATATTGGAAAAACAAACAATAGGTTTTTCGTTGGTCTTTCTAAAACAATTCAAAATGAAATTTTGGATTCTATTTATGCAGTGTGCATTGGACTAATAAAAAAAGAAATAAATGAAACTGACTACATTTCAATTGAAACAGATGAAACCACGGATTGTGCCACTCTGTCACAAATGGTGTTAGTTGTGAGGTATGAATTGAATGGATAATTACATGAGAGATTTATCAGTTTTGTCAGTCCACAAGATCACTCCGCTGAAGGTATTAGTAATATTATTTTTGAAGAATTAGCAAAATTAGAACTTGATAAGATGCCTAGTAAAATTATTGCACAAAGTTACGATGGGGCAGCAGTAATGAGTGGAAAACAAGGTTGTTAAAGCCATGTACAAGAATACTCAGTATATACACTGCTATGCCCATCAACTAAACTTAATTATTGAGCATGCGGCATCACAAAACAAGCAAGTAAAAATATTTTTCTGTAATTTAGATGGCTTTACAACATTTTTTTCAAGATCTTCCAAGCGAACTGCCATACTTGATGAAGTAGTAAAGAAACGTCTCCCAAAATGTTCTAATACAAGGTAGAATTTTAAATCCCGTTGTGTGACAACAGTATTTATTCATAAAAATGACATTTCCGCTGCTCTTGAAAAAATCATAGATGATGACGAGAGTGACAAGTCCACTGTTCAGAAAGCATTAGGACTGAAAAACTCATTAAATAATGATGATTTTAATTTTTGGTTAACATTTTTCAACAAAATTATGCCAGCCTGTGACATTTTGTTTAATCAATTACAGCAAGTAGAAATTGACAGTATTAAAACACACCAGCATGTTGCCTCATTCAAGTCACACATTGAAAATGTCAGAGATTATATTGATTTTGATGCCAGTCTGTCTGCAACAAATGATTTTGGAGAATCATCTCAAAATCCAAAAAGCTCACGTTTTAATGAAAGCAAGAAGACTGCAACTAAAGAAGTTTGTGACATAATATTTACCAACATAGACGACAGATTTTCATTTTCAGACCATTTAGCAATAGCAGTTTTGTTGCAACCAACCTTGTTTTCTAAACATCAGCTTATCTTTTCAGAAACGCAGTTACAATTTGCTGCTAAAGAATTTAATTTTAATGAAACTGCATTAAGACATGAACTGGTAGTTCTATACAGCAGGCCCAACTTCACAAGGCAACTGGCGCATTGGTTCTACTCAATTTTGTATATGAAAACAATCTAGTTACTGTTTTTCCCGAACTGGTAAAACTATTAAAAATTATTTGTACAATCCCTATGACTACAGCAGAAAGTGAACGATGGTTCTCAACTCTCAAACGAATTAAAACATTTACACGTAATACAATGAAAGAGAACAGACTAAGTGTTCTAGGAATGTGTTCAATAGAAAAAAAATGTTAGAAATAACTCTTAACTTCAATGAATTAATTATTGACCATTTTGCCAAGCAAAATGAGAATGGATTTCAAGTTCAAGCAAATAAACTAATCCTAGTTAGGGAACAAATATATTTTATTTAGTAATGCATGCATTTAATAATATAATTTATTAAGTATTTAAGTTTAGGAATGTGAACTGCTTAGGGTTATAAATAATTTCAGCTTCAACCACTATTTAAATATTGGTAGTTTGCAAGGTAGGTTTTTGATATTAACAATACTGTTAGTAGTAAAGCAAAAGGTTCAATTTTACAATTGTTTCATGGTAATAGCAATAATTTAGTTTCTACTGGTGAGTTTTGTTACATATGGGTCCAAAACAATTTTGCCCCCTCAGTCAAAAACATTACCAGCCGCCACTGCCAGGAGACATTGCTGGAATGGAAGATGGTAGGCAGACTAAGTTAATTATCAAATGCAGTCTTGCATCTTACCATATAAAGAGGAGAGGGTTAGACAGCTTGTCATATGCGAGATGACATCAAAACGTAGGAATGACCTTTCCTTCTAAACAGATGGTATAATGCATTTTGTATACCTATTAGTAATCAAATGTTTGAACTAACAAGCCCTTATGTATTTACTAATGCACTGTAGTTTATCTTATTACAATTCTGAATAGTTTAAAACAGTTTGACTTTTTTTCTCTAAACATTAAATGTGTTCTCTCTTTCAGAGTAGTTTGGCTTGAATAATTTCAACAAATTATTTTACATGTGTACCGGAATTTAATGTTTCTTTTCTACAATTTACTAGAAAAATGCCAGTTTCACGTGAGATTTCAATAAATTCAGTTAAACAGGTGTGTGTGTGTGTGTGTGTGTGTGTGTGATGAGATACAGTGCTCAAATATATCACAGTGCCAGTGGTAGATTGTCATCAGTTGCTTACACAAAACATCAAGAGTTAAGCACACATAATGAAGATAGGCAACAAATAAAAAACAATATTAAATGATAAAGAAGAGTGAACGAACAAAAGAGTTTAACATGTCTGAGTTGTGGTTTTATGATGATTCCAAGATTGCAGAACATTAGGTATGATATACAGTGTGCGGGTATCCCAACGTAAAGCCATTACACTGACTAAACAATTTTTTTTATCTTAATTGTAGTGTTGCACATGAAGTTACTCAACATTGGCACAAAGATAAACAATTTTGCTAGATTAAGTGAAAAAAGATTATCTGGTGTAGATAGAAAACTGCAAGAAGATATTGTTGGCTCCACAACTTGGTGCTGTTTTAAGGTTGAAATATCACATGAAGAATGCAGCCATTCAGTATACACACACAATCTGTCTTCTAAGATTTTTCATCAAGACTTGAATTTTATGTGATTGATGATGTCAACAATAGTGGGTAAGCATATTTAGAATTATTATTCTTCTGATACAATTATTTCTGAAAGGCTGCATAATTCTATAAGTATTAAGTATAAAATTAATACTTACTATTGCCTATTTCATCCACTGTACAGACATCATCAATTTTAATTTTTATTGCTCACAAATTGTCCAGTTATCAATGTTAAAGTCACAGTTAACTGTTGATAAAAATAAAAAATGTTGTATTTAACCATAAATTATTTAAATTACGAAAAACGACTTAAATCATTACTTAGGGCTGCTAAAAATAGGCATGAAGAAAAACAACTACAAAACGCTGATTCTAAAAAAATGTGGAGATATGTTCATCTAAAATTGGATCGTAATTCAAAAAATAGACAAATAAATGATATTTTGATTAATAATAAACTAAACAGCAATGATTGGACAAAGGCTAATTATTTTAATGAATTTTTCAGCACAATAGTATCTAGGCTGACTGAAAGTGCGACTCCTCCTATTCTGCAGCATGAAATACCAGATATATAAATTAATCAGCATACTATGTTTCTAACACCAACAAATGAGTCAGAAGTTTACCAAACTATTCGTGAACTCAAAAATAAACCTGGTGGGTGTGATGAAATTCATGCCTATACAGTTAAGCTAGCTGCTCTGTTCATAACTCCTGCTTTGACTCACATTATTAATACTGCTATGATACAAGGTACATGTTCATATCAATTTAAGAAAGCTGTAATTTGTCCTATATATAAGGAAGGTGTAAAAAGTTTGTTTTAACAATTATCGACCGATCGCACTGATATCAAATTTAGCTAAGATTTTTGAAAAAATTATTTTTACCAGATTATTTAAATTTGTAAAGAAACATAACCTGTTAAGTGCTAAACAATTTGGCTTTCTCAAGAAGAAAGGTACAGATGATGCTATCTAAAATCTAAGTATTAGCATACCAACTGTTGTAACTTTTTTGGACTACTCCAAAGCTTTTGACACTGTCGATCATGGCATACTTATATCCAAATTACAGAATATGGGAATAAGAGGTGTAAGCTTTTCCCTGATAGCCAGTTATTTACATGACAGGACACAAGTTGCAAAGGTGAATGGGACTAGAAGTCAGCCTATTAAAACAAATGTTGGAGTGCCCCAGGGCTCTATATTAGGACCTTTATTGTTTATTTTATATATCAATGACTTACTAGTGTTACAAGATGTATTAATAGCATATGCTGATGATACAGCAGTACCAATGAAAGCAAAGACATGGCCTGAACTTGCAACAGATATGTCAACTAAATTAGATATTATATACTCTTGGCTCTATCACAATAATCTAGTACTCAACATAAGCAAGTCTGTTTTTATCACTTTTGGAAATTATAGAGACTCTGTTCCGCATGACTTTGAAATTAAGATAAATGGTCAAAAATTGAAAAGAGTTAAAACTAGTAAATATCTAGGAATAACATATGACTTTAACATGAAGTGGGATGTACATGTGGCTAACATTGTAAAAAAAAAAAAAAAACAAATACTTAGTCTACGTTTTTTACAGACTTAAACAAATTTTATCAAAAAAGCAACTACTACAAATATACTATGGACTATTCCATAGTATGGCAGGGTATGCTATCATAGGCTGGGGGGGGGGGTCTATATAAATCATCTCTAGATACATTGGATCGGCTGCAAAAGTGTATTCTTAAAATTATTGGAGTCAATGAACAAGATTCGAATAAACCATTAAAGATTAAACAGGTTTTTGTAGTGAATTCTATAGTTTATCAATACAATGATCTAAAAAGTGAGTTTTTACAAAATCGAATCAACACATGGTATAAAAGTATTATATTGCCGCGACACCTATTAAGTATTGGGCAAAGAAGCTATGTGTATTATGCCATAAAATATTTTAATGAATTACCTAATGAACTGAAAAATCTAAGTGTAAATATAAAAGTGCTTAAAAAAAAATCAAAGAAAAAATTAGGAACATTGTTATTGAATAATAAAAAAAACAGTCTATTATGATATGGACCTTTTTTTCTCTTTTTTTTCATTCATTTATTGAATTGTATTATAGTACAAACTAAAATTTTGTTAAAATTGAAAAATAATTTATTTTTTAATATATTACTATGATCGGTGAGGTAAAACTCACAATTAGTATTAAGTATATAAATATTAATTCTAAGGACCAACCTATGTACGAGCATTTATGCCCCCTATAGGTCCTTTATTGTATAATTTTTATTATATGTAAAGGAAAATTGGTAATAAATATTATTATTATTATTATATATTACCATTATATTCAGTATATAAGTATGCATAATTAATAATGTTGTGTTTTGTTATATAGGAGCATAATATTTTGTGTGTGTGTTGTGTTTGCATAAGCAACTAGTGAAAGTTTCTGTGTTATAGTATTGATTAGGAGTATACAAACTATTAACAGAAATTAAAAGCATGATTTTATGTGCTGTGATGCAAAGAAGTCAGAATATTCAGTGGAACATTACTAGACTGAAAATACACAATACCTTACTAACCAGATGGTACACTGTGTATTTTTGTGGAAATCACTCAATGTTGGAGTCTTTCTTATTGCTGTTTTTTATGAAGTATAATACAGCGTGACATCATTTTTCATTTTATCTCCAAATAAAAATTTATCTTTCATCACCATTATTAATAAATTCATCTACTTTGTATAGCAACACAATTTCATAAGAAGACTGTTTAGTCACATTTTATAGCAAATTGTCAAGAACCAGGTAATATTTGACAATTGACAATCCAAACCAGTCTTCTGGTCTGAGAATTCAATAATCTGAAATTTGAACAGCATCACAATAGATTTTTGTTTACGGTATATCCATACTAAAAATTAGTTTGTAATTTATTTGAAATACACGTGACTTTTTACTGTATTGTAATCTGGTTTGCAAATGCAGGCATTGCCAAATTGTATAGAATGTGGTTTTACTGTGTACTTACAACCATAGAGGCTACTGTAGAAATATCCATTAATTATTTATAACTGTTTTCATTTGAGTGTTATACTACATCTTATTAAAAAAAATAAACATCTGAAATTATTATACAACTAAATGTCTTGTATTAAAAGTCAGCCATCAAATGTTAATAACTCTTTGAGGAAAAGTAACCCATTTTATAGCAACGACACTTTATTATTTATTGAGTTGATTAAATGTACATACTCATGTAAAACATGTAGCTTGGTATGCCATGTTATATAACTGGCAAAGTGGAAAGATATGTTTAAAAATATTTTATCAGATAATGTGTGGTAATGTGTATCTCAAACGTTATAAAGCAATAAATCTCTAGCAGATTGTGGTTTTGTGTTCATATGTTGTGTAGTCACTTCAAGGGAACCATGACACTGAACAACAATTGAGTATTCAAAACTGTTAGAACCTTCTTCTTGCAGACCTACTTCTACTTCTACTTCTACTACCATCATTTCCTAGGTCTCTCTTGACTTCTTTTCCCATTAGGAACATGACATATGTTGCATTCTGTTAAGATATTATCTACATTCGTCTTGTGCCCGTTCATCTTATCAATTAATACAAAAGTTTTTAAATTGTTCCTGATATGTGTATTTTGAAGCCTGTGCATGTCCTAATTAATTGATCTCATTTCTGTAGACTGAGTATAGCTCCAATCTTCCTTCTTCATCACCCCTTGTGGGGTTTTTAAGTTACAAAATATTTACATGAATTTTTTATGTATTTTGCATTTAACCCCACATAATGTTAAATATTGTATTTGTTATTATTCCCTCTATCAAGTTTCCTGGGTAAAAAAGAAATACCCACTAGGATAAAAACAGAAATAGTCAGAAAAATCATGAAGCCAGTATTAACTTATGGAAGCGAAACTTGGACAAAAAATGAGAGAATAAAAAGCAAGCTAACTAGTACTGAAATGAGGTTTCTTCGAAAAATATAAGGGAAGACAAAAAAAGATAGAATTCGAATTGAAATATTTAGGAAAAAGGTAGCTATTGTTCCTGTAGCAATAACAGCAGAACAAGCACAACTTAGATGGCTGGGACATGTAATGAGGATGAAGGAGGAAAGACTGGTAAAGCAAGTGTTTGAATCCAGAGAAACAGGTAAAAGAAAGAGAGGATGACCGAGAAAGCTCTAGAAGGATGACGCCCGCACAGCTGCAGAAAGAAGAGGAGTAAAATGGGAGAAAATAAAGGAGCTTGCAGGAGATAGAAAGAAATGGAGGGATGTGTGGAAAAAGACGACCTCAGAGGACTCAACTCCAACATAGCTTTACACCGAAAGGTAGAAAAGCTAAGGATTAAGTAAGTAAGTAAGTAAAGTTATTATTCTCTCTGGTTAGACATGAGTGAATGGAAAACTATCTTAAAATATCGAATCAGTTATACAACTCACCTAATTCCATATAACCCTATGATTGAAGAAAATTTGAAGGGGCAAGCAAGTACCTTTAGGAAGAAAGGATTGATGGAATTACAGGGATTACCTGCATAGTAGAATAGAGAAATATTTGTTGATGGTCTGAGGGGGGGGGGCAATATCAGTTCCTGGTCTTTTAGATTCCACATATGCTGGCCATGTGTCATTTAGAGAGCCACTTGTATGCTACCTGTTTGGCATTTAGAATATGACTGCTGAGGAGTAATGCAGAGAACACATTGCAAAGTAGTTGATAGGGCATTAACTTTACACACTAATATGATCATACATAACACCTAAATACATCAAATGTTTAACTTCAATTTTTAAACAGGACATATTTTTGTTTTATAAATTCCGATGACTCTTTCAAATTCTAGTTTTTATTTCATCAGTGTGATCCAATGGCCAAGACATCAGTAGATTCCATCATCCAGTGAGCACGACATCTTCATTATTTAATTCAATTTATTCCAGCTCTAATCTATAATATTTATACAGCCATTCTTACTGTTAAAATACCTGACCTAATTGATTTCTTCTTAATACGAGGCTTGTCTCATAAATACTACAAAGTTGAATCTTGCCTTGATTTGTCCTCTGACCACACTCCAATTATTGCCACTATTAGCAATACTATAATTGAGTCTGAAAGTCTACCAACACTCACAAATCGTCTTACTGACTGGGATTACTTTACAGAGCTTGTAAATTATAATATCTCGCTAGAACTTCCACTCCACATGCCTGCTGAATTGGATGCGGCTGTAAATTCTCTCACCAGTATTTTTCAAAAATCAGCCTGGGAAGCTACACCTTGCAATACAGCGAAGAATAAGCACTTGAACCTTCCTCTGGTTGTCCGGAAGAAATTAGCTGAGAAGCGTAAATTGCGACGAATTTGGCAGCATACTCATCATCCGGATGATAAAAGAAAGTGGAATTCCGCGGCCAGACAACTTAAACGATTGCTGGAAAATCTAAAGAATGAAGGGATTCAGGATTATCTAGAAAATCTGTCACCAAATGAAAGTACTGATTATTCTCTGTGGAAGGCTACTAAACGATTAAAAAGGCCACTATTACAAATACCACCAATACATAAACCAGATGGTAGCTGGGCGCGCAGCAATACAGAGAAATCTCAGGTTTTTGCCGAACATTTGGTCAACGTTTTTCAACCTGAATCCAGCAAGAACGTCTCTTTCGATGAAGAGGTACAAAGATACTTACACTCCCCGCTCCAAATGACTCTACCTATTAAGCCTTTTAAAGTTAAGGAAATCAAGGAAATAATCCTGTATAATTTGAAAAGTAAAAAGGCTCCCGGCATTGATTTGCTATCGGGGAAAGTTCTAAAGGAGCTGCCTCACAAAGGCATTGTACTAATAACATACATTTTCAATGCCATACTCAGACTCGAATACTTTCCTCTTCTCTGGAAATCGGCTCAAGTTATCATGGTCTTAAAACCTGGTAAAAACCCTCAAGAGCCCTCTTCTTATCGACCCATAAGCCTTCTACCGATACTTGGTAAGATCTTTGAAAAGCTGTTTGTAAAACGACTTATGCCAACAATTGTAGAAAACAACCTAATTCCGGATCACCAATTTGGTTTTCGAGAAAAGCACTCTACGGTAGATCAAATACACAGACTAACAAATGTTATCAATAAATCACTGGAATCGAAGATGTTCTGCTCAGGTGTGTTTCTCGACGTTTCCCAGGCATTTGACAAAGTCTAGCATCTTGGACTCTTATATAAAATAAAGAAAAATCTGCCACATAATTGTTACCGTATCTTACATTCCTACTTAGTGGGCAGAGTGTTTCAAGTCAAGTACTCTGATGCTACTTCTCCTCTATTACCAGTGGGGTCGGGTGTTCCGCAGGGTAGTGTCCTGGGTCCTCTGCTCTACCTCCTGTTCACCTCGGACTTACCGTCTGCAAGTGAAACCACTGTTGCTACCTACGCCGATGACACAGCGATCCTAGCGACACACTCCGATCCCTCTATAGCATCTCTTATACTACAAGAATCATTAAACAGCGTTCAGTTATGGCTTGATAATTGGCGCATAAAAATCAATTCATCGAAGTCAGTCCACGTTACCTTCACCACACGTAAGGCAAACTGCCCTCCAGTCACAATTAACGGTCAACCAGTACCGCAAGCTGAAAGTGCTAAGTACCTTGGGATGCATCTGGACAGGAGACTAACATGGAAAAAACATATAACATCTAAGAAGCTTCAACTTAATCACAAGGTCAGAAACATCTATTGGCTTATAGGCAGACAATCACGGTTAAGTCTCGTCAACAAACTCTTGATCTATAAAGCCGTGCTTAAACCGGTATGGACTTATGGTATACAACTTTGGGGTACTGCAAGTACAAGTAATATTGAGATTATCCAGCGCTTTCAGTCCAAAACACTTAGATCAATAGTCGACGCTCCTTGGTTTGTCTCAAATAACTCTATACACCGCGACCTCAAAGTTTCAACCGTGAAAGAAGAAATCATGCGCCTCTGCAGGACTCACATCTCCAAACTAGAACAGCATCCCAACCACCTGGCAATTAACATGTTAGACAACAGTGAAGATATTTATAGACTAAAAAGACACAAACTATTAGACTTACCATTCAGGTTTAACTCATAATGTATTCTCTGTATTTTCTGTATTGTACTGTCTGTGATATCTGTTCTGTATGTTTTTGTATTCGTGTCATTCATACGTGTTAATGTCAACCTGTATATGTGCCTTATGGGCCCAGTGTTTAATGTTTGAACTTATTGTATCATGCCAGCAGGAAGTGATAGTGACTTTTGTTCATTTGTTTACATGTTTTTATCATTTAGTTTTGTATTTTGTTACCTCTTTAATCTATTATCAAAACAAGAAGAGCTGTCAATGGTCAGCTCTTCATAATCCTGTGTGTGTTGTCAGCCAATTTGTTAAATGTTCGCTCAGTCGAACAGCTTACAGATCTCCAATAAATTAAAAAAAAAAAAAAAAAAAAAAAAAATCTTACTGTAAAACAAATCTCAGACATAAAGCCGTACGTTTTATTTACAAATTAAAATTATGGTAGATTAAAAAAAGTCTTAAAATAGGTTAGATACCTGATTCCTTCATGTAACTTACTTGGTCACTATGCACATTTTAAAATAGGTTAGGTACCTGATTTTAAAATTAACCATTGCAACTTGGTGACCATGCACACAATTAAAAAAAGACTGTTTAATTTGATTACACATAAGCAAACTTAATGGTTCTGTAATTTGGTTTTTAGAAAATGGTGGTACCAAAAGTGAACCTGTTCCATTTGAAGAAGCCATTATACTTGCAGGTAAGATTATTGTGTTCACTTTTTTCAACTAAAGTAAATTAGTAATATGTAGTTTCAACTGAATGAGAAATTTCAAAGTGTGCTAAAGTTTAAAAAAAGCTATAAAATTGTTTAGTAATAATAAAGATGCATCACTACTGAAAAATTGGACAATAATACTGATGATACTTAAATGCTGACTATTGGTACCTAAAGTGTGGGTTACAACCTAACAGAAAGATACAAAAAATATTTGGTGGGTGATGAAACAGTGGGCAGTATCTAAAAAAAATTCTCCTGGACCATCAAATACTAAAATTATATTCAAAATTCGTCTTCTGACTTGAAACAGGTCCAAAACTTGGGATCTGATCATGTGCCTTCCACGTATCCCTCTTCATACTTTTATGAGAGCTTCATCATTTTTGTTATCCTTCATCTTCCCTTTTTCTCAATGTCTCTATATTCTCAACCATCATATTTTCTAAAAGGCAATTCCTTATTAACATATACCCACACCAGTTGGCTTTCCTTTTCATAATACATTTCAGTAATTTTCTCTTTTCCGCTGCCTTTCACATCACTGTCTTGTTACCTTAAAATATCCATCATTCTATAATCTACACTTTTCTTCAAGATCATATCTTGGAACTTTGCCTGCCTACATGGAACATGGAATTCTTGGAACTTTCCAACAATTTGCCTGCCTACATGTGATATGAAGTGTGTTCAAAATAGATTGAACTTTTATAATAAAAACCTTATTAATGTAAGTACAATTTTATTCAGGGCTTGTCCCCTTCAAAATTGCCCCCCTCCTAGCAATACATCACTCCCAACATATCTTCCATTTTTAGAATGGTTCCTGGAATGCATTTTGGTAATGGCACACTGGTGTTGTATTGTACTTTCCTCAATGTCACTAGTGGCTTGAAAACAACATCCTTTTGAGGTTTCCTTCAATTCTGGAAACAAGAAAAAGTTTATTGGAGCCAAGTGTGGAGAGTATGGTGGTTAGGACAGAATGGTTGGCTGGTGTTTTACCAGATAATCGTAGATAAGGAGTGACGTCGTAGTGCAACATCCAACTCTGGTTTTCCCACAGCTCAGGCCTCTTCCTGTATACATAGATCCCTCAAATGCCTCAAAACACAAACAAGTTGTTCTTCAAGATCTTTTATATTCACAGTTTTAAAAATTCAGTGAGAGGTTATTATACGAGGTGTGTTCAACAAAAGAACAAACTTTTGTAACAAAAAGTTTATTAATGTACTTACAACTTTATGCAGCTGTTCTTCCGTATTTTTCTTGATCTCCTCTATTGTTTGAAAACAACGTCTTTCAAGGTCGCCTTCAGTTTTGGGAACAAGAAAAGTCTGCTGGGGCTACATCTAGAAATAAGGTGCATGGGGCAGAACAGTCATGATGTTTTTTGCCAGATAATCAACGACAAGGGTGACGCATGAGCTGGTTTGTTATCATGTTGTAACACCCAAATCTGTTCTTTCCACGATCTGGCCTGTTATTGTGCAGTGCTTCCCTCAAACGTCTTAAAACTTCCCTATAATACTCCTTATTTACTGTCTGACCACATTGAACGAATTCATGGTGAACCAACCCTTTCCAGTCAAAAAACCACACCAATATCACCTTCATGTTTGACCGACTTGTGTGGGCTTTTTTGGGTCGAGGCGATCCTTTTCCCATCCACTGCGAAGACTGTGCCTTCATTTCAACAAGGTATCTGTACACCCATGTCTTGTCCTCTGTTATAATGTTTTTGATGATGTTTTCATTGGCACTGGCACAGTCATTGACTGATTGATGTTAACGCAATTCTCTTTCTGATCGTCAGACAACAAATGCAGCAGAGATTTTGGTAAGATGTGATGCATGTTCAGTTTTCCTGTTAACGTTTCATGCATGAACCCACGCTGATACCTAATTCCTCAGCAATCTCACATACAGTTAAACGACAACCTTCATGTATCATAGTGCGAATTTCATTGATTTTATCATCACTTATTGACGTTGAAGGGCAACCAAATCTTGGATTTTCATTGGTCGATGTTCTTTCCACTTTGAAATGAGTAAACCAGTTGTAGCACTGCGTTTGGCTTATACAATCATCCCCATATGCTTGCTGAAGCATTTTGAATGTTTCTGTAAAAGTGTTACTGAGTTTAAAGCAAAATTTTATGGAAACACGTTGTTCTTCAAGCTATTTCATTTTACTGCAGGAAAAAATTTGCCGAGAGCTTAGAACATGTACTAGTTTCAGCTGCTGCAGCATGAATCACTACAACCGTAGAAAGAAGCACAATTTTGGATGATGTTTCCGTAAATTGCCGCTAGTCGGCACCACTTGTAGCATGCTGTAGTATTGTGAAAGTTGGTCTTTTTTTGAACACACCTTGTACACATCTACTCCAGCTGCTGTAGCTCGAATTCCAACAATGATAGTGTTATGCGTTAAGCAGCTTTGTGTTTCCACAATTTGCCACTAGTCAGTCTAATGTGTTGGAACATCATCCATCATCCATGTGCTTTTTTTTTAACACACCTCCATAGCAGCACTGCTCCAGATATAGTTCATCAATATTTTCCTTAATGAAAATGCAGTTTGTCATAATTTTTTTTTCTTTTTTTACTATTGCCATCTTTGTTTGTACTTCATCTGCACATCTGTTATCATTCGTCATTATCCTAACCAAATGTTTAAATTGCTCTGCTTCTTCCAAATTTCGCTTACTTTTTATAATATTTAAACACTTTTTCTCTTACTTTATATTCTTGTTACTTTAGTTTTCTCAAAATGTATTTTCACCTCACAATTTTTCTCCCTCTAACAATTTATCTAGCATATTCTGAAGTCCTATTTCATTTCTTGCTAGAATTGTAGTGCTGTTTCCATATTATACCCTCCAATTAATGTTCCATGTGTGTTATTAAAAGCTTCTTCAATTAGTTTTTCATCACATACTGTATGTTGACAATAACGATGATATGCAACATGGCTGCCTAATTCACCTACATACTGTATACATGAACCAAATGATTAAAATAAACATTCAACACAAGAACTGTCACCAATTCTCTGTTTGTTTAGAACATGAAACTTTGGTCAATAAAGCAGACCTGACCATTCAGTTTTTTTAGGATGC
Organism: Magicicada septendecula; assembly: GCA_034769895.1. Classification (NCBI taxonomy): domain Eukaryota; kingdom Metazoa; phylum Arthropoda; class Insecta; order Hemiptera; family Cicadidae; genus Magicicada; species Magicicada septendecula. The sequence continues at coordinate 439,209,121 of CM068373.1, read as the reverse complement.
TGAATAAAGTGAAATAACTGATGAAAAGAAGTAATAACAGAAAATGTTTGATGATTTGTCATTAAACTTCAAATATCTTAAGCTCATATTTTTGTCTGTTATGTTAACAGTATTATTCACCATTGTTTAATACATGTTATTAACAGTTTGTTACTTCAATTTAATTTTTTCTTTAATTGCTCAAAATAGGCTTTTTCCTTTGATGTCAGGCTATTGATTATACAAAGCAAACCTTTTATAATTCTTCAGATCAGTTTTCTAATCAAGTACTACAACTGTCCAAAAAATGCACTCTTTCTTACTATAAAACTCATACATACAATATACAGTAACTAACCAAGAATACAATCCAAAAACAAATATACACAATTACAAATACAAATACAATATACAAAATAATTTCTGAAACAAATCATGGATCTTAGATTTTCTCAAAACTAGGTAGTTCCTTGAGCTGCATAACTCGCTCACTGTTTTAATAAAATACATTTAATATTAGGTAAGCCTTTGTGTGATTTATGTCTCAATCCATTGACTCTTAGGCTATTATTTGCATGTTACCTTGTATAGACCAGGCAATTGATTCCATATTAATGTATACCAATTACAAAAATTAACCAAACTATCACATGAAAATGGATCCTCTGTTTTTAAGAATATTCCTGTTGCTCCTGTACCCACCCCATTCTAATTTTTTATTTTTATATATGAAAGACTTTATTGAATTAAACATGTTAATATTTTATTCTTTGAAAGAAAAATCCTCAGATGCATTATAGGCTCAATAGAAGAAAATGGCTCATGGAGACTGAGATACAACAGCGAACTGTATCAAATATATAAAGAGATACCAATCTCAAAATTTATAAGAATGCAAAGATTGCGTTGGGCCGGACATGTTATGAGAATGGAGGATGGCAGGAACCCCAAAAGGGCTCTGCTGGGTACATGGGAGGGAATGAGACCTAGAGGCAGACCAAGGAAGAGGTGGGAAGATGGGGTTGCAGAGGACGCGAGGGACATGGGGATAAGAAACTGGAGGAGGGCTGGCTGCAATGGATAGAGTAGATTGGTGGAGGCCGGGGCCCGACTTGGGCTGTAGTACCATAGGAGGAGGAATATTTTATTCTTTGAAAAAATGCTTATAAACAATAATGTTGATTTGTTTCTAATTATATTTGCATTTTCATTAAGTGTTTTAGTGAAAATCACATTTTTAATCCTTTTGTGCATGGTGGTTAAAAATTTTGCCCATCTAATTATTAAAATATTCAGATATTATTCTACTTATTTTTTCAACATTATTTTGGAGTATCAAAGTTAAAATTATATGATCTCATGCATAAATTAAATCTCCAAAAGCCCTGTGTGAGTGTGGTACATTTTATACTGTAAATGTTGTGTTTGAAAAAGTTGGCACAATCTGGTAGTATAACGCGTCAGCTGAGCACAGTACCTTGACACAGGTAGTAAAGTTGAGCAAATAAATAAAATGAGATAACTGTCACTCATTGTACACAAACAATTTCAAGGATAAACATAATGCCGTGTGTAAGTCGTATAATTTTGAGGCCTACTATATGACACGAAATATGAAAAAAGATATTAAATGACCATTATTATATTAACTTTATAGGTAGAAACGTTTTAACAAAATCTCAAAATGTTATAACTTTAACTTATCAAGTTAATGTGATAGTGATAGTGAAAAATTAAAATTACAGTGTGACAACAATACCTAGTTTAGATGTTAAACAGTTTACTTGAAAAGTGATAATACATTTTGTATTAACAGAGTTTTCATGTTGATTGCATTTTTTTATTTTATTAAAAATTTATTGCATAAACCTACAGTGTGTTCTGATGAAATAATGTTTGTTTCTAAATTCTTTACTGATAAGATTTTTCTCTGCCCAATACCAAACAAGCATGTATGTTAAAATGTAAAATAATATATATATATATATATATATATATATATATATATATATATATATATTGTAACGTGACAGATATATGCATAATATTGAATGGCAATTGATCTTAAGAATAATAAAAGTATAACATTTAAATCTGGAAGAAAGCATTAAGTTTAATATAAAAAATTAATTCATAACAACTGTGGAAAGCAATCATTATTATTTTAAAAAAAAATACAAGTTCAAATAAAATGAGTTACTAGTGATGAGTCATCCAAAACCAGTCTCATAACCAAAGGTTTTCAAATTATAACCCAGGAAGGTAAAAAGTAAATAACAAAGTAATACAGAATATGACCAAACCCACAACGAGGAAGTATAAATGGAAAAGAAACCCTGAATAAGCCAAGATCAACCAATACAGGTGGTGTATTTCTAAAATGACGAAGAAGATGAAGAAATCCCAAGAAACCCAAAGAAGATGAAGAAATCCCAAGAAACCTGATGGCATCAAGAAGAAGATGGAGAAGATACCAGTCCCAGAAGACAGAAGGAAAGAAGAAGAAGGCAGCATCCTGAGGAAGATGTCATGCTCTTATAAAAGACACCCAAATCCCCATACCCCCAAAATAAATAGTAACCAATAAAAGTATAACGAAATGGTAACCACATGTACATAAAATTAAGAGAGAGAAGTGTGTAAAGTAAGAGTTGCCAGTGAACTAAGATGAAAAAATAATATAGTACCCATGGAACAAATGTCCATTGTAAAACACTAACCAATTTATTATGTTAATAAGACTATACGACCATTTAGCAATAACATAAAATAAAAGTGTAAAGTGAACCAGTGATAGTTTTGGGTATTATAGAAAATAAACCTTGTGTTTCATTCTTGGCAATCACGAACATTGAATACAATGAAATATGCAACTTTCAGTGACTACTATGAGAATATGTTACTTACAAGATATAAATCTGTTTAAAATAACATTTTGTTTTATATAATGAAAAAAAAAGAACAGCTTTAATTATACTAATGACAGGGTACAATTCCCCAAAGACAATATTTAAAAGACGGTGTGAGAACTGTATAATCCTACTTACCATAATAGTTAGCAATAAGAATATAGATATAAGGTTTTTGTGAATATAGTATAAGGATGTTAAAAAATGTATTAGATATAAGGCCATTTATTTAAATCTACAATAACTAACATCAGAACTGTAAATATAATTATTACTTGTGAATAGTAAGAAGTAATTAAGATGTTAGTTGGTAAAAAACCTTTTCTGTGAACCATATTTCAATGTTAGAAATAAGGATTTAATTATAAAATGTCTGAAGGTTGAAGGCAACCATTTATTTAAAAATATTCTTTATTTGTTTAACTGTTCTTTGTATTGTAACCAATACTAATTATTGTTGTGTAATTTGAAAAACTGTTTAGTTTATAATACCATATTTAAAAGTCAGAGAGGGTATCACACATCATATATTGTTTGTAAAAATATTTTGTAAGGAAAAATTGTTAAAAAACCTAGGCCAAAGAAAGAAAACCAAGCTTCATCAAAACAGAGAAATTACTCATTTAAATGCAATTAAACAAAAGGGGTTTAAACAAAATAAACTTGAGGTCAAGCCATATAATTGCACATACCATTTAGAAAAATTTTATAAAATTATATTCAGAATTATAAATAAAAATGAAAATGACTAATCTCAGAAATTTGGACAGGGTAGTCATATATTCCAGAATAATGTTTTAGAATTTAACTAATTCAATTAATTACAAGAAAATAAGGGAATATAAACCTTTTAATACAATATAAGATTATTAATATTAAATATAACTGATAAAATGGCTGAATTTACATAATGACAGGAAGTTAGTTTTGGAAATGTTTTAAATTGAATACAAAATGAAAGTAAAATTACTAATTTTGGACAGAAAACATTATAAAACGGCATTATTCAATCTTAAAATACGCCGAATGAACTGAAGGATTAATTTAAATAACATCTAGTAAATAAAATTGATAAATAACCAAAGTTTAGGCTATTATATAGTGTATTTTTTAATATGTACAGGATGCGAAATTATATTTGAACAATGTTAAGAATAATATTATATTGGCTAAGAGTTTAGTTGAAACTGGAGGAAATAAGATAGTTGATTATTGGTATTTGAACGGTTAACTTGACAAGCGTTTTATAACCAATCTAACCTAACAGAAAACGGTAGTGAACGGTACGTTTTTGTGAAATCGCGAGTGGCGTATACAATTATTCTAGAACATCCACATAGTGACAAAACTAATCAAGAAAGACTAAATAACACTGGACAGTACATATCTACCCCAAAAAACACTACAAAACACAAGAAAACTGTATAACACAATAACCATATATTAGTGTCGGAATCGGAAAAAGTGACTGAACTTATAAATACACAGATACACAAAATACAACCCGTAAACTTCACACAAGGCACTACACAACATTTAAAAAGAGATTTGCAGACACCAGAACGGGAATACTGCCAGAAAATATATTATTTGGAACAACGCAGAAACAAGTGACATTTTGACCAACTTGATGGCAGCCATTTTCCTTTGACGATCTCAATGCCTCCGTGTCTACGTCAGCTGTTGGTGACAACAAATTGTATTATTTCAAATTTATTATTCAATGTGTGTATCTAGTATTAGTAATTAACTTGTTGTAACGTTATACTTTTTAAATATTGGCCCGATTTCTCTGACTTTGATAATAATTAGCTGTTTAAAGAACCTTGTTGAATTTTATATACTATACCTTGTAACTGTTTCGATACCCTGAGAGTCGATATTATAATCGAAAAGAGTCAATATTGCAATTATATAATAAAACATTAATACTTTTCACCACAAAATAGTTCTTTATTTCAATAATATTACAGATTATCACTAATTTAATTTTAAATAATAAACTACCAGGACTTTACCACATATAAGGGAAGATAACCTACAAAACGAAAAGGTAAACAAGTATCGATTGTCCTGGAGACAATCTTATGAGTGGTTGTAGTTTATTTAAAAAATACCAGAACTTCAATAAAATTTTTTAGACAAGTGATATACATTTTAAAACTTCACAGTACCCTATTAATTAATTGATTTTAATTAATTAATTAATAAAAAGGAAATTTTTTTTAAATTATAAATTTTTTTTAAACATAATTTTTTTTAAATTTTCATCAAAACAACAATTTTTGTTTTGAAACTTTTGGTGAAGCTACACATATATTTCTTCAACAGCATAACGCTATTTGACAGTTTTGACTACATCTGGGACTCGACCAACTGGGAAACTTAAGGAAGTGTTTCAGGCCAGTAAGACGTCGAGAGCCACACCAATTATTATTAAACACCATCATTCATCTGAGAGAGTAACAGAGTTAAGTTACAATATATTGCATTTATTTTTATCCAAAGTAGTTACAAACTATCAGGCAGCATTATTTTAACAACTATGTTATCAGTATTTAGAATGTTCTCCCATCAGGACATTCTTCACAATTGTTTACACTTCATTCATGTGCAGATGTATCTTTGAACACTTCACTTTCCTACACCATTTCAAATGGTTTCTGTCTCTGCAATCTCCAAACCAGTCCAGCGTTATCAAGAAGTTGTAATTTATTATTTTGGTGTTTATGAATCCTTTGTTCACATTTAGTTGCAAACCATTTGATGTCATTAGTAACCATAGGTATTTTCAGTGATCCACCTTGAAGGATACTACATTTCATTTGACCCATAAGCATGGGTCAGTGTCGGACTGGCCAGGTCGGCAGGTTGGCAATTGCCAAGGGCCCAAGGGGCCCCACGAGTGACAGGATTTTTTAAATAATCGATTTTGATTATAACTCCAATGCCGTAATTTTTATTCAGTGGGAGTAAATAATGGTATACATTAAAGAATTTAAAATCTCTTATACTCCTAATCCTAATGTTTTTATAAACTCAATTGAGACTTGAGAGTAGTAAATATCGAAGTAGATAGTGTAGGTCAACTGGCCAATAGTTTATTGGTACGTAAATGGATTGGAATGGAACCCGGATGGAGGCGACAAGTTATCTGCAGCTGCCGTGCGGGTGCGTGACAGTTGAGCCGTTGAGCGTATGCGCCACGAATCAGCCGGGGAACTTCCTGTCACGACTTGTGAGTTGTGACTGTCGTCTCTCGTCTGTCTACCCAGGAGTGTTAAGTTACGGTAACTGATTGATTGGACACGGAAACGTGGGGCTCCTCCTGAAAGATTTGTTGAATCTGAATCATGCATGGTGTGGTTGTGATGTGATTGTTTTGAATATAATTCATTGATAAAATGAGTAAACAGTGTAGACCTAGTGGGGCTTTAAAACGAAAACTCAAGAAGGAACGGGAGGTTAATTTAAAGAAGACAAATAAGGTTCTTGATACGTACTTTACTACTAGTGCAAAGCCTGAAAAATCTCAAGATGATTGTGATTTATCAGGTAAGTCTATAATCTATTTATAATGCTATTAGCAACCCAAATCTGGCAGAATTACGTTTTTACAATCTCGCGTGATATGATAGTAGTACTGTATAGTATAATACTATAGTACAATTAATAATCAGAGCCCGTAGCCATTGCAATATAGAATTAAAATATCGCAGACATGCAATCTTAACAAACGCATGTACGAGTTCATACTTTCATGTGTGGTTACTAGTCGTACGTTATTTAGATAAAATATACAATTTCTTAACATTTTTTAATAAATACGATATATTAATTTATTTTTATAAAATCAATGTGCTATGCTATCAAAAATTAGACCAACAGTTTGACTATAACACGCGGTCTAAGCATGCAATTAATCACAGGGATAATCCAGTTGTTGATTTAACTTCTATATTTCACCCATCTTACATCTTACAACCAATCATGAAAATCCACTATTGAAACTGTTGCTTTCACTTTTCATCATCAACCCAAGATGGCCACCAACCACCATGTCCATCTACCTCAGATACAAAACTCTCTGATGTGGGTGAAGTTGTTTATTCCGAAGCTAAAGATGCCGGTACCGCTTTGATTGCTGAGAACAACAGTAGCTCTAGTTCATCCGAATCTGAAGTGGAAGACAGTACTGATGAAAATATTTCCACACATTACTTAGCTAATTTTATAAGCCCGAATATCAATGACCCCGTTATGTTGAAGAGAGCATTTTTGAAACAGCATCCTGTCTAAATTCATCATGTTCAAGGGGAAAAACTTCCATTCGAACCCAGTTCGAATGGAAGTTTGATGATTGATTCCACACAAGATATAGCAGTCATGGACCAACTGGCAATCTGTGTTCGGTACGTAGTGCCAGGAAAGGTGTATGAGCGACTTCTTGACTTGTGTGTAGTAGAAGACTCCAGTGGCCAAGCACAATTCGAAAAAATAAAATTACATTTAACAAAATACGGAATATCTCTCACAAATGTAGTAGCTTGTTCTTTTGATGGAGCCGCCAATATGAAGGGCTATTATAACGGGCTACAAGCTCAACTGAAGAAAGAAAACCCGAATACAATATATACCCACTGTTAATACATTGTACCTTGTACTTGCTCACGCGCAATCAGCCGAGCGCACTTACGTCATCCGTCGCGGTGCAGCACTAGTGGGCTCACCGCTGCGTTTAGTTAGTTATCACTCAACCTTTAAGCTGTGCGTTTGCACCCTTCCTTTCTCGCTAGCCGCGGCAATCCAAATTTACTAATGTACTTATTATTCGATCTCCTTTCAATGCTACACATTATGTAGCCTGGCAATCTACGCCACACTTACATTTTGGCTATGTGCGCCTGACGTAATTGCGTGGGCCTGCGCTTCTGAATAATGCTCAAATAAACGTTACTTAAATCTGATTACAGTCCACTAATTCATTCAAAAATATTTTTCTGACTTCCTACCAGCATCATTCAACTTGCTACACTAACTCAAGAAAAACTCGAGAGCGTTAAGCACGCATCATATGGTCCTCCGGGCCGGATATTATTTTAGCCTTACAGGGAACATTCTTTGTCCACAAGCGACAACATTTTCGGCCCGAGCGACCGCACTTTCGTCCAGCAACAGCATTCTCGTCCAGCGGCATCATATGGTCCTCCGGGCCGCGGATATGTATTTCACGGATGTGACTAACTTCATGGACAATTCGTCTCATGGTTCAGTGCATTAAGCAGGCCTATCAGCATTTCCTTTTTCTTCATAATTTAATTTCAACAACTCGTTAATTATCACCTACATTTGGAAATTGTATCACACGACTTGGGGACGTCATATCTCGCCAACCGGAACATTGGAATCATCATTGCAGCATATGAGCATCTAGCACGTGGCATTCAGCATGTGGGAAAAACCAGAGCAGCCTATCTAGACAGGATTCGACCGCATCGGACATCACCGGACAGGCAGCGACCATGCCTACATCATCTATTCTTGGGTACCTAACACGACTACAAGGGTTCCGACAAGCTTTCGATGCCTTCTAGAACCATTTCAGTACCATTTCAACTGACTATGAACTCATGTTTTATATTAGTTTCAACTTGCATGATTCGCATATTTTTTCTCAATGCCATTAAAATAAACAAGGCAGTATTGAAATAATAATATAATTTTAATAATTTAAAATATTTTTCAATAATTTGAATATGAACTTATAATTTTTTTGCGAACTCAACAGATATTTTCTTTAATTGTAAGTCGTATATTTTCAAACAACACTCACGCCATTGATGATTATACTGCTATATTGTTTGTACTGCCTAATTCAGAATTTATTGTCACATAAAATTAGTTTAAGATGTGTTAAGTAAGTATTACCGTGTCGTTGCGTGACTTTATAATTTGGACTTCCTGCCTGGTCTTGCTCATCGCGTTGCATTAACTTGGTTTTTTTGTATTATCATTTAAATTTTTTCTTTTTTCTCTCATACCCAATCATGACGGATATGAAGGCGCTGATCAAGAAACGTGGCACGATCAAGGCCTCTATATCTCGCATAAATACATATTGCTACGACAGCACAGAACAATCTACGCGTTTATCGAATGCGCCAGAAAGATCTCGACGTAAGCGTGTGGTGTACGTGCTACTAAACGCATGTTGCGAGAATTTTCTCGACTGTGGCAGCCTTCGCTCGGGCGCTCGGACTGTGTCAAGGCCGCAGCAATTACGTAGTTCGCGAGAGGTAAGACGCAGTTTGGAAGCTTCTGGTGTGTGAACGTAACTATAAATACATCGCGTCGCGGCCTTAGTTTTTGAGTTCAATGCGAGATTTTTGACTGTGCGGTTCGAGAGTATTAGTGCGATATTTACAGAGCGGTTCGAGTTATTACGGTGTACGTTCAAGTAGTTATTAGTGAAGTGTTGCGTTTTATATTCGGACGGTATAATTGTAATACAGTTGAGTTTTAATATTAGTGGACATTTTATTACGTATGAACAATTTCATTTGATTTGTTGTAGACACTGTGTTGTTAATTACGAACTGTTTTACTATAACAATTAAAGGTGTGATTAGTGACTTAATTGGTGTCTTGTACTTATTTTGTTTCCACTGTACCTACGACGATCGAGTAGACCGTCGTAACAGTGGTGTCAGAACTGGGATAGAACGGTTAACAGTGGAAACAGTGGACGCTTTGTACAAGACGAGTGTGATTCGTAATTAAATCAGTAAACATGGATCCCAGTCAGATGATGGAAGCTTTACAAACACTGCTGCGGCAGACACAGGAAGAAGCAGAAAAACGACAAAAAGAAGAACGAAGACAGGAAAGAGAAGAGGCTGAGGAACGTCAGAAAGCACTAATGCTAGAAACAGAAGAAAGACAAAAAGAAGACCGAAGACAAGAAAAGGAAGAAACAGAGGAACGACGTAAACGTGAAACAGAGGACATCAAGGAGTTAATACAGCAGCAAAAGCAGACACAAGAACAAACCGCTGCAGAGTTGGGTCTCCTACGAGGTGAGCTTAATAAGCAAGTAACTAAAATATCGGAGGTACAAGAATCAATGACATTAAAAATAGCTGAAGTAGAAAAATCTGTCTTGACTGTGGAGGAATCGATGTCTACAAAAATATCTGTTATAGAAGAATCTGTGTCAAATAAAATATTTGCAGTAGAAAACTCAATGGCAAACATAAGAGAACAAATTAAAAGTGAAGTCGAACAGTGCATGAAGATTCAACCAAAACAAATTTCTGAACAGACTGTACCAGTGATCAAGACAGAAAATAAGTTAACAGAGAAAGTCACTTTGCCTGCAGTAGGGACAGTTCATGTCAAAGCTCCAACCTTTGACGGAAGCACTCACTGGGCAACGTACCTCCGCCAATTTGAAGCTGCTGCATGCGCAAATAATTGGACAGAAAAAGACAAGGCTGTTTCACTTGTTCTTGCATTAAAAGGACCCGCGGCAGAACTACTACAGAAAGTGCCACCTGACAGCCAGAACACCTATGCCGAGTTGATAAAAGCTCTGGAATTACGGTATGGTGATAAACATTTGCGAGATGTGTACTGCACCCAGTTGAGAGCAAGGCGACAGCATTCCGGGGAAAGTCTTCAAGAGTTTGAAGCAAGTATCGACAGACTAATTAGACTGGCCTATCCTGAAGCGCCAGAAGATTTTCGAACGCGTTTTGCGATGCAGACATTTACTGCCGGTGTCCGAGATAACGAACTACAGCAAGTGTTACGAATGGCAAGACACCAGAACAGTGCGGACGCCCTGGTACATGCTTTGCAATTTGAGGCCGCCAAATCAGCGTCTGGTTGGACAAGTCATAAAGTGCGCGAGCTAAAAGATCGCGACAGCACAGACGATGAGGAAGAAGAACAAGGAACAGAGACTCGACGGTCGGCGCCACAGAATAAAATAAGAAAGGATGGAAGACCGAATTGTTATCGATGTGGGAAACCTGGACATCTACAACGAGATTGTCGGGTTAGAATTCAGCATCAGGGAAACGAGCAATAGTCGGTGCAACGGGGCGTGTGCTGACTAACTGGAGGAACGAAGCCCCTAGAGAATACGCAATTTCTACGCTTCAGAAAAACACCGGGAGCTTGGTAGTTACCGGATTTGTTCAAGAAAGGCCAACCTCGATTACAGTTGACACAGGCGCAACAGTTTCTATTGTGCGCCCCGACGTGGTGAAAGATCTCAAGCCAATCTGGTGCTCGTGCAGCTTGCGAACAGCTACTGGACGGCCTGTAAAAGTGTATGGAAAAGTGGAGATACACCTACGCCTCGGTAGACTTGAGTTTAATCATCAAGTACTTGTTGCAGACATTGTGGATGAAGCAATTCTTGGTGTGGACGTTATGAACGCATACGGATTTATAGTCGACTTCAAAAACAATGTCTTGAGAATCGGAGGCGAAGAGGTAATGCTATCAACAATGACGACAGCAGAAAAATCGATGGACGTCATAAACCAAGTGGCCGTAACTGTTCCGCCAAACTCCGAAAAGATCATCATGGTTAGAACTGCGGTAGATACTAGGGGCAATCAGTGCTCTATATTCGAACCCCAGGTAGTCAGCACACCGGGCATACTAATTGCCAGAAGATTAGTAAAACCTGACGAAACCGGAAATGTACCTATTAGAGTGGCGAATATTTTGGATCAAGCTATCACTTTACAAAGCAATACGCTCCTAGGCAAATTGACTCCTGTTGCCTGGGTAGCCGGAATAACGCAACGAAGACCCAGTTCTTCGGATACTTCTAAATTACCAGAGGAACTGCAAGAATTATTGAACAGATCTTCTAACGACCTCTCAAGTGGTGAGGTAAAAGAACTCGGACAGTTTTTATACGAATTCAAAGATTGTTTTGCAGTTCGGGGACAGTCACTGGGAAGAACCTCTCTTGTGCAACATCGCATCAATACCGGGGACACAACACCGATACGCCAACCTCCTCGAAGGCCTCCATTATCTAAACAAGAGGAGATGTCTCGGTTAGTAGAGGACATGTTGACAGAGGGAGTAATCGAACCTTCGTCAAGTGCTTGGTCTTCCCCTGTAGTGCTGGTAGCAAAGAAGGATGGTGGATTGCGTTTCTGCGTAGACTACCGGAGGTTAAATGACGTTACAAAGAAAGACTGCTATCCATTACCTCGCGTTGACGATACACTCGACACGTTGTCCGGAGCACAGTGGTTTTCCACATTGGACCTGAAGAGTGGATATTGGCAAGTGGGTCTTCATCAAGAAGACAAGGAAAAGACCGCTTTCTCGACCCCAAGTGGCTTATTCCAATTTAACGTCATGCCATTTGGACTCTGTAATGCACCGGCAACATTTGAGAGATTGATACACCTGGTACTCCGAGGCCTGACGTGGAAAACTTGCCTTGTTTACTTAGACGATGTCATAGTGATCGGGAAGACTTTCGAAGATCATTTGGAAAACCTTAAGGAAGTTCTAACTAGAATTCACGGTGCACAACTGAAGCTGAGCCCGAAGAAGTGTTCTCTATTCCAGAAGGAAGTACAGTATTTGGACCATCTGGTTTCGGCAGCGGGCGTTAGCATGGATCCTAATAAAGTAGACACCGTAAGAGACTGGCCAGTTCCGAAGAATAAACACGAAGTTCGGAGTTTCCTGGGGTTATGCTCATATTACCGACGTTTTGTGAAAGGCTTCGCTACTATTGCTAAACCACTACATGAGCTAACGGAAAATAAACGAAACTTCCAATGGTCGAGAGAGTGTGAACAAGGATTTAGAACGTTGAAGATTGCATTATGTTCGCAGCCAATTCTCGCTTTTCCAGCTTCCGAAGGGAAGTACATCGTAGACACATACGCAAGCAATACTGGTCTAGGAGCAGTTTTGTCTCAAGTGCAGAACGGTGAAGAACGAGTAATAGCGTATTGCAGCAAGACGCTTTCTAAACCAGAGAGAAATTATTGTGTTACAAGAAGAGAGTTGTTGGCAATTGTCAGAGCTTTGGAACACTTCCATAAATACCTCTATGGGAGAGAGTTTTCACTACGTACCGACCATGCTGCACTTGCATGGCTCTTGAGATTTAAAAATCCGGAAGGACAGTTGGCAAGGTGGCTCGAACGTCTGCAAGAGTACAACTTCAAGGTACAACATCGGCGGGGCGCCTGCACGGTAATGCAGATGGCTTATCACGAAGACCATGCCCGGAAGACTGCCGACATTGCCACAGAAAGGAAGAACAAAACTCAAGTGAACATGTTCAAGCCATCACTGTAGATTTCCTGGCTGATGGCTGGACAACACAAGACTGTCGACAAGAACAGATGACTGATGAAGACATTGGACCGATCTTGACAGCAAAAGAGGAAGGTCGCCGCCCGGATTGTCAAGATATCTGCCATGGTTCCGAAGGGCTACTGGGCACAATGGGAATCTCTCACCTTAGAAAACGGATTGCTGAAAAGGGCTTGGGAAAGTGCAGATGGACGAGACGTGGTCATGCAGTTGATAGTTCCCCGAAGTAAAGTGCAGTCTGTTTTGAAGGAGATGCATGATGGAACATCTGGAGGCCATCTTGGCGTTAACAAAACCCTTGACAAAATACGGAAGCGATTCTATTGGCTTCATCTTCGCCACGACGTAGAGGAATGGGTTCGGACGTGTGAAATATGTGCTGCAAGCAAGGGCCCACAAACCAGAAGCAGGGGAAAAATGAGACAGTATAACGTTGGACAACCTTTCGAGAGAATTGCCATAGACATTGCTGGACCATTCCCAGTTACTGACGATGGAAACCGGTACATCATGGTTGTAGGTGACTACTTTACTAAGTGGGTGGAAGCCTACGCAATTCCAAATCAGGAGGTTACCACTGTGGCAAAGCAGTTAGTTCACAACTTCTGTTGCCGTTATGGAGCCCCTATGGAAATCCATACGGATCAAGGGAGAAATTTCGAATCAGGAGTGTTTAAAGAATTATGCCGTCTACTTGGAATTCGAAAGACCAGGACAACGCCTCTGCATCCTCAGTCGGACGGGATGGTTGAGAGATTCAACAGGACACTTGAGCAGCATCTTTCGAAAGTTGTTGACGAGAACCAAACAGACTGGGACCAACGTATACCACTATTCCTTATGGCGTATAGATCATCAGTACATGACACAACCGGCATGACTCCAGCAAAATTGGTGTTTGGGCGGGAGATTCGTCTTCCTGGGGACTTGATGTTTGGATCACCTGAGACTCAGTCCCAAGAGCCAAAGAACTATTCCTCGCAATTAGAAAACCAACTGCGAGAAATGAATCGCTTGGTAAGAGGACGGCTCAAGATTGCCAGTGATAAAATGAAAACTCGGTATGACATTCGCAGCAATAGTGTGGGTTTCCAAGAAGGAGATCAGGTCTGGTTGTTCAATCCAAAGCGCCGTCGTGGTCGCTCACCTAAGCTTCAGTCTAACTGGGAAGGACCCTACACTGTAAAAAAAAGGATTAACGATGTTGTTTATCGGATTCAACAGGAAGGACAGCGAAAGTTCAAGGTCGTCCACCTAGATCGCCTGGCTAAATACAAATTTAGAGACGCTTTGCCAGTTCGGGACGAACAGGCTTAAGGAGGGGGCAGTGCTACGACAGCACAGAACAATCTACGCGTTTATCGAATGCGCCAGAAAGATCTCGACGTAAGCGTGTGGTTTACGTGCTACTAAACGCATGTTGCGAGAATTTTCTCGACTGTGGCAGCCTTCGCTCGGGCGCTCGGACTGTGTCAAGGCCGCAGCAATTACGTAGTTCGCGAGAGATAAGACGCAGTTTGGAAGCTTCTGGTGTGTGAACGTAACTATAAATACATCGCGTCGCGGCCTTAGTTTTTGAGTTCAATGCGAGATTTTTGACTGTGCGGTTCGAGAGTATTAGTGCGATATTTACAGAGCGGTTCGAGTTATTACGGTGTACGTTCAAGTAGTTATTAGTGAAGTGTTGCGTTTTATATTCGGACGGTATAATTGTAATACAGTTGAGTTTTAATATTAGTGGACATTTTATTACGTATGAACAATTTCATTTGATTTGTTGTAGACACTGTGTTGTTAATTACGAACTGTTTTACTATAACAATTAAAGGTGTGATTAGTGACTTAATTGGTGTCTTGTACTTATTTTGTTTCCACTGTACCTACGACGATCGAGTAGACCGTCGTAACAATATGCAGACAATTTCGATCATGATACGCATGACCATCATGCACTAAAAATAAAGCTTCGCCACCTTATGGAGCTATCAGCCAAATATGATGAGATCCAAACACAAATCGAGTCTGAGGACTCCGATTTTGCTTCCGCGAGCGATAGGGTTCAGACCGAAGACGACTTATGCAGCATAGAATGCAAGCTGCAAAATTTAATAGACCATGCCGAGGAGATGAGCAGGAAGGCAGCAAGTCCATCCGAAGTAGTCACATTCAGCACGCCTCCCATTCAGTTGCAAACGATTAAGCTACCCTGTTTCGCAGGTGATATAATTGAGTGGCAACATTTTTACAACATGTTTTTGGAGTTAGTTCATGTCCGAACGGACCTGACTGGCATCCAAAAACTACACTATTTGCATTTATCATTAAAAGACGAGGCGCTGAATGTCATAAAATCGCTCCCTATCACGCACGAAAATTACACGGTGGCCATTGATTTGTTAAAGGCCCGCTATGACAGTAAATTAATTGTTACCACTTATCATGCAGCAAACGTCCTGGGCATGAGGCACATTCAACGTGAGTCCGTGCTCAGCATTTCTAAATTTATAGATGAGCTCACCGCCAATATAAATGCGCTGAACTCATTGAAACTTTCAGTAAATACGTTTGAGCTTATTTTTGTGCATTTTCTCGCCCAAAAACTTGACGAGCATACGTGCAGGTTGTGGTAGGAAACTTTGGGCGAAAAACAACTTCCGATTTACGATAATTTTATTAAGTTTTTAAGTTCAAGACGTCAGCTGTTACAAAACATAAATGCACTGACTGGTTCGTCTGGTGGCAGACAGGTTAGCGATAATGCGTCTTATCGCAAATCAACTAAACGCGCGGAGTTCACTGGGTCACTAATACACACTCAAACAAACAATAAATTTTGTCAGCTGTGTCGTGGTAATCACAAACTGCTCGATTGCCCGCAATTTATAGCCCTACAACCTATGCAACGTAGAGAAATGTTAATAAATAATAAACTCTGCCTGAATTGTACACAGTCGGGCCATGACAGCTCGCGTTGCCCTTCTAAATTTTCCTGCAAGGCATGCTCGAAAAGGCACCTCACCATGCTCCATGCTTTGATAAATCAGTCGAACAACAGGAACAATAAGCAATGTTCTTTGAAGCTACAGACGAATAAATCAATTTTATTGTCCACCGCCGTATGCACTACCACCGATCATGCCGGTAAAAGGCGCCCGGTAAGAATCCTGCTGGATTCAGGGTCGCAAGCCAATTTTTGTACTATGGGTTTCGCCCGCCGCATGGGCCTAAAACTAAACAAATCCGAGCTGCCTATCAGGGGCATAAATAACTCATTATGTCAGGCCAATTTCAGCACACGCGTGCGCTTAAACTCACGCTATAAGGACTTCACTTTAAATGTCCACTGCGCTGTTCTGCCCAGAATCACAAATAATCTTCCCACAGAATCCTTTGACATCGCATCGTTGAAAATTCCAAAGGGAATATTTTTAGCTGACCCGCAATTTAATAATTCGTCACAAATTGACATATTACTTGGGGCACTACTTTTTGCAGCTAATTGAGCCGACTAAATTTGTTCGAAGTCCGCATTTTCCGACAATCCAGGAAACTAAGCTGTGGTTTATACTCGCCGGGAATTTACCCTTCAACGTGGATATGACTAAACTGGTCTCCTCGTTCATGGCTCATGACGACATTAATGCTACTCACATTAATTACCGTGCGCCAACCGCCAATCGCCAGCCGCCAACCGCGTCTCGGAGATACAGCAGGTCTCTGCAAAGGGCAATTGGTATCATGTCTCGTCGCATGATAATCCCGCGGACATTTTATCCCGCGGCTGTTTACCCCGTCTGTTACACGGCCACCAGCAATGGTGGCATGGTCCTTATTGGTTACTAAACAAGCCTTCGGACTGGCCCATCCTCCCTTCGATTCCAATTCCTCTTACGCTCATCCGGAGTTGGACAAGGAAGAACGTAAACAGGCTCTACTCGCGTTGGCTACTACTTCATGCTCTTCAAACTATGTTGAAAATTACTCTTCTCTCTCTAGGCTTCTCCGCGTCTTTGCTTATTGCCTGCGTTTCATTCGTAACGCTAAGTCTCCCGTTTCCAATAGAAGCACTTCCTTTTTGACTGCGCATGAGTTACACAGCGCGCTCTTGGTTTTTATTCGCCAAGCCCAGTTTTCGCATTTCAATGTTGAAATTAAAGAATTACAGGCACATCGCCCTGTACCTACTGATAGTAAAACCTTTTCACTTAACCCTTTTATTGATAACGCTGGTCGCCTTCAACAGTCTCAGCTAAATTACAATAATAAGCATCAAATCATACTCCAACCGCAGGCTCACCTTACTCGATTAATTATTGAATATGAACATATTCGACTACTCCACGCTGGAGTACAACTTACGCAGTGTTCTCTGCGCCAAAGGTATTGGATTATAAACGACAAGTCTTACATACGCTCGGTGATTCACAAATGTATCACTTGTTTTCGCTTTCGCGCATCTGGTTCTAGCCAACTGTTAGGTCAATTACCTGCGCCTAGGGTCACTCCCTCCAAGCCATTTTCACAATGCGCCGTAGACTACGCCGGTCCTATGTTGCTACGTCAGGGCGGGCAGCGGTCCAAATCTTTTACAAAGGCCTATATTTCTCTTTTCATCTGCATGTCCACCAAGGTTATTCACCTTGAATTGGTTTCAGATTTGTCGCCATACGCCTTTTTGGCTGCCTTGAAACGTTTCATATCCCGGAGGGGCATCTCCGAACAAATATTTTCTGATAACGGTACCAATTTCCGTCGGGCTGGCACTATATTACACCAGCTGTACAAGCTCTTCCACAGGACGAATTTCAAAGGGCCACTCAAGCCTTCGCCAGTCCACGCGGAATTAAGTGGTCGTTCATACCTCCTTCAACCCCCCATTTTGGTGGTCTGTGGGAGAGCGGCTTCAAGAGCGTTAAGTTCCATTTGCGGCGCATTATAGGCAACACGCTCCTGAACTTCGAAGAGTTCTCCACTGTTTTGACTCAAGTTGAAGCCTGTTTGAACTCGCGTCCCTTGTTCTCCATTTCAAATGACGCCGGGGATCCCGAGCCGTTGACTCCAGCTCACTTTTTGGTTGGCTCCCCCCTTACCGCGCTACCGGAACCCGATTACTCGGATACAAATATGGGTCGCTTCAGTGGCGGCTTTAGACCATCTTTTCGGGGGGGGCCATACAGGGAAGCCTGGGGGTATGAATACCCCCAGCAGAGGAGGGGCGGGGTCCCTCCCTCAAAAATTTTGCAAATTTAAATAGACTTTAGAAGTGGCATTTTAAGGTCATTTAACTCCTGCAAATATGATTTAAATGAGTTACTTTTTGAAAATATTTCCTGATTCGATGGTGTTTTTAAATTATTAATTCAGTGAAATATATCGTCATTTTGTTATGTAATGAAACATATGTATAAGCAAATTTGGTACTTTTTATATACAACTTCGCCTAATTCTTTCTCCTATAAATACATAGGATGTGCTATAATCAGTAAAAAAGTCTGGATCAGTTTTGTAATTCGTCCAGGCGTTTTTTTTTCATTTAAAACATATTTTAATTTTAAGGGCAGTTTACCCCTAAAACACTCAAAATTAAATAAGCTAATAAACGGTCAAACTCAAAGCTTGGATATAGGAATTAAACTTGAAATATATGTTTATAATACTATTTATTTATTTCAAACACGAGAATAACAATACATAGTAACACCTTAATAAAAGTTTGTTAAAAGCTTAAACCTAAACAACAACATCTATTCTCCTCCTATTTCCTCTGTTTGCAAATCGTTCAATCACTGAGTCTACGTCAATTTCAATGTCTCTGTGAGTGTGTAACAAGCATAGTCCGGACAATTTTTCTTCACCCATCCTTGCCCTCTGCCACGTCTTCAAACGACGCAAGGTGGAGAAAGTTCTCTCAGCAGACGCCACGCTAACGGGAAGAGTTGCCAGGATTTTTAACAAGGAGTAAATCGATGGAAACATGTCCTTATCACAAGCGTCCATCGCTTCAATAGCGGTTGCAGGAAGTTTACCCTTACATCTGTTTTCCCTTTCCCATTTTTCCCGCCAAAGTTCGAATTCACTATTTACCAGATACCCATCGCGTTCCTTAGCCCAAGTCCCAAGTATGGGTGCGAATTTGTCGATCAAGTTTTGGAGCTGCATATTTTCTTCGTCCAGGACTTTGTGTACATCACTGGCACCGTCCTTGGGATTGTCCTTAACAACAACAGTTGGAATCAATACACGTAGTCCAAAACAATCCAATGAGTCTTTGGGAAATCTTGAAATGAGATCTGCAATCACATTGTCAAGTAGGGGAATGTATGTAGATTTCTTGTAATATTCTTCTGGCGTGTTTGATGTGTAATTTGGTCTATGTTGTTGCTGTGCTGTTACGCGAGGAAGTTTTATTTCAACTCCGAGTTGAGAGCACAATTCCTTGACTTCACAAAACACCTCAGAAAATGTCTCGCCACACTTTTGACTTTACTTTTTCAGTACAGAAAGTGTATCCTGAATAGCATCAGAAGCTTTTCTTAAATCAAGGGACGGAGTCTGGAGCCTTCTGCTCAGTGGAAGTGTATGTTTCAATCATTGCCGAAATGAAATGTACATCACACAGGGAGGTGATCAGTGCAGTTGCGTTGGAGGAAGTAGTCAAATCCGTCCAGCCAGAAATTGATTCCAGAGCTTCAATCAGATAAGGAAGAGCTTCACGAAACTCGAGCACAGTATCATGCCTCTCCACCCAACGTGTTTCACAAAGCCCCGAGCTGTTTCCCCAAAAACGTACCTAAATCATCGTTTCTCTTTTCCAAAAACTTACGTAAAACCCCATTTCTCTTTGCAGACATATTGAAAAATGATGTTACTGATTTCATTATGCCGATCGAGTTTCGGACACTTGCTACGTTGTTTGATTTAGACAGCGAGTTATTCAATGCGTGATTTAAGCAAGGACACCAGCATGCATGCGTTGCTTCACGACGTATTTCACAGACAGCGCCAACAAGCTCAGATGACATTACACTGCAACTATCTGTCCCAATGCCTACACAGTTGTTGACGTCAAGGAGCAACTCTTTGACGATATTTACAACAATTTTTCCAAGTACCTCTCCTGTTAGTTTGCGTTCAAGTTGTACGCCATTTTCGTTTCCCTCCTTATCTTGGATGGCATCATATGCATCAATAAATGTGATGAAGTCTTCACGAATACAACCATTATAAACATACCTCAAAGTAAGAGACAGTTGTTCAGTGTGGGATATGTCTGTGGTTTCATCAAATAGTATGCTAAAACAGCCAGACTGTCGCACTCTATTTAATATGACACGTGTGATTTCCTTTCCACAACATTCAATCAGGCTATTTTGGGTGTTTTCCCAATGTTTGTTGCCCGTGCAGATGAGTTATCAAGGTGTTTTTTCAGTATGTGGTCACCTGATGAAATACGAAACCTTAAGAGCTCCCTGAAGTTTCCCTCATTTACGGGACTTGGATCTTCTTGGAGGTGGAGGTTACCATCGTCTCGATGTCCACGAAGGGGGATATTTTGTCGTCCCAAAAAGATAATACTTTCAATTATGGGATGCAACCGCTCACGGTTTTCTTGAACTTGCTGTAAGCGCTGAGTAATCACTTTATTAACAACAGCTTCTTCTGGAGATGTATAAGTTTTAATGAAGTTTTTCCCAGCTTCCACACTCTCTCTGTGGTATGCAGTTTTCTCGTGTGTCTCCAGGCAGCCATCTTTACCAAGTAATTTCGCAAATGAGGTCACAGACTTAGTCACAAGAGATTGCAAGTGCAGTCCTTTATTATGGCCACAATACTCATGCGCAAAAAGTACGCAGTATTTACAGTAGAGACCCTTCTGTATATCAGAAAACACAAGCCAATGTTTGCTTTCTAAATGATTTCTCCCTAAAAAACGCTTGACAAATTTCCCATTTTTATTGTGGACTGAAAAAGGAATAACATTTGTCATATCCACTAATATTTTTACCCATTTGGATCGTCTAAATTATGAGTTAGAAAAAGTGTCTCAGGTTCTCGGGGGGGGCCATGGCCCCCATGGCCCCCCCTGAAGCCGCCACTGGGTCGCTTGGGGAGATGGCAGCTTTTGCAAGGTTTTACTCGTTCTATTTGGAAGAGTTGGTCTAGAGACTATCTGCACCAGCTGCAGCAGAGAAATAAGTGGAAAAGGCAGTCTAAAAATTTATCTATAGGACAGCTAGTCCTTATCTTAGATGACAATACTCCACCATTGCTGTGGAAACGCGGTATTGTCACTCAAGACATATCTAGGGCAGGATTCGTTAGTACGTGTCGCGGACGTCCGTACTGCTAACGGCATTCTGCGTAGACCTATTCATAAGCTGTGCCCACTTCCGGTGGCATCAGACTGATTGACATATCG
Organism: Magicicada septendecula; assembly: GCA_034769895.1. Taxonomy (NCBI): domain Eukaryota; kingdom Metazoa; phylum Arthropoda; class Insecta; order Hemiptera; family Cicadidae; genus Magicicada; species Magicicada septendecula. The sequence goes on along the minus strand of CM068373.1, from coordinate 439,187,446 downwards.
GTGCTTCATGCCCGGGACATTGCCGGTCGAGCACATGCTCTACCATGCACATTTTACTAAGTACAATGTTGCTTATGTTATGTTACTTATGTAATGTGTACCTATTTATGCACTTTATCATTTGATGGACGCCATGTTGCGGTGCATTGGTGAACATTTAAACGTTTCTCTTTTTCTTAGTGTGATGTCAATTATGGTGTACTGTGTGGTGCAGTGTATATTATTATATTAAATTTTTTGGGTATTTCTATTGTATATTATTATAGAAATTTTTGGTGGTACATTTCTATTGTATATATCATAGTGAATTTTTCAGGTATATTGCCTTCTATTATTGTGTTATACTGCTTATTATACGCTAAGTGTCACTCTGTTATTTTTAAATTTGTTGGATTTCTCTAATGATTGTGCAATGCCACCTACGATGTCCTTATTGCCATGTGTTATTGTTATTATTCTTATTATGTTTTATCGCATATTCAAGCCTTTGGACTATTGTTACATATTATTTATTGAGCATTGATTAATAATATATTTACACTTGTTTATATTATATTTGTATTTTTGCCAATATTCATGTACCATGTATTGTCGCATCTCTTAGATGTGTAACTTATTCATGTACACTTGTATGTTTTAAATAACTTGTTCTTTTTTTTTTACTGCAAACTATGTCAAAATCGCCCGATTTTGAGGCGGGCAGTATGTTAATACATTGTACCTTGTACTTGCTCACGCGCAATCAGCCGAGCGCACTTACGTCATCCGTCGCGGTGCAGCACTAGTGGGCTCACCGCTGCGTTTAGTTAGTTATCACTCAACCTTTAAGCTGTGCGTTTGTACCCTTCCTTTCTCGCTAGCCGCGGCAATCCAAATTTACTAATGTACTTATTATTCGATCTCCTTTAAATGCTACACATTATGTAGCCTGGCAATCTACGCCACATTTATATTTTGGCTATGTGCGCCTGACGTAATTGCGTGGGCCTGCGCTTCTGAATAATGCTCAAATAAACGTTACTTAAATCTGATTACAGTCCACTAATTCATTCAAAAACATTTTTCTGACTTCCTACCAGCATCATTCAGCTTGCTACACTAACTCAAGAAAAACTCGAGTGCGTTAAGCACGCATCACCCACTGCATGGCACATGTTTTAAATCTGGTTGTGGCAGATTCTACAGTGAATTGCCTTCAGGCGGAAAACTTATTTGGTTCGGTGGAGGAGACGGGTTGTTTCCTCAGTCAGTCCTATAAAAGAATGACTTTTTGGGAAGAACACACAAAAAGCCATTTCAAAGGTCAAGAAAAAACTATACAGACTTAAAAAAAATTGGCGCTACTAGATGGTGGAGCAAGCACAAAGCCCTGACTTCAATAATTGAGTATGAATCATTTTCAGATGATTTTGACTGTCCCAATGATTCTTGGAAGTTGGTGAATCTGTGTCATGTATAAGGGCATGCAAAGCCCATTAACTGACATCGAACAAAACGATCCGAGACTCTCTGCGTGTCCGTTCCCTGGACGCCACTATACGGACACTGTCCCGAAAATTCTATCGTCGCTCCGCCCAATTCCAGGGCAACCATCTCATTAGCGCCCTCGGTCGCTACCAGTCTGTGCCAGGAGAATCTTGGACCCAGCCTCGGCGAACACTCACCCTCAATTAATTAATTAATTGAACTCCCACGGCCGGTAGCAGGCCACACCCAAATCCAGACCATATCAATAGACCCTGCGGCAGGAGCTCTTTCTGAAGCTCGGAACGCAGTACACGAGCGGGCGACGGGCATGCCCTTCGTCTCGCACAGCCCTCTGGTCTCTCGTTTCATGTATTATTAGATATTTCTAATGGTAACTTCGATTGCAAAACTAAGTTTACAGCTCGAATACTCATTAACCAATGGACTAAATTTGAACATTTATTTACTGCTTTTTTCATTTTGGATTTATTCATAGTAACTTCACCAGTTTCTGTTTTTTTAGTAAAAATCTGGATTACTCAAAAGTATGGAAATTAGTGGAAAATTTGATAAAACAAATCCAAAAAAAGAGGGATGAGACACATTTTGATAAATTACTGCAATGTTGTAAAAAGTATACCGTTCACATACAAACAAAGTTTGAAGACAGTGAACTAGAAATGGAGGTGGATTTTCCTGAAAATAGAATTAGCAAAAAAATGAAAATGCCAGGAGAACATGCACAGGATGAGTCGTGCTCTGTTACTACTACCCAGAAATTTAAGGCGTTGTATTTTAACATTTTGGAATGTGCTATGAAAAGCATTGAAGAACGGTTTGTTCTAAATCAGGATTTATTAAAAGATTGTGCTATTTTGGATCCCAAAAACTTTGCAAAAATGTTAAATCATCCCAATCATGAAATATCTGCGACTTCGGTGATAGCAGTGTCAAATTTAACAAACATTAGGAGATCAGATCTTACTAATGAGCTGAAACAGTTTGCCGCACAGTACGATGTTTTCAAGCTGTTTCTGGAAAGAGAATGCCCTGATGATCTTGTACCTGATGAAGGGGGATCAAGCGATGATGACGTAGATTATAAGTCTTTGTGTAGAATTAATTCTAAAGTTAAGTGTTCCCAATGTTTATCATGTGCTTTTACTGTATTGTATGATCTATCTTCTCAATCTGGCCTTTTCAAAAATTTGTATTCGGTTTATAAATATTTAATGACAGTTCCATGTACTCAAGTTTCTTGCAAAAGAGTCTTTTCCAAACTAAAAATTGTTAAAAACAAACTAAAGAAATCTCTAGGTCAGGAACTTTTAAGTAATTTCATGCTTATGAACTGTGAGAGGGACTTATTCCAAAATATAAACAAAAGTAAAATAATAGATGACATTGCGTGTACAAGTGACGAACTTAAGGCCCCCACACACGATCAAACAATTTGCGCAACAAAGGGTTTTGCATGAACATTTTGATGGTATATGGCACGGATTGACTAATTGCACAACAGTTTGAAACAAATCGGTCGAGACCGAAATAAGATGCACAACACTCAGCGCTTGATAAGCGGTTTGAATGTCTATGGCAGTGTTTGACGATAGTTGGCCGAGGAAAGACCTCTTCTGTTATCTACCTGTGTCCGGTTTATTATGGCGTTAACAATAAATATTAATAAGGAATTCTGGCACGAGTTCATCTCAGTTTATCGCGAGTTGCCTGAACTGTGGAAAGTGAAGAGTGAGGTTTATAAAAACAGAAATATGAAGGATGTGGCGTATGAGAAACTGGTGGAGAAGATGAAGGAGATTGATCCCAAAGCAGATAGGGCTCTGGTGCGTAACAAAATTACCCTTCATACTTCGTACCGTAGAGAACTTAAGAAAATCAATAGCAGCAACAAATTCGGTGCAGGAAGTGAAGATGTGTATGTCCCCAATTTATGGTATTTCACCGATACAGATTTTCTGAGGGACCACGAGACTCAAATGCAGGGAACTTCCACAATAGATGATACAAATGAATATGACGAGGAAATGGAGGAAATAAATGAGACGGTAAGCTTGTCAACTCTTTTTATTCAACTGTTTACTACTTGAAATTAATTACCAATTATTATTACTGATAAGGTACTATTAGTACATAGGTACTATTATTTACTTACTGTTCGTTGTACAATAATTCAGGATTGTGACAATATATTTTCCTGCCATGGGACAGCCCCCTGCTCACTAATAAAGTAGCGTGAAAAGTTAAGACGTGTTTCCTTTGATGATAAAGGGATATTTCGGCCTGTGAGTTGTTGTAAAGGAAATATCTTTCCATCTGATCTCCAGTCTGCGTTTACGATCTCCCCTGTCGTTGTGTTTTCAACATCAAAACCACCTTGGTAGTACGAGTCCAGTTTTTTCATCCGTAAAAAATTATGTAGGGGTCGTGCAATAATCACGTGAGGCTTGAAAGGGGGGGGAGGGGTTCGGAAAAAATCACAAAATATCACAAGGGGGAGGGGGTGTAGTGAGATGTCACGTGTATTTGTTTTTTCGTTATTAACTTAAAGCGCGCGATTTCTGATCCAAGAAGCGACGCGTAACCTTGACTCGCCGTTGCCACAAGAGCATGATGGCAAGACGTTTGCGACATTTCTTTTACGCCGGTCTCTTGGAATTACCCCAACGCATGAGGGCTTTGACAAATTGCCTTATGACCTGTATTGCCCTAGCCTGAAGCAGGATCGTCAGCAGCTTGAGGGCAGGACGTGCCAGCGGTGTGGACTGTATTTCTGTACAAAGAAGAGTGTTAAGGCACATGTAAAGTCATGTCACAAGCAACCTAATAATCCGAGCAATAATACTTCAGAGATGCACAATGTTCGTCCTTCATGTATCCTTACGCGACGATCGATTGCTACATCGAGAGAGATTCTCTGCGTAGTGCGCGAAAATGATGACGCCGAGTGGCTTGATGAGACTGACGTTGATCTTCAACAAACCACAATGCCAACAGCTGATTTGCAAGATACCTATCCAATTGTTAGTGTTGAAGAAAGTCTCGCTAATCCGTGGTCCGAGGACAATATTCATTAAATATATTCATGTACCAGTACTAATATATGTTTTTCACAAGATTACACCTTTCCTTTATTATTTTTATGCCAGTCAGAATCAACCTGCAACCTTAATGCCTGTCTGGATATTTTTATCACGGTGCTTAATTTTCCAGAATTAAATTAGATTATACCTGTATTTAAAGATAATATTCTGAAAATGTTTAAGATACCAAAAAAATACACGTGATTTTGGGTTGGGGGGGTAGTCTAAAACCTCACCACATATCACCAGGCGGGAGGGGGGGTTAAAAAATTGCTAAAAAAACATCACGTGATTATTGCACGGCCCCTTAAGTACATGTTAGAACTATCGTAGTTGCTTTTTCTGGGCAAAGCTTAATTTCTCTCAACAGTATTCGGAACCGGGATGGTAATATTCCAAATGCATTCTCCACAATGCGGCGAGCACAAGATAGTCTAATTAAATATGGCTTGTTCTGTGGTCAGGTTTTTTGGACTAAACGGTTTCATCAAGTTGTCCATAAGAGGAAATGCATCGTCCCCTACCAAAACGTACGGCAGTTTGATCTCACTCTCAGGTAAATTATCATGTTGAGGAATGTGTAGTTTGTATTCCACAAGTCGCTCATAGAACCGCGTATTTGGAAACACTCCTCCATCAGAGTCTCTTCCGTTGGCTCCTACATCTGCTATTATGAATTCATAATTACCATTTACCACTGCCATTAATACAATGCTGAATGATTGCTTATAGTTGAAATAATAGGAGCCTGTTCCTGGTGGTTTTCGTATGGTAATGTGCTTACCATCAATGGCACCGATACAATGCAGAAAATTCCACCTTTTTTTCAAACTGTTTGGCTACAACCTTCCATTCATTTTCATTTGTCGGAATCTGCAATAAAATTTCAATTATTTTACTTCCAATTTATTATTTTTTATATTGATCAATTTATAAATATATTTAATTATGTACATATCTATTTTATTTTTTTAAGGTTGTTGAAGAAGGTTCTTTCCTTCGACCATCACAACAGCAGCCTACACCAAAACGAAAATTGGCGCACCAGCAAAATGCACCCATAGAAAGCGAAGAAACTAAACTGTTTAGATTATCGGATATTACTTGTCAACATCTTCAAAATCCCATCTCTGACTCCCAAATCCTAGCAAAGAGGTGGGGCATAGAGTTCACTAAAATGAAGCCAGATTAGCAATTGTATGCTAAAAAATTCATTGACGATATTCTTTGTGAAAGACAATTAGGCAATCTCCACAGAAACTCAGTTATCATCAATCATTCACCTCTATCATTCACTCACCCTTCACCAGGCTATCAGTATCCACACTCAGCTCATCAACCTTCACCATGTTCAGCACCACCCTCTCCATACTCACACCTAGTCCACAACAACAGTCACACCCATCTCAACTTTCTTCATACCCTACATCACTTTTGCAATTGTCAACTGTTTCAGTCACACAACACAGCCACCCGTGCTCCCAACCAAACCAAGACTCTACACCATCAGTACTATGGTACTATACCACAATGAATGAACTTCTTAATGATAAGCAGTATCAACTTTGACTGAATACCCAAAAATATGTATTCACAGTAATACAAATGTCATTAATGTGTAGTTGTAAAACATTGCTTTGAATTTAAATTTCTGCACTGATCTAAATTGAACAAATATTTTCATTGTCATGTTGTGAAACCTTTGAATTTAAATTTTTGTAATAATTTCTGTAATACAATTTTGGAAATTTGAGAAAAAAAAGTTATTACTCACCTTGATATATCCTTTCAAAACGTGGATCAAAGCCTTACATGTCTCGACAATTATTTTCCCAAGGGTTTGGGCTGCGATGGCAGTTTAGAATTTCAGCTCTTCAAAGGAGTCACCGCTCACCAAACTTATCAGCATCCATTCGAAGATAGTTTATGTAGTCTACTACTGAACTTATTTTGAGCTCTGCTACTAAACGGTCATGGCTAAAGTCACTCCTCTTCTTCAACCATTCCTTCATCCAGATCCTCTGCTTTCTTTTTCGTTTTGGTTTTTTCTTTTCCATCAAACAAGCAATAACTATCGCAGCGCAAGCAGCTTCCATGTCGGACATCTTCCCCGAGAATTTCACAAAATGAACTGAGGTTTGCACAAGCCATTGCAACGTGTATGTACCAAAGTTTGCGTAAACATGATGTTGCACAAACACAGTCGTTGCGCAAATTGTTTGTTGTGTATGGGGGCCTTTAGACAAAAAAAAAAATGGTGTGATTTTTACTGTTCAGTTTGAATCATCTTCCTATATCAAGGAAATGTTACATTTTTCTAAAAATAACTACTGTATTTCAACAACAGTCAATTTCATTGTATTATGTACAATATTGTGTTTGATTTTGTATTTAGTAATAAAAAGTATTAAGTATGTAATAAAATAATTTTATAAAACTAGATATTTGTATTAAATATTATTACAATCCCTTCCTCTCAGAAAAAATAGAATTTATTGTGAGTATATGACGTCATAGTTAATATTTTTACTATTGAGTCTCTACAAATTGCTATGGTGTACATTCAGTATGAAACATGGGGGAGGGGGGCCCACAGCTAAACTTTGCCGAGGGCCCAGAAGGCTGCCAATCCGACACTAGCATGGGTGGTGGCAGAATTACTTGTAGGGATGTGCACCCAGTTTATAATCATATTTTAGCTAACATCAAGTACCTTAAGCCCTTTTTTACATTAAAACAAATTATACATTCTTAATTCTACTTCATACTAAATGCAATAGGTTTTTAAATAAATTATCAAGCCCAACTTAATGATCACCAAATGGCTTCTCAAGACCCAGCAGTGGGTTGTGCCCCTTAGTTTGAGAAACGCTGCCACAAGGTAATGATGATGAGGAGATTAGGCTGAGGAGCACTTTTCATCAGCAGTCTTAAATTAGTTAATCTATTCAGTCTTATATAGGTAATAGATACAAGGTAACACACACACGCACACACACACACACACACACACACACACACACACACACACACACACAACTTTTCCATATTAACATATTGACTATTAAACTTATTTATAAACTGATTATTTTGATACACCATGACAAAAGTATATAGATTCATAAAATGTTTTCAACCTTTAATAAAATACATTTTTGACTTTTTTCAAAACTAAAAAACATGGTTTGTTATAATATAGTAATTCATTATTTCTTACCTACATGTTGTATATTTTTGTAAGTGTGTTCATTGCTGTGACACTTACATCATTAACACTGAACAAAGGTTAATAAAATTATTAATTAATAAAGGTTAATAATGGCCAGTTGTTTGGTATAAGTCTTGAAATATGTTGGCACTGAAAGTGTTAAATGTGTGTGCACGTATGTGTGCTTTATAATGAATGGTTGTATTGTGCGCCTAATTCATGAAGACTATCATAATAATACACATTATAATGGATTCACATGTGAGAATAAACAAACAGTAAACGTATTTATATTTCTCTCTGTGATAAACATGTTTCATTGTGTAAGCTGCTTGCTACTCACATTAATTTCCCTTATGGTAGATCACTTTTAATAATTAATTATCTTGTTTGGCAGTTATCTATTTTGTCTTGTGGAAGTACATATCTGAATCACTTAAAGAAAAATTGTGACTTTATGGTGTTATAACTTCCATGTTTACTTCTGCAGAACTATGCATACTGTTCCACATAAATTTGGCAGAATAGGTCAAATGTTTGTGACTTTCAACATCTTACCGTGTTAACTGTTGGCACATTTTTGGTAATTCCATCCTCCTGTGCCAAACTGTGTTTTTCCCCCTACAATATAACATTATTCTTCAGTTCAGTACACAGCATAATTTGTTGACATTTTCGTCATTATGACCTACTGTACAAGACATTAAATGTGTCAGTAGTGGATGGTACAAATTTTACTTAGAAATGCTGCATGAGAAAACAAGCAAATGAGAAAACAAGAAAAAATTGAATGTTTTCTTGTATAAAATAAAATATATTATTTTATACTTCCCTTGGCAAAACTTGTCAATAATTTTTCCATTAAAATTTTAAAATAATAAATAACGATACAATTTATTCATCCCGTACACAAAATCTCTGCTTTCACATGGATCACTTACATGATACCCTAGAAGTTTGCCATGAAATTTTGTACAATCAATTACCTTTAGTAATCTGTCTTCATTCTTTACTATTCATTATGTTTCATTTTCATTGTTCTGCAAGCTTCACTAAGTTATTTATAAATGCAACTGAATCCACATAGGTTCATGAATGTTCTATGAATGCAAGTGAAATAAAGTTGCCCAGTTTCATGAATTCTAATTTTTTTTTACATTTTTATTTTAACTTCTGGGTTTTTGTTGTCTATGATATCTCTGAGTGTTTTTTAATTTTAATTTTATTCTACATTCACTTATTAAACCAATCTGAATGAATTCTTACAGTTTTCTGCTATAAAGTAAGCAAGGAAAACAAAATACAGGCTTTGAGTTTCCAATCACAAAGCCATTCAAATTTTTACACCATTCACCACTAACAAAAAACATGATGCTTTTTTATACTTATTATTTTCTGAGTAGTTGTAATATCTGAAGTTGGACTATCTTTTATTTCATTTCCATTTTTTCATGGAGTGTGAAAATACATTTTATTTTTTAAAGTGTTCAATTGACATTCATCATAGGCATAATTCATCATGAACACCTGACATCTTGGTGTAACATTACAATACACTGCAGAACCAATATTTTGAGAATGTTAAGGCCACTGGCAGGTCAAATAAGGGTTTTGGAGTTTCAATAGTGACCAGTTTTACTGTTGATGTGGTCGCTTAATTGGCCTCATCTGAGTTGAAGCTTTTGTCCAATGCTTTCTTAAACAACAAGTTAAACCAATGCAGTCTGGCAAAATAATCAGCCAGGTGTAACTTGTGTGATACATAGAGTTAGTATGATTTTAGACTATGTAACCAAATGGCATTAAAAGCATTCTAACTTTTGTTGTGGCAGTACCCATATTTTTTATAATTATCTTGTTGGCTTATCCTCTTCGTTCACTTATTTCGCACACAATAACATGTTTTACACACAAACAGATGGACTACCCATGGGCTCCCCTATATCAGGTATACTAGCCGAAATATTTGTACACACCATAGAACAGGAACACATACTGAACAATAACAAATACACCGATAAAATAATATATTGGCACAGGTATGTTGCTGACATTTTACTCCTCTACAACGGCAACAAAAGACAAATAGAAAACTTCCACAAATACATTAACACTATACACCATAAATTAAAATTCACACTTGAATTAGAACTAAATAATAGCATACATTTTTTAGACCTTACAATCACCAAAACAAACAACACACACACATACAAAATATACAGGAAACTCACCACATCAGACATGGTCATACATAATTCATCCAACCACCCAACTCAACACAAACATGCAGCTTTCAACTACATGCTCCACAGGCTCACTTCAATACCCCTAAACACACATGACTACCAAGAAGAATTAAACACAATCAAATATATAGCAGTCAAAAATGGATACAACCCCGATTTAATAAACAAACTACACAAACGCATCCTAAACACAAAAAGTAAAACACATCAGGCCAACAGCACACAACCTAGTAAATACATCACACTTACATACTACAATTCCAATACACACAAAATTGCTAACACATTTAGGAAACACAATTATAAAGTAGCTTACAGAACCAACAACACCATTAGGAAACACATAAATAATACTAACAAAGACACAGACATATACAGTAAAACAGGGGTTTATAAATTAAATTGTAATGATTGTCGCCAATTCTACATCGGCCAGACGGGAAGATCTTTTTCCTCCAGATTTTCAGAACATTTAAAAGCCCTCACCACAAACTACATACATTCCACATTTGCCACACATTTAAAAAACGAAAACCACAGTTACACAAACATAGAACACAACATGGAAATATTACACTACTTACCTAAAAGTAGAAAACTAAACACAACAGAACAATCTGAAATCATGCACTACAACCAAACAACATATTAAATGAACAATTACATTATAGATCACATACACTATTTGATACACTGATCCAAACACACAATTTGAACCCCAGCGCCAATTCCCTCCCACCATCAACCCCCACCACACACACCTATAGTCCATAACCGTTACTCTGTTTATGACATTCAGTATTAACTCCCACTGAAGAAGACATACATCATGTTGAAACATTTGGGGAAGTGATAACCAAAGTAAGTTCATAAGTGAAAGTTTATATATATATATATATATATATATAAAACCATATTTTTTGTTTTGATAGAACAACAGACTGTAACACTTCTATGGGCTTTTCAGTTAGAACTACACATCTTTGAGTAAGATTAATATGGACCAGTTGCATCACTTGCATGTACAAATCCTGCAAGAAACGCCGTGAGTTACCAATGAAGGAAAGCAGAATGTATATTAAACAGAATGAATGAATAAAATCGATGTACTGGATATTTGCTGAACTTTTCCTATATATTGACACACTATAAGAAGGTCTTCTTCACTAGACAGAAATATATTCATTTCCACCATGCTGTGTGATACTAAAAATCTATCTTCACAAAATAACTTCTGAATCCTGCAACCACAATCTCATAATGTTTCACTACATTTCACTATCATAAAACGTTTTAAGGGAACCTTTCGACATAAAACTATGTTCATAGAGATTAGAACTAGGAGTCATCATCATAAAGTATGGAGTGAGGGACTGCTGTTCCATGGGTGTCCAGATACACACTGGTTTGCTAGTGCAACAAGCACAACTCCCATGTAGGAGCTAATCAGCTCACCTCCTCAGGTGAAGGACAAGTGGAATGCTAGTGGTACCAGTGAAATAAAATAGCTGGGGCAAACCAAAATTAGCAATGGGGAGACCAGCAGACCAGCCAATCTACAGAGAAGGCAGCTGGTTTAGGGTCGCAATCATTCCACTCAGTTATGGGTCTACTTTCAACCAAGTCAACAATCTTGACAGAAGAGTAGAAGTAATTCCCAGTGATAGAGGAGGTCAAAGGGTCTGGGGGAGAATAAGCTTGGATGTAATAGTGTGGCAGTCTCCATTAAACTTAATGCCCAACAATCGGCCAGTAACTTGTCTGAGAACAGAATTTCTTTATTACTTTCAATGCCATAGGAAATGACAGTTGGATGGATTTTAAATAACTGGAACTACTACTTATAATTCCAAAATCATACAACTGCATTAGATAAAAAAAATTATATCTCCTACTTCTACACTTCCAGGGTTTAGGTAAATTCCTTGCTCTTACTTCAAAGGTATCGTCATATATTTTCTTAAGTCTTCCAGCACTTCTCTTTCCCACTGGCTTGTGTCTCTGTAGTATATGTCACACCAGTATTACGTCCATGTATGTTTTCCATCTCTATCAGTTATCATTTATAATACATTAAATTGATCCCTAGTTAACATTATATTGACACAGTAAGTGATTAAATTAAAACAAAATTTTTTGTTTACTAAAGTCTGTACAGTTCTGCATATTAGCAATAACAAATAAGTCTCATTAAACTCACTGTCCACTCCACATCATAAATACTAGTGACTTCAGTTGAAGACAAGAGTAGCTTGCATTAACCAGACAGGTTTTCCTTTGGGGCAACTCTCAATAGTAAGCATCAAGCACTGTGCTACTCTGCCATTAAACCATAATATAGATATTAAACAATACATGTTCCTAATTATCATTACTAATCTTAGATTATTATTACTAAACACAATTTTCTTTATAAATATGAATATGGCTTTTTTTGTTCTAGGTTACGGCAAGTACAATCACTTTATTACATGTATTGGAGGCATGTGTGTGTTCGCAGTAATTGTGGGTACCGTAGATGTTGCTTATGTCTTGCCAGTTGCTGAGTGTGACTTACATTTATCATCAGCTGATAAAGGATATGTCTCATCATCATATTTCATTGGTAGGTAAGATGTTTGTATTAATATATTTGTGATTTGCACAAGAGAGCATCCTTATCACATACATTAAACAACAATTACATTTTACATTAATCTTTGCATTTGACTTACTGAAAAGTTATAACATTATTATTTTCTCCATAACACTAGTGTGCTCTCTGAGCTGCAGAACTTGCTTAATATTTAGAATCCTCACAAACAAAGAAATAGACTCACATAAAATACTATATTGGCACAGATACGTTGATGACATTCTAATACTATACAGGGGAAACAAAAGACAATGTGAACAGTTACTAACGCACAAACAAAATACACTAAAATATAACCTTTACTGCCGAATACGAACACAACAATAGCATAAACTTCTTAGACCTCTCCATCATAGTATTTGAACACAGGCACAAATTCAGTATATACAGAAAACCGACTACAACTGACACACTAATACACAACTCCTCCAATCACCCAATACAACACAAACTAGCTGCATTCAGAACTATGATACATGGACTTAACAACATCCCACTACAAAGACGAACTAAACACGATAAAATATCTAGCAAAATCCAACGGATACAACAGAACAATAGTCAATAAACTCCTACACAAAACACAAAACAAACAACAGACAAAGACAGAAAACAACAAATTCATAACACTAACATACATCAACAACCAAACTAAAAAAATAGCCCACAAATTCAAAAAAGCAGGATACAGAATTGCATACAAAACCACTAACAAAATAGAACACACACTATCAAAACACACACACAAAAACAAATTTGATCTACCTGGTATTTACAAACTAAATTGCTCAGATTGCAACAAATTCTACATAGGCCAGACAGGACATAGCTTCAAACAGAGATACATTGAACACACAAAGGCACTACATTCCACTACAGAATCCACCTTTGCAAACCACCTCATTGAAGCAAACCAGACGTACAAAAACATCGACAATAACATGGACATTCTACACATATACACAAAAGGCCAAAAACTAGACACTCTAGAACAATTGGAAATATACAAACATACGAAAACACATCCAAAACGAACAGACACAATTCAAATCACACGCATTATTCAAACATATCACACCCCACACACACAACATCGATCTTTCAAAAGTCGATACCGTCACCAAGAACTAGACGGACAGTGCTCCCAACAGCAGCCCCTGAAGAAGCTTTTTAAAAGCAAAAACCGGTTCAGGTTGTAAGGTAAAACTTTTACATTTTTACCTATAAAAAACTTTGTGTTCTGAGTCGGTAGTGAATTAATTATATTTATTTTGTAGTACATTTATTATTACTTAAATTTTGATACTAGATAATTTTTCAGTTATGGGAAAAATTACAAAAAACCTGATTACTGTTTATTTTGTAACATAACACAATCATACAATAAAGAATAAAAATCTGAAAGATTTTTACAATTTTTTAATGTTTTTTGGGTCCTGGGTCCCAAAATTTTGAAATTTCCAAAACTTAACAATATACTCAGATGTTAGTTAAATATTCTCTTTAGTTTGATACATGAGTTTTGCAATTTTATTAAAATCTGTATACATTCTTTGGACCTTGATGTCCAAAAGTTTTGAAATTTTCAACAATGAACACTGCACTCAGATTTTTGCTATAATTCCATTTAATTTGATACCCCACATGGGGTTTTGCGATTTTTGTTGTTGTAATTTTGACTCTTCACATGTTTGTCTCCCACTTCCCTATTTTTGGGGGATCAATATAAAAAACAATACGGTTGTTTAGGGTAAAAGTGTGGACACACATGCCAAGTCTTATGAAAATTGGTTGATGGGTTCAAAAGTTATTGTGAGACATATAGTCCAGTGGCCAGAGTAAAAATAACGGTAAAATTTCTTAAAAAATTGAGGCAAAGTGATATTTGGTATAGTTATTGAAAAAAGTCTAAATATCGGTTTAAAATCATCTTTGCATGTTTATAAGGTCAGGCTTTAAAAAAAAACCCTTATTTAAGGGCAGCACGCGGTAAAATCAATAAAAACGTTTACATTCCGTGAATTTCTTTCCTTACTACTAAATAAACCATTGGATCATGATAAAGTCTTCATTCTTTTTGTTTAAAATAGTTCAAATTTTAATAGTAATAAAATCAAAATAACGATTTTGTTATTATTTCATCATTAGGAGTATTAAATCGATAGACGGAATGGTCAATTTTAACAAATCTTCCTCTGTTGAATAATATTATTAAATATGTGTATCTTAATATTCATAAAAGTCATTGTGTGTATTTATATTCCACACCTCCTACTAAACCACTGGACCGATTTTAACAAAACTTAGCACAAATATTTTATGCAACAGGAAAACTAACATAAGATAGGTGTTTTGGGCCCTGGGAGATGTCAAAAATGGAAAATATGAAAATACCGCATGTAGGGTATCAAATTAAAGGGGATTTCAATGCAAGTAACAATTTTTCATGCATATAAGCACTATTGAAAATTCTTGGGCCCTGGGGCCTAATAAAAAGGGGTGGTTTTGGGGGAGGTCAAAAATGGAAAATATGAAAAACCACTGGACTGATTTCCACCAAACTTGGCACAAATTTTTTACGCAACGGGAGAACCAACATAAGATAGGTGTTTTGGGCCCGGGGGGGGATGTCAAAAATGAAAAATATGAAAATACTGTGGGGTATCAAATTAAAGGGAATTTAAATGCAAGTAACAATTTTACATGCATATACGTACTATTGAATATGTTTGGGCCCTGGGGCTCAATAAATGGGTTGTAATGGAGGGGTGTCAAAAATGGAAAATATGAAATACCGTATGTGACATGCATATACGCACTATTAAAAATTTTGGTCTCCGGGGCTCAATAAATTGGTGGAATTGGAGGAGGGGTGATGTCAAAAATGGAAAATATGAAAATACCACACGTGGGGTACCAAATTAAAGGGAATTTCAATATAAGTAACAATTTGACGTGCATATTAATTTGGATTATTATAAATATCCCCCCTGCTTGGTGGATGTGAAAAAAACAGCATAAATGGTATCAAATTAAAGTGAATTTCCTAGCAAGTAAGAATATGACACCACTTTCTCCCAAGCAAAGCCGGGCAAATCCTCCAGTAATAAATAAAATATTTCAAAGAAAAGCTCTCTTTTTAATAAAAGGTAAAACAAATACAAACAAAATAACATTATACAAGAATATATATATTTTAAAATCAATCTCGTCAACAATTGGAAAGTTTTTTCAAGTTTCAGTTGAGCATGTACCACAAACCGATGAACATAAAAGACCAGCGCTTCTGCATGTACACGATCCTTTTTTGCAGCCAGTTTTGCAATTACAAAAGATCATTTTTAATAAAGATTTTGGGGCAGCTGGCTGTGTCATTTTTATAGGCGTTAAAATTTCTCCAACATTCCAACCCCAGTCTTTTGGTATTAGATCATTGCCGAGCCATTGCTGGACTTGTAAATATACTCTGTAAAAGTGCTGCTTGGCAGCATCAGAAGTAGGTGGCAGACTTTCTAACTTTACAGGTTTTAAGCTTTTTTTCTTTTTTGAAATCGCTTTAGTAAAACTTGTATGTCTGTATTTATCAACACATGTAATTTTTTTTGGTGCATTATATATATACAGGAGAATTAATAGACCATTTTTATATATAGATGTTTGAGGTTGATTTTCCAGTTTAAATGCTTCGATCGCTTCTTTTAAATCTGAGTTTATTGATTTTTTTTCAATCGAATTAAAAACCGATTTTTTACCTTTACCATAAAAGCATGATGTTGTGTCACAGCCAGTTAGAGCATGCAAAAATAGTATATTCTCTTTGCAAAATTTATACTTTCTAAAACTGTTATCAGAAGAAAATAGACTAGCACTCATGGTTCCTCTCGTGGGTTTTAAGAGATAAATTTTCTTATTACTAGGTGTAAGCGCAGTAATGAGCACCAAAATATCTACGTCCTCTGCAACAATAACGGGAGGTTTATCATATAATTCTAAGGCTGTTTTCACAATTAATAAGTCTGCATAATCGTCAGCTTGTTTAACGTTTATGCTTTCTTCTTCCAAATATCTCGTTAGAATTTCAATAAATCGAGTTTTATTAGTTTTATTCGAAAGAAATTGTTCTTGGGTCACTGTGACACACATATCTTCATGAAATAAAATATCTGGGGAGGAATTTTGATTGGTACGGCGATAACGCTCCATAGCTTTGATGCTGTTAGAATTGTTTGTATAGCCATCAAAAACTTCAGTAACTTTTGATCCAAAGTGTCTCTTGACATAATTTACGTATCTTTGAAAAATACATTTGAACTTGTCATTTTTTGACCATACTACTCTATGCAGTAACATACCACCATCAATGACGTAAATGCAATCTTCAAGGTTAATCTCAGTGTGGTCTACTTCAAACATATCATATAGTTTAGACTTATCTGTTTTCCGAAATACACCTTCGTAAAACATAGATGTTGGGTACGGTGCAAGTTCATAACGCATGTAATCTTTTAATTCGTCGTCACTTTTTCTTGCTACACAAATGCGTTGAAATATAAACATTGGATCTATAGGGACAATTTCCTCTTGAATTTTCAGACTACTATTAACACTTTTTAATGACTGTACTGTATTTTTTCGTTTAAACGAAACTTTATGGAAGTTTGTACCAGCAATTTCTTCTAATCCTACTTTTCCAACCTCAAAAGCATTATGACAGTTAATATTATTACCGCCAGTAACTCCAGTAGATATAGACATTATTGAATCTTGATAAGGAAATGGCTCGTGACAATCAAACCAGGATTTTATTTTGAGAATATCTTCAGTATCTCGTTTTATTCGAGAATCTCTAGCATCTACATGCTGATCGGAACTAGACAATTTTATACCACAAAATTTTTCTACTTCTTCGCAGATATCATGTGTATATGGCATCGCTAAAATCCATTTATTTGCAGTACTGGTAGTTACTCCCCATCCAATCATACCACCATCAACTTTCATGACTCTCATTAAGTCCTGTTCGATTGTCATATCAGTATGAGTTCCTGACCAGAATTTCTCAGTTCGTCTTACAGTACAAAATCCGTTATTTATAAAATTTTGAAGTTCTTTAATTTTTAAAGCGGTAGTTTCTGGAATTACATCTTGGTTTTGCATTGAGGTGAAAAGTTTTTCAGATTCTTTTATAAATTGATTCATATATTGTACATATAATAAGGCTGATTTCGTATAATTAAAATGTCCAGTTGCATAAAAATATGGCAACATTTGCTGAATAACTTGTAATTGAATTTTTAGATTACCCATTTTTTCAGAGCACGCAAATGCTTTTGCAATAGAGATCATTCGTATGTATTGTATCCATAATTTTGCAGTTTTACCGCGTTTCTCAATTTCAATCATTTTTTCTAGAAATTTACCATTTAAGATGTTTAAAAAATTATGATCTTGTACTTCTTTGTAAGTAAGATTGTCATCTAAAAATTCTTGTAGTAAAGATTTCATATTTGAATATTCAACTTCTGAAAGATTCATTTCCTCATTAATCTTTTTACACAAAACTATCCAAATTAATGTGTGGCCTCGTACTGCTCTAGCATAAGCATGGCCATCTAACATCTTATCTACAGTTCCTGGCGCATAGCAACAGCTTAATGCTTCTTTTAAACCGCTTCCTGCCATCACATAACCGATTGAACCAAGAAAAGACATAACCAGATGAAATCCTACAAGTCGAACAATTACATTATGTATATCATCATCAGGTGAGGATTGGTCCATTTCAAACGCTTTCTGATATAAAGGTTGATCGAAAGTAACAAAACAATTTAGTAGATTTAAGTTTTTCACTAGTTTTACAGCGTATTTTAAAATGGTGTATATTGTATTTTTGTCAGTTGGAGGAGAGTGTACAAAAGGCAAGCAAACAATTCTAGATAATGTATAAGTCATATTTTCGAAAAGCTTGGACATAAAGCCATTCCAGCCAGTAATGCCTGGTTTGGTCACTCCATAAATCCAAAGCAAGTCAGCATTAGAAAAATCTATATTATTAAAACTCGGATTATCTACTTTTTCAAAAACAATGTTTTGGAGTGCATGTGTATTAATATTTTCAAAAATTTTGAATTGTATTTTGTCAATTTTGCTGATTTCTTTTGCAGTAGGCTTAACTGTCAATCGTTTTAAGGGAACTTTGTTATAATAACAATCTCTGGGACTTACAGTCATAATACCTACCATACTATGAAAAGTATTTTTCCCGTCTATAGTATTGATGTTAATATCTGATTTGTCAAATGCCAATTGTGCAAAACAACCAGATCTAAATGGAGAACGTGGACTAAGCAATACACTATCCTCATAAAGTGTTGCTTCTTTGTATGATGAACACACTCCCAGATGCGACAATATATCTATAATTCATTTTGAAGCAAATTTCCTATGCAACATTACAGACAGACCAACTTGCAATGGTGATAGAAAGGTTCTAGGTCTTATGCAACTCATAATTGAATGAGTAATTGCTGTGCATTTTGTTTCATATGAACTAATATCACCTTTTTTATTTTTTTAAATTATTTCTTCTATCAGAAACTGAAGGGATTCTGGGATATTCTCATTAATATTTTGGAATATATTATCACTTGGAGGATAAAATTCTGTATTATTTTTCTTCAGATTAACATCGTTTCGAATAATTGCTGCTGCAGATTTTAAGATTTTTCTTTTTTCTTCATTTTCATATTTTTTGAGGGTATCCATGCTTGACGCATGACATTGTATTCACGATCTACAAGACATATGAGGGTTGAGCCACCTTTTCTGGATATAATTCTTATACAATCGCCATAATTTTCTTTTAATTTAGCAATAATGGTATTTGGATGACAAGCATCATGTCCTGTTTAAGAAAATTAGATATTAAATAAAATAAACATGAAAATTTAATTTAAAAAATAGTATAATTATAATTTATAATTAAGCAATATATTTACCTAATAATGCAATTAATTCTGTGAGCGTAAACTGGGTATCATCACTGTCACTTAAATAATCAAAAATCAATTCCATTTCACGTGAGATTTTTACATCCTTGGGTCGACCTTTAGCATCACTTGTGTCACGAGTGTAACTGTTTAAAACTTTTTTGTGACAACTGCGGTGATATCTCGCTTGTACAGCTACCAAATCATCACAAGAAATTCGTCGTAGAATTGCTTTTCCTAATTCGTCATTATGTTCTGCAATCATTTCTTATAATTTTTCTTTAAAAGTAGGACTTTGAAATATGGAAATATTTTTGCGTTGATTAATACTTAATCTCGTATTACTTTTATCGGCATGTAATCCACAAATTATACAAAGTTTTTGAAATGAAACAGTTCTTTACTCTTTCTGACTTTACTCTTGACTGGGCTATATTTACTTTTTTTCGACAAAGTGCCTAAATCCTTATAACACAAAACATCATTCCTTTTTAATGTATATTTTTCTCGACATTTTCTGTGTACTAAAATTGAATCAACTTTTTTTAACATTTCATATTTTCCATCGTTTCTCTCAGAGCTAACTCTTATTAAATTCGGTAGTCCTCGAGTCACTTTTTCTGTATCTTCAATACAAAGATCAGCATTACAAATAAAACATATTTCAGTATCACACTGGTCCATATTTAATACCTAAAAATCAAAAAACCTTATGTAGCACTTATGTTCAGTAAAAGTATTCTTTAAAACTTCACCACTAGTGAAGTCAAAATATCTCTTTTGAAAATTTTTTTATTTTCAATTTTAAATCCACCGTTTTTACCAAATTTGTTTTTTTAAATATGTGCCTTTTATAAATTTTTAATGTATGTAAAAAATGATCAGTCCAAATAATTTTTTTTTTTTTAGAAAAAATGCAGTTCTTTACGTTTAATTTTTTTAAATGGTCAAAAATGGTGTCAGAAAGGCCAAAAAGGTTTGTTAATTAACCACCTGGAAGTATTTTTAATAAGCTTATTTAAGCCGTCGTACACCTTTGTGCCACAATCTTGCCATACTTTATGAGCACTCAAAGTTTTTTTGTGAATTGCGATTTTTTTGAGGTTATATTCAACATTTCAATATGAAATTTGTGGGTTTTATAGTACTCCACAAAGGTTACCTTTCCCTCAAGTTTTATCAACTTTCATTAATTTGTGTTAAAACAACAGCAATTTGTTTATAAACGCCATCGCCACTTTATTTATTGATAGCACATAACAATAATAATAATATCGACTTCCGTATTAAGGCTAGAAATGTTCTTAATTTATTATAGAATACTGAAAAAAATTCACATTAAAATCGGCTTGTTAGGTCCAAAGATATTTATAAAAACGCTATTTTGCAACTTAAATTGTTAATAAAAAAAATAAACGGGTTGTTTTACACAAAACTTAACTATTAGCTCAACTTGATCCCATTAACCAATTTAGCACACAAAAAATCAACTCCCAAAACAATTCACATTTGATTTTTATTTTGACTCCACTACACGTGTTCACAAATAAATAAATATTAGCATGTATAAAAAGTGTAAATAAAAACTTTAAACTGCAATTTTTTTACCTTTATATGATAAAAACAAAAATATTTGTAATGTTTTGATTATAACCTTTGAAGAAATATCAACTGCGTTACTGCTCCGTTCTTGTATAGCAGATGTTTGTATGGCACACCACAACAATGGGTGTTGCGCGCGCAGCTACATTTACAGTTGCACACTCGAGGGGAATAGAATGCCGCGCCGTTTAAAAATTTTACCTGTTTTCTAGGGTCTTGTTTTTAGAGTATCAAACATCTACCATGTATCAAACATCAAACATCAATCATGGGGGCATGGTTGGGGGACCTGAGGTATAATCAGGTAAGAGAAATAACATGAATAGATAGATTTAGCATTGTAGTAGCTGTAACGTTAATTTCAAGTACTCAAATAAACCTACTTAAAAGATACATGTATGTAACGCAAAGGAGGCACCTTTTTTTAGTATACACAATTTTTATTTATTTTTTTAATTTTGAAAATGATTTTAATTTTCATGAGTGTAGTTTTTGATGCAGAACACTTGCAGCTTTCAAATACAATTTTTTGTATTTCGATATCTCTATTTTTAAGATTAATAAAGGCAGATAAACTCTGAATTTTAGAGTAAATTTAAAATACGTCGAAATGCTCACTTTTGAAAAGGTTTTTTTTTTTAATAACAACTTCAAAAGTAGTTTTCATTATTATAAAATATAAAGTTTATCTCTTTTAAAGGTAAATTAGTAAAGAAACTACTATTTTTTTAAATTTTATTGTATAGTACTTGTAATTTTGTAGTTTCACTTCTTTTTGTATCTACAGTAAATATTTATACACTATATTCTTTATGTTCAAATAAAATATTTATGTAAGAATCAACAAATTTTGAAAGCTATACTGTTCCCCTTCAAAACTAGCCTTTATTTAACTGGCTACGCTTAGATTAAAGAAAGTTATGATATTTTTGAATAGACGCACACGTCACACGTTAAGTTTTGTGCCTGCATGTGTGGACCTTATATAATTAAGTCTTATGCAACCTGTTATAGCTTCTTATACTATGTAAGGAAATTGCACACACACACACATGTATCCGCATGAACTGCTCTAAGTTTTCCGTTTTTTCTAATGAGTAATTTATCTGAGAGTTAGTTATATCCTGCTTGCTCCTGTCCCGCCGTGCGGGCATTATTCAGGACTGGGGGGGCTGTCTGTTTTCTTCACGTGTGGTGGCTTAAACTATTAACATGATTAAATACTCGGAGTTTGCTTCATAATTATTGATGTGGTAGTTAATTAATATTTTTGAATCTCTGGTCCTGTTGGGGGGCATTTCCATTTCCGGTGTTACTTAAATTCTCATATTATGGGTGATTAACTGAGAACTACCAAGCTCGCTTTGTTATATATATATATATATATATATATATATATATATATATATATATATATATATATTTGTACATTTATTGCAAAGGGTTATGGTGAGAGGGTCGGTACAGAAATGGTGGATGTGTGTGTTATATGTGTTATGTATGTGTTTGTGTGTAATTTTCAATTTGGGGGGGGGGAATGTGACAAAAAATTATGATATGATAGCACATGTGCTTACAGAATTACTGAAAAGGTTAGCCTATTTAATTTATACTTTAAACAGCACTCAGTGATTTCCATATTACATGTGAACACAAAATTATTGTAAGAATTATCTTGGACATAGCGTGGCAGGGTGTAGACAATTTAAATTTAAGCTCAAATATCACATGTTAAGAGATTTACAATGTCATTTTGAGATAGCGTGGCATCCACTCTTTTACTGCCACTGAATTAAATACTCACTCACAATCTTATACTGTGGAGTATTATGACATGTATGTAAAGCTGTATTTCAACTTTACTCATCATTTTATTCATTGCTAAAGTATGCCTTGCAATATCATGTATATGCTTGCACGCTGAATAAAGTTCACACTTGTTTTGTTAACAGAGTTTTTCATTTGCAAGTCCTGTCATTCACCAGTGGACATGTCTGTGATTGTAGCTTGGGCCTTGCACTCTTTATGCTTCCTCTAGGTTCATTACCTAGTTTTAAATATTGTGTTTCTCCCCTTTTGCAAAAAATATAAAAAATAAAATAAAATAAAATAAAATAAAAATAAAATCAAAAAAATTACAAAAAAAAACTTATAAAATAAAAGAGGGGTTTCAAATGGTAGATCAGAGTGTGGTTATGATTCTATGGATGTAGTAGACATTATTTCTGCACTTAATTTTGGAACTTTGAAAGTTTTGGAATCTGGGGACTTGCATTTATTGATGTTAAATAAAACTTGGTGTGGCTACAGGCATGTCAGCTGGTGTTGGGACTTGCAAATTATTTCAAATTATTTTTGATCTGAGTCCAAGATGTTTAAAGAAAAGTTAATCGCAATTTAACAGTTTAATAAAATAAATAGTCTGAATAGTGAGATATTTTATAAGAAAGGAACAGGGGTTGATTTAAATTTAATATGATTTAATATGTGTTAGTGTTTAAGTAATTACTCTGTGATGTTGAGTGTAAGGTAGGTGTTGGAAAGGGGTTATAATCATGTGGTCAACAGTTTTGAAAATGAAAGTGAGCTAATTGGTATTACTCTGTCATACTCTGGGAGCTTAGAAAGATTTTGAACATGATTGGGAGCCGTCGGTACTTGTCGATTTTGATTGGGACTTGTTCTGTGATAGAGACAACGTGTCTTTATAGCACCCCCGTTATGTAGTGATTTTTGCTTATTGAAGGCATTCTGTTTGCGGTCCCATTGATTATGAATGCGGTTATGGTCCGACCAGATGTTGTGCTGTTGTAATGTGTTGTTATTTATTTGGATGTTATGTATACTTTTGTGGATTGTGTATGGTGAGTTAGTTTTGTTGTCTTCTCTTGTTGTGTTCTCTTCTGGGCATTTCGAGTGGCTCTCTCTGCCTTCATTATACACCCATCTCGTCGCATCGCTAGAGCATTCTGGGGCTGCTCAAAGGAAGTATAGTACTTGAGTTTTTTTTTGGATTCTTGGTCATTATGTTTTGTAAGTTAGGTTTGTGTTAGGTGTTTATTGGGATTTACGTTTTATTGTTGTGTGTTGTGAATTGTGCAATTCTGGTGGCGGTATGCTACCAGGGATTGCCCCACCCCATTTCAGGGGTTCTCCAGAAACTTTCGGTGTTGGATGGAGTAGATGAGGACAGGTTGTTGGTCTTCTTGGACCTGGTCCTGCAGTTGGCAGATTTCCCGGGTGTGTCCGATGAGGAGGTCTTGTCCCTTATATACCCGTATTGCCGGGGTTCATTGGCAGGGTTGGTCACCAACACTCTGCGTCGGGGCTGCAGTGTCGACACCTTCCATGGGGAAGTGTTGGACTTCTTCATACCCCGTCGACGACATGACCAGCTGAAGTTTAAGTTATTCTATCGCCTACAGGCCAACGGAGAGGCATTGGGGGACTTCGTGCACGATGTAAGGAAAGCTGCCCGTATATTAAGGTTGGGGTTGCCCGAGACGGAAGTAATACAGGTAATACGAGAAGGGCTGAATCCCCAAGAGAGATCCCGGCTGGTCTTCGCAGATCCTCCATGCTGTTTTGCGGACCTGGACTGGTGGTGTGTGCATGCCAGAAGGGTCCAGACGAATGATGAGTCCCGGGGAAGAGCTGCTAAAGATCTCCAATACTCCAGTGATTCATTAGGAAGAGCTAAAGAAGACAAACATGGCGGTTGGAGGAGAACCCAAGAGACGGTCAGAAAAACTGAATATTCCGGAAGTAATGGAGGCTACAAAGGGGTGGCAAGTGAGAAGACGAAAACCAATAAGTATGAATTTAACAGGGGAAGAAGAAAGTATATTAGTAAACCAACATCGGCAAGTAGGGAGCCGGTAGCAAGGCGTTATTCCTATTTGGAGAGAAAGGAAACTTTAAACGTTCCAGAGGAATTACAAGTGTCTAATAGAGTTGTGGATGAAGAAGGTGAAGAGAAAGAAGAAAAGCGGAATAACTTCTGTGGATTAGTACAAGACGACAAGAAAACGTTTGTTGATACTGAATTACAGGACTCAGAGAGGACGTCATGGTTGAATCTGGATGCCGCAGAATTAGTTCCAGTATCTCCATCTCGGTTCGTGAGGGATCCAGATCCTGTAACATCATCATCGCCTATGCAGGGATATGAGAAGTCACTTGATGGTGTAGCTTTACCATCGCCAGTAGAAATTAATTTAGTCATTGCACATGAACCTGGACAGCTGGATTCCAGGGTGGAAAATGTTGAGGACGTTGTAGTTGCTGAGGGGTGAAGGAGAGGAATCGAAGGAAGAGTCAGAAGAGCGGTCTGCAGATGCTGCGCAGGGGAGTATAGTTGTAAGTGTTAGGGAGACTGAAGAGTCTGAGTTTGCGGATGGACACGGGGATGTCCAGGCTGCAAGTGTTTCTGAGGTTGCGGATGGACAAGGGGATGTAGAAGTTGAGGAGGAATTGGTGGCAGCGTTGTGGAGTGTGCGAGTGAGAATGATGTAGTGTGTGAAGATGTACAGATGCCTTCTGTAAGTAGTGTTGAGGATTCCGAAGAATGGAAAGAAGTTTCATGTGGACCAGGTGAGCAACTAGTTGAGGACGAGGATGTGCAGTGTTCGGATGGTGGTAGTGGATGTGATGGCGATGATGTTGATGATGAACGTGTTGATGAAAAGGTTGATGAAAATGAGATTGGAGAAGAAGTTGGTGAAGAAGCTGGTGATGAGGGCGGTGAAGAAATCGGTGAGGAGCTGGGGGAAGATGCTGTTGAAGATGGATCAGAGGAGCAACTGGAAGATGGTGAGGATGTGGAGTGTCGTGAGGTTGATTTGGATTATGGGGACGAAGAAGGGGGAATTGCAGAAGAGGAAGAAGGAATAGAGGAAGAAAAGGAAGGGGTGGAAGAAAGAGAAGTAGAGGAGTTAGATGATGAGCATAATCCAAATTGGGGTGAAAGTAGTGAGGTAAGTTGCCTTGATTCTGATTTAGAGGAAACCAGCCAGTACAGCTCAACGCGAGATAATTTCTCAGAGAGTGGTGTCCGAAAGGAACGACCACCGAAAGTCCATCACAGAAAGGTGAGAAGAAGCGGTTAACGGGTAGCGGGTAGATGTTACCCACAGTCCCAGTGGTGTTCGTCTACTTCAGGGTTGCGCCCCTGCCCACGCGAGCTTTGGTTTCCTCCATTCATCCTTATTTCCAGAGGGAGCCATGTCCTTACCCTTACTCCTAGCTATTGACCCTTTAATGATCCTTGCCCCGTTTCATCTTCCCGATTTTCCTACCCCTCCCCTTGAAAAAAAAAAAAATCTATCAGTAAGGAGTTAGAGAACCTTGCCGAAAGTGCCCTTAGATTGTCGTGGTCTTGGAGATCTGGAGATCGTCAGTTTCCCCTGTTCTGGAAAGTTACAATGGAGAAGTTAGGTCGTGTTGTTTCCTTGTTCATAGTGGTTGATTTTGATTTTTGAGTATCGTAGGGTCGGTCCATGCCGCATTCCCTGGTGTTTTTTTTTTTTTGGGTTAAGAGTGGTTTGCTTAGACGGTGAGAAGTACCCCCCCTTGTTAGTTACGGTATTTGAAGCAAGAGGAAGTAAGATGGGATGGATGTTCGCGTGCCCCCTGCGCGGTCTTCTCTGCCTTGTTAATCGGGTCCGCCCACCCTAGTGTGGGGAGGTGGGCCAGTCATGTGTCAAGGATAGATGATGCCTTGTTTTGCTGATCATGGCTGGTCGGTCCACGAGGTGGACGGTTGTCGAAGCGGTGCTCACATATCAAGGTCTGTAGCACCTTGTTGGCCTTCGGGCGTGAATATGTGAGTACAAGTAGAAGTAGGTGGTGGTCACCGCAGAGGGTGACGTGTTGGGGCGGTCCCAAGAGTTTGGCATGGCGGGGAGGACTCGCGTGGGGATGGTCGCAGTGTGCTGGAGATTTTAGTCCTGGAGAAAGGGGGGATAGTAGTCAATGGTCCTGGTGGCAAAGGGGTTTGTTCCGGTGAAGATGTTGTTTGGTTCCTGGATCTCAGTTGTTGGGTTTAGGAGGCCTTGGTGGTCAGTACTCAGAGCTGGCGCAGCAATTCTTGTCTTTCTCCTTTTCTTGTCTGTTCCTTATCTCTGCATGCGGACCAGGGCCCGGTGAGCATGCAGGACGCACACTTACACCTTCTCTTTCAGACACACACTGGCATACTTATACTCCTTCCTTCTGCTTCTTTCATTTTCCTGAGGCACTGAATCCACCAAGAGCGAATAAGAGTCTGAGGTTTTCCAGGAGTCCTACAGCAGTCGCGGTCGAGAACTGGTTTAGTTTTGAGGCAACCATGTTGCCCTTTTGGGGTGAGGGTGTGCCGTACTTTGTTCGGCCTGAGAAAGGCGAAGCTCAGTTGCAGAGACAGGTTACTTTCTTTTAAAATGGGCGGGTTCTTGACGTCACGCAACGCCACTGCATCGCGTCGCCGCCGGGTATATGTAGACGGTTTGTTGTGGCAGCGACGAATATTCAGTCGGCCGACTGCAGCTGTGATCTGCGTGAGCCTGCCTTTGCCAAACTTTCTTGGGTAGTCACTACCAACAAATCTGTCTCATTTCTGTTTCTACCCTCATCAGAGAAGTTTGGTCTCGACTGACGGCACCAATCTGTTCGGACTTCGTTATTCCACACTATGAGATGCTAAAGTAAAGTCAGCTCCAGGTGCTCGAACAATGGTGAGATGGGTGTTGGGTCTAGACGAACAACTGTCTACCCTTCTGGCAGAGATAATACTTGAGCCATGAGATGCCGTCAGTTGGGACACACACACAGACACACTCGTAGAGGAACTCTGCCCCCAGGAATTATCTGTGCTACCTATACGCTACAGCTTAACCAGTGTCACTTAGTTACACCGGACGATCCAGGTGGGACCCTTCTGTTTTACTTTATACTCTCTCATCTACCATTACACTGTAAATCTACAGACGCTCTCAGAAGCAGACTCATGATACCGCGTTTAATTTGCTCAAGTTCTGCAAAAACTCACACGTTAAGTTTTGTGCCTGCATGCATGGACCTTATATAATTAAGTCTTATGCAACCTGTTATAGCTTCTTATACTATGTAAGGAAATTGCACACACACACACACACACACACACACACACACACACACACACACACACACACACACACACACACACACACACACACACACACACACACACACACACACACACACACACACACACACACACACACACACACACACACACACACACACACACACACACATGTATCCGCATGAACTGCTCTAAGTTTTCCGTTTTTTCTAATGAGTAATTTATCTGAGAGTTAGTTATATCCTGCTTGCTCCTGCCCCGCCGTGCAGGCATAATTCAGGACTGGGGGGGCTGTCTGTTTTCTTCACGTGTGGTGGCTTAAACTATTAACATGATTAAATACTCGGAGTTTGCTTCATAATTATTGATGTGGTAGTTAATTAATATTTTTGAATCTCTGGTCCTGTTGGGGGGCATTTCCATTTCCGGTGTTATTTAAATTCTCATATTATGGGTGATTAACTGGGAACTACCAAGCTCGCTTTGTTATATATATATATATTGAATTAGAAACCTCTGATGATACTGATATTTTTCAGTGAAACGTGCGTCAGGTGTTAAAAAGAATATACAATATTATCTACTTGCAGAAGAAACAAATTGAAAACATCACAAATTATATATATATATATATATATATATATTTGTACATTTATTGCAAAGGGTTATGGTGAGAGGGTCGGTACAGAAATGGTGGATGTGTGTGTTATATGTGTTATGTATGTGTTTGTGTGTAATTTTCAATTTGGGGGGGGGAATGTGACAAAAAATTATGATATGATAGCACATTTGCTTACAGAATTACTGAAAAGGCTAGCCTATTTAATTTATACTTTAAACAGCACTCAATGATTTCCATATTACATGTGAACACAAAATTATTGTAAGAATTATCTTGGACATAGCGTGGCAGGGTGTAGACAATTTAAATTTAAGCTCAAATATCACATGTTAAGAGATTTACAATGTCGTTTTGAGATAGCGTGGCATCCACTATTTTACTGCCACTGAATTAAATACTCACTCACAATCTTATACTGTGGAGTATTATGACATGTATGTAAAGATGTATTTCAACTTTACTCATCATTTTATTCATTGCTAAAGTATGCCTTGCAATATCATGTATATGCTTGCATTGCACGCTGAATAAAGTTCACACTTGTTTTGTTAACAGAGTTTTTCATTTGCAAGTCCTGTCATTCACCAGTGGACATGTCTGTGATTGTAGCTTGGACGTTGCACTCTTTATGCTTCCTCTAGGTTCATTACCTAGTTTTAAATATCGTGTTTCTCCCCTTTTGCAAAAAATATAAAAAATAAAATAAAATAAAATAAAATTACAAAAAAAACTTATAAAATAAAAGGGGGGTTTCACTTATTGACACTTTGTAGCGGGTCAATTTTTGGGTGTTTTATTTTAATCGTTTGGGGCAATTATATAATTTTATTTATTTCGTTTTCGGGCGGGTTTGGATAAAATATTGTAAAGCTGTATTATTGTGCAACGTATTTGTCCGTATAACAGACCAGTGTTGAGAAACAGTTGGAAACAAAGCAATAAGACGCAGGTTGTTGTTGAGTAATGCGGTGAAGAATTTACCACCCTAAAAATTCGCAGAACTCTGTAAATGTGTGTCAACGCTCAAGCGCAACTACACCTGCACGCGCTCAAAGGACGCTCTAACTAAAAACTCAAGATGGCCAGAGCGTAAAAATATTCGTCGTCTTCTCTAAGACCTCCCGGAAGTCGCATTAAACTCCGCCTACTGTTGGTGACATCATCAGAGCCAAGTCCAATATTAAGCTCTGGACACACACATATACCAGCTATAACCCATGCATAAACTGAATATGGTACAACATAATAAGCATGCACGACGACGCAAAGCAGGTGGCAGTGAACGGCAGCTTCTTACCGCCTATGCCAGTCGACCTTAGAGACGCAATATAGTCAGCTAGAGCCGCATTCAGAAACAGACGCCTATATATTTTGTGTCGGGCCCGGTTGGTCGAGTTTTCGCCAAATGTAGTTAATCCAAGAAGACCGACCGGGACCCGAAGAATTGAACTAAGTTATAAACAGTTGCCGGCAGTGACAGTGGCAGATTTAAAGGAATAACGAACAATGTAACTGAAAACGAAAACACGTGTTCGGTCGGCGGCGGTAATCGGGTTACCGCGGATAAAGAAACAGACTTCGTAAAACACAAATAAGGGGGAATATATTCAATTGTATGAGAGTGTGTGAGAGCGAAGCTGGGCTGTTATTTTGATGTTATTTTCATTTATGCTAAATTATAAAACGGTAAGCTATATGTAACGGATTCAAAAGGTGTTGTAATATCTATTGTGTTGTGCTTGTAGTAAGGAATTCCAGTCATGTAAGTAAAAAGCTTTTATCTCACAACCAAAATGTGTTAGTCTAAGTTATTTCGTCATTGCCACTTCCTCATTTCTGTGGAAAAAATTCGTCTAACGAAATCGGGGGTTTTCTGAAAATTTCTATTACAGTCAGATCGCGGGATTTTTTGTAAGGGCAAGAGTATATAAGTTTTCGATATTTTACCTTCTAGAAAAAATATCGTGGCGACCTTGGGCAGTTTTCAAAAGATAAGTTTACGGGGAACATGACGGTAAGTGAAATTCTGGCAGCGGTAAGTATTATTTTATGAAGAGTGGAGTGTATTAAATATAAGGGTAGAAAGTGAGTAACTTCACAGTGGCGACCCTGCCAGGATGTTCGTATATAAATTTTATAGGAACTAGACCTATTTTAATACACAGAAAATAGGATGTGGTAATGACGAATGTATAAAAATTATATCGCATATATTTACGTAGGTTAGGTTTGTGATAGTAAGGTACACAGTTGTGTTAGGCGTTCTGATTTTACAATAACAGTCGTTTTTTATATATAAAAAGAAATAGAAATAAAATTTAAATATGGGGGAAGTACGAGATAACGAAATAATAAGAATGATGCAAATGCTTTTTAACCAACAATTTAGTTACCTTGACGAAAAATTTAGCGAACAGAAAAATGATTTGAATGAATTGAAAAAAGAAATTCAGGAACAAAGCTGTATTTATGATAAGAAATTAAGTGATCTAGAGACGCGGTTAGGCGAAATAGGATTAGAAAATGAGAAAGTAATAAACAAATTAAAATCAAACAAAGATGACAGAGTAAGTAGTAGTGGAAATGATAATTTAAATAATGAGTTGACAAGTAATAACAATGATAATACAAATAAAAATGTGGTGTTAGAAAATGATGGTGTAGATGTTGAGAGTGATAACGTAATTGTAGAAAGAGTAGAAGTTGATAATGAAATGTTAATGTATGTTGATGAATTAGAGAGAGAAAGTAGAAAGAATTTACAGGTAGAGTGGTTGCAGGGGGTAGATTTTTCCCGTAATGTTGTAGTGTGGGGTGAAGAAATGGCTTCACGTGAGTATTTGGAAGAGTATAAGTTTGCAGATAAATTTCCCTTGGTTTTTTATGCACTTCATAGGTGGTGCCAAAATGATGAAGTAATGTCCCCTGCATATTTTGAGAGAGAGTGTGTAGCTTGGTATGATGGTGAGAAATGTATTAAGAGAGAGAGAAAGAGAGAAACAGAGATATTTAAAGTAAAGAGAAATTATGAAGAATTCGTAGAAAAGTTAGACATAGAGAGAAATAATAATAAAAAGAATGAGTGCTTATCGTACAGTGAAACGGAGATAACAGTAGATAAGGTTAAGGATGATAATATAACTCACCTGATTTTAACAGAATATAATAACGGCGACCGGACCATACTCGAGCGTGAACAGGTATATGAACCAATAAAAGGGATAAGGAATGACGTAGAAGTAAGGGTTTATTATAATAATAATAATAATAAATGTGATATAAATAAGATGGATCTATGTTACAAATATATTAGACTATTATTTGACGATATGGGGTAATTGTGTATTGTTTATTGTTCATGAACATTTATTGATATGAATAATGTGGTTTTGAAGTGCATTGTCTTATGGAACGATTTGTGGTTAATGATAAAAAAATAATCAATTGGACTGTATATTTTTTTGTGTGTGTTAATGTCATTAGGTTAACTGTATGTATGTATTACATTATAGTGTACTATGTGTTATGTAAACAATGTGTATGTACAGTAGAAAGTGATAACGTTAATTATCAATTAAATTGAATTTGCAATTAACCAGTATAAATTAACAATAATTATAAAATTGGAAGACTAATTAAGCGATGAAAATAATTGTGAACTGTTAAATAATTGAATTAAATAATTGAAAAATAATTATTTAATTAAGGTCGTGTAAAAGAAAGTTTGAGAATGAAGTTAAATGATTTTATGAAATTAAGATTCTATGAGGATTGGTAGAGGATTAAACAGATAATACGTTCAAATTGAGGTATAGTATTGTAAGGAGAGAAGTGATGAATTTTCTAGGGCTATATCAAGGTAAAATGTTGTAAAAAGATAGCTTTTGGGTGATAATGAAATAAGACAGGTGAGTTAAGTAGAATTAAAGGGAATTAGTGAGAATAAGAATTTTGAAATACAGGTAACACACAGAGATAGTGTTAGATATTTAGGGACACAGTGGTAGTGAGTATATGTAGAGATGAGTAATGTGAATGAGATTTAAACATATTTGTTGATGATATTTTGTAGTAAGGGTGAGGTGGTAAGGAGTGATCAACGTGCGGCGTTGTGGCGAGAATAGAGTAGTTCGCGTGAGTGTTTGCCGATATTTTGGAGGGGCATTGGCTCGAATAGGTATAGCCAGGTAGGGAACACACATCCTAGTACAACGATGAGCGGTGCCAGAGGTAAGTGGAATTAGTGAAAGGTATTTATAAATGAGAGATTGGTGTCATAAATGGTTAATAGTGGTTGTTAGTAATAAGAAAGGGAGAATTATTAAAATGTCTATTCAAGTGAAAGTATAGAGAATACAGGTATCACCCAGATTAAGCAATGATTAAAATGTGAAGAGTTAAATAGAAAATTCATAGTAGAAAAGTAATCAGAGATGAAATATAAGGTAACATGAAGGGTAATAATAAATTTGGATTGCATAGAATCAAATGATAAACCATTGAGGGATAATTAATAACAGTTCAATTGAAATTAACATGTAATGTTTATAATTTTATCAAGATGTAGGGTATGTAGATTTTTACCAAGGTTAAATGTGATTGGGTTATTTTAATGTAAGAATAGCAATGTTAATTATATAGGTATCCAGCTCAAGTAGTACATTCAATGAGATAAATAGTTGACATCACCCACAGTAATGCAGAGTTAAACTGTTAAATAGAGAGAGTGATTTATGATAAAGATATAAAATTTGCATTTTTTTTGCCAGTGACAAAATTTGGATAGAATTGAAAATAATGTAAAGTTAAGAATTGTTTATTTTATTATTATGTAAAAGTCAATTTGATTATTATATTAATATTTTGTTCATTTTAAATATTTTATTTTATTATGTTTTGTGCTTTGAGTTAGATTGCTACAGATGTTTAATGGAGGTGCAGAGAGTATACGTAATATATTTAGGTCAAGGGTTTTGGACTTGACCTAGTTTCGATCAGCTGATGAGGTCATACACCTACTAAGTTTGTATAGTAGGAAGGCAATTTTAATTTGTTTGTTTAATTAAGTCAAACCAATATTTGAATAATTTTAATAAATGTTGTTTAATAAATAAATTTAATAAAATTTTTTAATTAATAAATTTAAATTTTTTTTTGGAATTTTAAAATTTTTGAAAATTTTAATTTTTTTTTTGAGAAAAAAAAAACTTGATTTTTCGCCTGCCAGCGAATGAATATGTTGGATAATGATTCTTTTATTATGTGTGCATTAACCATGTTTATATTATTGTATTGCATTGTATTGGTAGAATATAAGTGGTTCTCCTGTTAGAGTAAGGATGTGTTTATATTAGTAGAAATGTCTAGGTTAAGTCATGTTAAAGAAAAAAAAAAGAGAAAAAAGAGGAAGAGAATTTTTTGATAAAAGATTATTTTTTTGACTTTTGAATTTTTTTTTTAATTTTTGATAAATTTTAAAAGAAAGTTTTATTTTTATGTGTTATGGTAACCTGTAACGTGAGTGTGTGTGAGCCCAGTATCTGCTAAAGGCAGCCCAGCTTGCAAAAAGGGGAAACATATCGGCAGAGGAGCTGGGATAAATTAGCCAGGGATTGAGGATTTTTGGGGGTAGCATGTTAGAAGGCGAGGCGCTGTGGTACGAATCTGTTCGATTTCTCGGTGTTGGGATCTCTTACGGAGAAGTCCAGTGATCTCGTTCAGATGAGTCCATGGTCGCTGAGCCAGGGGGGTCGTGTACCCATAAGTAGTAAGAACCAGGGGGTTGTTGGCACTAGTTCCTCACCGGTCCTCTTCGGGGTTATCGATGAGATTTCTTCTGTCGTGAACAGCAGAATTCTCATCGAGGGGGTATTGTAGCGGGTCAATTTTTGGGTGTTTTATTTTAATCGTTTGGGGCAATTATATAATTTTATTTATTTCGTTTTCGGGCGGGTTTGGATAAAATATTGTAAAGCTGTATTATTGTGCAACGTATTTGTCCGTATAACAGACCAGTGTTGAGAAACAGTTGGAAACAAAGCAATAAGACGCAGGTTGTTGTTGAGTAATGCGGTGAAGAATTTACCACCCTAAAAATTCGCAGAACTCTGTAAATGTGTGTCAACGCTCAAGCGCAACTACACCTGCACGCGCTCAAAGGACGCTCTAACTAAAAACTCAAGATGGCCAGAGCGTAAAAATATTCGTCGTCTTCTCTAAGACCTCCCGGAAGTCGCATTAAACTCCGCCTACTGTTGGTGACATCATCAGAGCCAAGTCCAATATTAAGCTCTGGACACACACATATACCAGCTATAACCCATGCATAAACTGAATATGGTACAACATAATAAGCATGCACGACGACGCAAAGCAGGTGGCAGTGAACGGCAGCTTCTTACCGCCTATGCCAGTCGACCTTAGAGACGCAATATAGTCAGCTAGAGCCGCATTCAGAAACAGACGCCTATATATTTTGTGTCGGGCCCGGTTGGTCGAGTTTTCGCCAAATGTAGTTAATCCAAGAAGACCGACCGGGACCCGAAGAATTGAACTAAGTTATAAACAGTTGCCGGCAGTGACAGTGGCAGATTTAAAGGAATAACGAACAATGTAACTGAAAACGAAAACACGTGTTCGGTCGGCGGCGGTAATCGGGTTACCGCGGATAAAGAAACAGACTTCGTAAAACACAAATAAGGGGGAATATATTCAATTGTATGAGAGTGTGTGAGAGCGAAGCTGGGCTGTTATTTTGATGTTATTTTCATTTATGCTAAATTATAAAACGGTAAGCTATATGTAACGGATTCAAAAGGTGTTGTAATATCTATTGTGTTGTGCTTGTAGTAAGGAATTCCAGTCATGTAAGTAAAAAGCTTTTATCTCACAACCAAAATGTGTTAGTCTAAGTTATTTCGTCATTGCCACTTCCTCATTTCTGTGGAAAAAATTCGTCTAACGAAATCGGGGGTTTTCTGAAAATTTCTATTACAGTCAGATCGCGGGATTTTTTGTAAGGGCAAGAGTATATAAGTTTTCGATATTTTACCTTCTAGAAAAAATATCGTGGCGACCTTGGGCAGTTTTCAAAAGATAAGTTTACGGGGAACATGACGGTAAGTGAAATTCTGGCAGCGGTAAGTATTATTTTATGAAGAGTGGAGTGTATTAAATATAAGGGTAGAAAGTGAGTAACTTCACAACTTATTATGGAACACTAATCTGGAACATCGGCAAGCTATATATATATCGACAGCTCCTGCTTAGAAGTCAGTTACGTTGGGCAATTTACTCAGTGCATCTCAAGTGGTAGTTGTTGAAGTTGTTATTATGTGGAACTCTATTAGTTTACATTGTTATTGTGTGTGGACAAATTTAACTTGAATTATTGAATGAGTACTTTGTTGATATCTCACATTGCTATTTGTGACTCATTAAAGCTGGTAATTAGTGATTTTATTGGTGTCTGAATTTTGTTTCCACTGTAACATATGGTGATCAGTGAGACCTTCATAACAGTATTATGACTAAGCTAGCATAGAGTATTGTAATAATTGTAACAGATTTTGACAGACGCCAGATGTTTTGTCCTTTTAGTCCAGACTTTACCATTCTTACATTGAGTTTGACAGGTCATAGAAGATACAATGGATCAGCACAAGAACAGGAGCAACATGACTTTCTACTACCGTTTAGCTGCTTCACCTATTATCGTAAAAAGTGAGACCTAAAAACGTAATTAAATATCTTCTGTAAACACAAGAACTAAGGAAATGATTCAAATAGGTAGAGAATAGACTATAGTAAAACATTTCAAAATATGAACATAAGTTAACAAAAAATACAGTAAAACTATGGGGAAAAGGTGCGTTTGCATAGACATTGCAATGTTGCCTGTTAATATGATACCAGAACAGGCAATATTGTGTAATATTCAAATGAAAAAAAATAATTACAATTTAACAAATTATTTGAACAAGATTTTCTCTGACTTGTAAATTAATACTTATTATTTTGTTTTTGCAGGTATAATTGTGAGCTCCCACCTAATCGGTTATCTGTCTGACACATGTGGCCGCAGGAAGGTGTTGTCAGTGTCCATATTGGCCAATGGCATACTGTATGTGATTGCAAGTTTGTCACCTGACTTCTGGACACTGCTGGTCATTAGATTTCTCTTTGGAATTGCGTAAGTCAGTTCATATTTAACTATCATCTAAATGCAACATACTTATTGAAACCCTTAAATAATTATACAAATATTACCAAGTCATGATTATTTGAATTACTTTATCACAGTAATTCAATAAGTAATACAGAATTAAGTTTACTGTACTTATTTTTGTTTTATAAAAAAAAAGAGTAGTTACACTAGTAAATGAACAACTACTAGCACAGAGAAAGCAAGAACTCTGTTATGACTCTGTGCGTGTGTTGTGTGTGGACTCTGTGCTGTTAGTAATGAGCACAGAGATTAAGCAAGATATAACTGAAAACCAGTTTCAATTCTTAAGTGTAAGCAGACAGAAAGCAAGATAAATGAACAAAAAAAAAAATTGTATTGGTCAAGAAGAAACTTATCAGCAAGAGAAAAATGTAAAAGAAACTCAGGTGGCAGTGTTTAATATTATATTGAATGTCCTATAAATCATTCCTCTGTACAAAAAACAAGCACAATAGAGGACAATACTGTTCAATGGTATGCCAGGCTGGTGAAGCTGGATGTGTCATTGGTTGCTCATAATATCAGTGGTGAAAATGCAAAAATTCAAATATATGCACTTTGAACGTACTGCAATGTCACACTCTTACAACTGTGGCGAAATCTTCAAATTTCACACATTCCTAAAGAAAGAATGAGGAGTGCTAACAGTGAGATTTAAACGTTATAGTTACATCCCCTTCTATAAAAATACTTAGAATTCATTAAATATTTTGAAGTTGTAACATCAAAAGTTACTCTATGAGAAAGCTTTTTATTTTTGGGTCTGTAGAAAAATATCTGAATTTATGTTTTGATTTTATGATCACTAGATAGATTGCAAGAGTGACTACTAAGTGTTAGTTATGCAACTAAAAATGGTATTTAAAATTTCAATATGGTTAAGATCCTTAAGGTCCACTAATCCCCAGTCTGAATGTGAAAACTGTCACTGCATGGCTTGTACATAGCATAATCATCACTTTAGGCTTTGAAAAGCAATAACAGAAAGGAAGTAGAAAAACTATTGGGAACATTGGAAGTAAATCTATTCCAAAAATGCTTAAAGCCAATAAATCATATTCTGACATGGTTTTACAGTAGTCATAATAACAAATGAATATCATAA
This sequence comes from Magicicada septendecula, assembly GCA_034769895.1. Taxonomy (NCBI): domain Eukaryota; kingdom Metazoa; phylum Arthropoda; class Insecta; order Hemiptera; family Cicadidae; genus Magicicada; species Magicicada septendecula. Next base: position 439,149,139 of record CM068373.1, on the reverse strand, counting down.
CATATTTAATGAATGTTTAATAAACATATGTACGAGGTATGTTCATAAAAAGACCAAACTTTTTGAGTAACACATCAACCTGCACAAACGACGCGCCGCGACTTTGCGCGCACCTAGCGATAGTTTTTGACAACAAACTGCCACTTATTGTGTTTCACTATTTGCAGTAGTCTTTGAGGTATATCACATTGAGTGGGGACGTGCACACGCTGGCCGGTGGATTAGTGACAAAGCGATTAAGGAAGACCGCGAGAACGTGTGCATATGAAATTTTGCAGCAAAACTAGGTTAAAACTTTTCAGAGACATTCTGGTTTTCAATTAAGCATACGTGGAAGCCAGCATGAGGCGAACAATTAGTTTAAGAATTTTTAAAGAGGGAAATACAATGGTTGGTGCAGATCAAAGCGATATCGAAGATCATGGGAAGAGAGCTCGTGATGTGGTAATTGTAAATCATCGTTTAAATGCCAATACTTTCTGACAGAATCCATTTAAGATCGTAAAATTAAATTTTGATAGAAAAATTTAAATTTATCGTAGCACTGAAAAATTCTTACTGTGTTTGTTGACGACGATCAGAAAGAGACCCGTTTTGAAATCGGTCAACAACTGCATACCAGTGCAAATGGTAATGAAAACTTTGGAAGACAATGGAAATAGCTCTGTAAAGATTTTACGAAGTCAGCAGCAAAATTTTATACACACACGTTGTGTTAAGATCTTCATTCTCACTTCGTTATAAATCCACCGGACGGTGTGTGCCCGTGCCCACTACAGCGCGTGTAGCTCGAAGACTGAAGATCGTGACGGGACAGAGAAAACGGGATTCAGGCGTCAAAACCTGTCGCTAGCAGCACTTAATTCTGCAGCTCGCTCTATGTGCTAGTTGACGTGCTACACAAATAGTTCGTTCTTTTTTTGAACACACCTCGTACATGTATAGTTTAATGTAATAATGGCAATGGAAACATAGTGATGGTCACACTGCCTCCATTGTATGCCAAATGGGTCGCATAACACAACCTACTCTGCCTAACTGTTGAACTGCTTAGACAGTAAAAAAGGGGGCTATTATTATTATTACTATTACTAGTGGTAGTAGTAGTAGTAGTATAAATAGGTTTTAAAGAAGTACTAATTAGTAATAAGTGCACTGTTTTTAATAAAATAATTGTGCAAGTAAACATAGTAACAATGTGTAATTTTGCACATATGAATTTCACTAAAATATATTGGCACAGTTATCTTACTTGAATAGTAAAATTATTAGTCAACTTACCTAAATTTTTTGTGAAACGTGTTTCAACTTTTATGTATACCCATCTTCTGTTGCTCCTGCTTTGCTCCATAAACATCATCATCATTCTTTTGGTTTTATACAGCTATCCAGTTCCACTCTCTTCTCTAACCGCCACAGTAATTTTCACAAATTCTTGATAAACGCAGTAGACTCCCAGTAAAAACTGGGACATGAATGGGGCCAAACTGTCAAATGTGATGGGACAGGAGATGTCAATATAGACTAATTTAAAAATAATTATACTCCCTCTCCCAATTGTGTTATATAAAAGATATAAATATATTTCATAATTACAGATCAACAACCAGGTTATAAGAAATGTAATTGCAACTTTTCAACTAGCTACAGTAAAACATCCACTCATTCAGACTTTGGGTGGAACTGCTCCACTCCACTAAAAATTTCTGAAATTTCAATGTAACTGAATGCACGTTGGGTGCAACTACATGTCACAACATGAAGATCCTCCTTACCCAGGCAGAATAAAATCTTTCTCTTATTTTATACTTTACTGTAATTTATTTATTATGGTTGATGAGTTTAAAGAACCTTTAGTCACATGTTAATTAAAGATAAACAACAACATATTATAATACAAAACTCACTGAAATCATGAACTGAAGTCAAGCAAAAACCAGTGACACAAAAACCATTCAAACCAAATAGTTTTTTTTAATGTATTAAGTAACTATATCATAGTAGAACTTTGAATGTATTGTGTACCATGCAGTGTAATTGAATTTGTGATAGAAACAGCATTACCACATAATTATAATGAAAACAAAATGCCTACAGTCTCAAAACTCGAAATTGTGTACTGTGTTAATATTACTCAGATATCATTATCATCCAAATTTAGGGATTCTGTTTAAAAGTTTCTCACTTCTGAAACAAATGTCCATGAACAATTAAAGATCAGTGTTTAAATAAACCAACCAGCTTCATTTCCTGGTTACATAAATATGTATTTTATCAGTGCTTATCAAGTGATTGTAATGTGTAACATAACTAATAATATTGTACACAACCATAACTAATAATAATTCTCATCTGAATGTTTTGTTGCTGGAGTAGAATGAAAATGTACACTATTATAGGGAAAGTATTCTTTTGTAATTAATATCAGGAGCTCGGAGGAGAAAGGGCGAATAAAAAAAAAAAAATCGTTTTTTTTTACAGACTCATATTTTCTGATATGTTAAGAACACAGTAATACCACTATCACATATATATTCACCCTTAGTATTTTGTAAATAGCATTGAAATATATGGACTGCATAAAACCTACTGAGAGCTTAGTGCTGTGATACTGGAGGAGTAAGGGCGAATATACTGCACGGTGCCACACGTCGGCATGAATTTTGCTTAGGTTTGCCCTTTCTCCACCGTGCTTAGTCATAGTTATACTTGACCTGACGTGTCTATGAAAAGTTTGGTCAGTGTGATTGTTATTTTGATGTGATTAGTTTGTTCTTTCTTATACTGCATGTGTTATTTCTTTGTTATTCTGATAGTGTCTTATTATAATAGTGTCATTACAACAGTGAGTGTGAGGAGTGGCATAGGCAGGGGGGCTTAACCCCCCCCCCCAACCGCAAAAATGTAATATGCACTTCCTTGATTTACTTAGGCGTCGTTTAAAATTACAAAATTGAATATTTCGGCTAATTTGGACGGGGATATAAATACTAAGAAAATAAGTAGTTTATAATAACAATTATTACTTCAGTTATAATTTATAGTTCATTGAGCGGTGTATTACGCTGAGTGTAACGTTCAGTAAGCTACCTGTTTTCTCTCTCTCTCTCTCGCTCTCATTTGTGACGCAGCGGCACGGCCACACGCACGTCAACCAATGACGTACCACCGGCCACTACTACCAGTGAACCATATGTTTTTACTTAAGTATTAATGTTTTTATGAAACTTAAATAAGTACATAAACCTTTTTCATAAAAATATTATTTAATACTTGAGTTAAATTCAGCACTTTTTTATATCAGTCGATTAATAAAACAAAAATTTTAATAATGTTTCTAATTTTATATCTTGAATAATTCTGCTGCAATAATGAAAAAAAATACTTTACATTTACACAAAATTTGTGGATAATTTTTTTACTTAAAAAGAAAAATAGAATCGTTATATAGGCTATATTATTATAAAATAATTAATTTCTAGAAATAATAATATTTTATTTAAAATGTATCGTATTTTCCGAATGTATAAACATAACTAACCTACCTACCAAATCCTGCAAAACCTTCGAAGCATGAACGCACTCCACAGCATGCCTGCAAAATTTCGAGTTTTCATGCGTGCCTGTGGGGTGCGAACAGAAATTCGCTGCACGAGTGTCACGGGTGAGATTTAGCTTCTACAAGCTTCCATATATTCGTCTATTTTCGGCAGTGATCGGCGATACTGAAACCACTTGTACACATGTTGCTGTCATCGTCCGCCATTGTCGCGTTTGTGTTTCTTTAGCAGTACGGTGTTTGTTAAATCCGCCATTTTTGTAGTTTTATTAGTGATTATTTGATTGTTTGTTGCATCAAAGATGGAGACTAATCAGTCCAAACTTGATGACAAGACAAAAGTACTAAAAAGGAAAGTCAGCACTTTAGATTTCTTTGTAACAAAAACTAAATTAGCAAAGTGTGATAGTGTAGCAGAAAGGCCTACATGCTCTTTGTCAACTTCTACATCGTCTCAGCAAGGCACTTGTGTTAGTGAGGCTTTTGACAATGGCAACAATGTTTCCGGGCTTGTTTCTGAATTCTCTGACAGTAGTGAAACTATAAATCCTAGCTGTTCTGACACAAATGTTCTTTCACAAAACGAGTCTTCACTATTATGTAAAATTGCAGACATTAGTAATTTATTATTACAATATAAATCTCAAATTGATGGTAACCTGAAGTAGACCTATGCCGTCCTTTGTAAAAATGACACTGAAAATATGGCTGACCACAAAGTTCCTGTAAAAACAGAAGGTGCAATTATGCGATCATTCCAGTATTCGTGTTATCACATATCATTTACATAGAGCAAATGCTCGCCAGGAATTGGACGTGAAACAACACTACAAGCTAAATTTATATATTCCTTTTGTTGGTCACTGCATTGTTGAGATAGAAACCAATTTCAGGCCTGTGTTTGATAAAATTTGTCATCTTCAAGTATTTGTACCTCATTTCATCATTAAGGCTACTACACAAGAGATCAAGCAGTCTGTTGGCTCTATCATGTACCCTGAAATTTTCAAGATGTAACTTAAACTTGAGGCAGAAATATGGAAGCAAAGGTTTGTGGATGAAACAGATATGAATGTTCCAGACGCAGCTTTTAGAAGTACTGTGTGTACTCCCAGTGATGTCAGCTGAGCCAGAACCCTCCTTCTCTACTCTGAGGTGGTTGAAGATGTAGCTGAGGTCTACTGCATCGGAGATAGGGCTTAATGGGCTAGCTTCGCTGAATATTCACAGGGAAATCGACATCTCTCCTGAAGATGGTGTTGAGCGGTTTTCCAATCAAGGAAATAGGAGAATGGACTTGGGTTTTTAAATTACAAAATGTGTGGCTTGGACACAAATGCTTTACCTATTGTAAATTAATAGTTAACTTGATTCTTATTTACTATATATTGTTTCTTTTTCATTTTTCAAATACTACTGTTAATTTTGTAAGAATTCAGCTAATATGCTCTTGTGTAATTTTTCATCAATAAAGTATTAGTAAAATAGTAGTATAACAGTAAGAAGTATAAGAGTTTAATGAAAAACTGTTTTTTGTATTGACACAATCAGTTATTAGCAAGTCATTTTGAAATACAGTAGAACCCCGTTAGTCCGAACCCCGCTAGTCTGAAATTCCGGATAATCCGAACCACCTCCAGGAACCAAATAGGCAAGGTAAGCTATAAAAACAACTGCAGATTTCATGAAGTGACAAATGATTTCATTACATTTCTAATAAAATGGTTACATTTTGCAAAATCAGTAGAAAATAATACTAACCACTGTAATACGTATTAATCAGTAGGCCTACAATTACTGGAATAAAATTCTTAAACAAAACTACAAAAACTACAAACTACAAAAGCAGAATTCAATTATTGTACTGTACAGTACTTAGATTAAAGTTTCTATATTTTATTAACAGAATTTCCAAATAAACACTTCAATATTAACACTTCACTTATTCACTGGTTGCACAAAATCAGTTATTCTCTGCTGGCATAAAGATGTGAATCTAGCAGACGACGCAATATTCCACCAGCGTCTCATGAACATGATGTCCGCCGCTGTAGCGTTGGCATGCTGCTCCACATACTGCAGGGATATTTCCAGCGCCTTTGCTGCTTCTGAATGTGAAATGAGATGTTCTGAATCATCGGCTTCATCCATCACATCAGAATCTTCATCGAAGTCTTGTCTGATCAGGGAAACGATTTCCGTATCTGTCAAAACTTGGTGGTCTTCCGTGTCAGCTGCCACCCACTCATTCACATCTGTTTCGTCTGCTTCTTCACAGCCTGGAAGTTGATGCGTGGGCTGTAAAACTTCAGTCCTGTCATCAGCTTGTTCCAGACTATCGACGTAAGAGAGACTTGGCCATAATTTTTTCCACGACTTTCTCAGCAGCTGTTCTTTGAGATTGTCCCATGCTTCACCTAACCAATAGATAACATCTTTGATGTTGATTTGACTTTGGAGAATGGTTTGTGAACTGTCTTCATTTTCAAGAAGGGACCTTAGAAGAATTTTTTTATACACACATTTCATGTTTTGTAGCACCTCTTGGTCCATGGGTTGTAACAAAGGTGTTACATTCGGAGGGAGAAAAATAGCTTTTATATCTCCATTAACAAGTTCTTCTGTCGAAGCATGTGATGGAGCATTGTCAATGACAAGTAACGCCCAGGGTGGCAGACCATTTTTTTCACTGAACTTTTTTACTGAAGGAATGAACTCGACATGAAACCATTCCTTAAATAAAGCACTGGTCATCCATGCCTTTTTTTGATGCCTGTAGAATACAGGAAGCGAGTTCACATTGATGTTCTTAAATGCTCTTGGGTTTTTTGATTTGCAATAACCATTAGTGGTAACTTATTAGTCCCAGCTGCATTACTGCATGCTAAAACAGTCACACGTTCCTTGCACATTTTGAAACCAGGTGCATTAAGTTCTTGTTTGGTGGTGAGGCTTTTGTTTGGCAATGCCTTAAAATTTAACCCAGTTTCATCGCAATTGTATAGTATATTTCTTGAGGCGAGTAATTTTGCGATTAAACTGTGTCTGCGAATTCAGCGATGTACTCTTGTGCAACCTGGTGATTCGCTGATAGTGATTCACCGGTAATGGATAACTGTCGTATTCCGTGTCTTTTTTTCCACCGGTCCAGCCAGCCGTTACTCGCAATGAATTTAGGTCACCATTCATCAGCTTATTGAGATGAACTGCTTTTTCTTAAATTAGGGGACCACTCAGTGGAGTACCTCTCTGCCTTTCTTGTGAAAAACCATATGAAAAGGGCTTCATCAATTTTGTCAAATTGTGACACTTTTGATGTATGACGCTCCTCGAGAGTCTTCTCGGATGTTGTCGCACAAAAGTGTTCAATCTCGGACCGGTTTTTCTTCCAGTCACTTATTGTTGCTTTACCCACACCAAATTCTACTGCTAATTTCGTTCCACTTTCACCCTTGTCCAAACGTTTCAACACTTCAAGTTTATCTTTTAGTGCACATGAACTATGTTTCCGCTTACCAACCATTTTTATACAATACGCACTTAAAAAACAACACTGAAAACATATGTAAGTTGGAATGCACACACAATGTCTCACTACTGAAAGCAAGGCCATGAGAAGAAACAAACAAGAGTGGGGGAAGTGGGATTACTAAGAAACTGGCATGAGTCATTGACGCCCTGGCGCGCCCGTGATAGTAAACAACAATACCGCACTAGAAAGCTACCGAACGTCAGTGTCAATACTGTTCACCTTATCTGTACTGTATTACAGTACTGTACTACGTAATATTTTATGAAATATTCAACTCTTATAAACTGTAAAATGCATTCGTTGAATAAAAAATGGGCATATATGAGTTACATATAAGTTAAAGACCATATTTAAATCAAATAAATAATTATAATTATTTAATAATAATTATTTCGGATAATCCGAATTTTTGCCAATCCGAACCGGCCCCGGTCCCAATTAGTTCGGACTAGCGGGGTTCTACTGTATATAGCTGTTAAAATACCAACGTTGCAAAACTTTATTCACAGTGCTACTGACATTAATGTATAATATTATAGTATAATTGAAGTAAAATGAATTTGTTGTTAAACATGACAATAAACATAAAAAATCAATTAAAAATATTTAGTTTTTGTAAGAAAAAAGTATTGTTTTTAAAATTACTAATTAAAAAATAGAATGAGACATAAGTCCCCCAATCACAAATAATACATTTTTAATAAAGAAAATGTGAAACCTACTAATGCCTACTAATAAATTTTAACCATTAACTGGCATATGTACTCTATCTTATACTTAAGTTGTAGAAGAATACACTAATATATGGACTGCTAAGGTTCAAGCCCCCCCCGACTGATTTCTGCGTACGCCACTGAGTGTGAGTGTGGTATTTTTTATAAAATGGAAAGAAAAAATTTAGATCTTCAGCAAGTTATCAATACCTAAACTGTCGTGCAGTGCTCAATACTACATTTTTACACAGTAGTATGTAATGTGATAAGAATTTGATATTAATATCTAGTGTTAAGTATAGCAGTCATCAACATTTCGAATTTTAATTCGATTAATTTAAATTTTAGAATAATCTTAAAATTTTTTGTTTTAATATTACTATTTTTTATTTTACTTATCATTAATTATTTAAAAATAAAAGTGTAAACTAATTAGAATCTATGTTTATTAATACTGAAATACTTATTCGCCCTTTCTATCCTGAGAGTATTCACAAACTTTAAACGCGATTTTCCCAACACCACGATTTTGATATTTGTCCTTTCTGCTCCCAGCTCCTTATATCAAATGTTTCACTAATTCAGACAGCAATCCCAATTAATAGGCAATGGCAGTTCTAATTGAAGTCAGGGAAAGGTGCCAGGACACCAGAACCTTAAGCATTATACAATTTTACTGTTTTTAATGTGTTTAGTAGTAAATTACACCTTTACATTTAATTATTATTGTTATTTCCACCTATTAAGACCCCACCCAGATTACAAGCTCTAAAACTGTCACTATTATGAAGTGAACATTTAATTTGAAATAGCAAGAATTCCAAAATAGTGGATTTTTGCTGAACTTGATTTGCACATTTACAGTCTTAAGCCTTTCAGATACTTATAAACAAAAATATAATATTTATCATGCCCATAAAAATTTAATGACTCATGAACTAGTACTGGCAAGTACATTTTTACACATTTATAACAAATATAACAAGAAATAGTTCAAAAAATTATAACTTTAAAAATCTATTTGATGAAACATAATAATTTAGGTTGAATAAATGAAAGTGGTGTTTGCAGCATATGCTCAGCACTGGTGGCAGGGTTTACATACGTTGGCGAGTTTCATTCGCTTCAGCACAAAACTAGAGCACTTATGTTGACATCTGCACTGTCTTCTATCGCCTTCATATACTGTGCAGGTAAGTGAAATAATTATTTTGAGGCAAACAGTACCCTCTAGTTAAACTGATACCAAAATCTATAGTGGTAAGGCCATATCAAAAGGAAAGCAGAAAGTACATTGTTTAAAAAATGTCAGATTGGGTGTCAAGAAATTGTAACGGGCCTATTTCAGGGTAATAAGGAAATTTGTATTATTTTATTTTATAAATAACATTCTTCAAATAATAGGGACAAAACTTAGGTAAATTTACTGTTTGGAGCGATCACGACGGTGGCAGCACTGCTTGAGACGTTAGATACAAAATTATTCAATAATATTTTGTAAACAAGTGAAAACAACCGACAAATTGTGCCAAGGGCAGTTTCAAGGACATACCCAACGGTAAACACATTATGTAACAGCGCAAACAGTTATGTAACCACATCAGACCATCTGACGTCAGTATATACGCCAGAGACGAACCCTGTCGTGGAATGCGGTCATGTAACAAAACAGTCTGCTGGCGGAGTGATATAAACTTTAAAACAATAAGAGTTGATGACACCATAACGGCCGCTTCACAAATTAGCGCCGGTAGCCTGTGGCCAGTCTAAATTCAACGCTCGCGCGAGCAACATCTACTAAGTTCCGGAACGTAATTTTGCGGGCCCGCAACATATAAAAATGTGAATACCGCGCGTGTAAAACCTTTAAACTCTCGCCCAGTTAAAATCATTTAAAATGTAACATTTTAAGAAAAGAAGCAGTTCCATTTTATTAATATAAAACGAAGTGACAGTGAAAATGGCAAAAGGGGATATGTGAGTAGTGAACGAGAATACGGGTGGAGCCTGGACTGTTTCGGACTAAAATGACAAGATAAGTAACACAGGATGTATAAACCAGAAAAAATTTCAAAAAGGGTTAAACAAAATTAAGAAAATAATGTATTCCAATTAAATTTTGAGATCTCAAAAAGGTATGAATGTGTGTGTGACTGAGCGCTGGTTTGTTGTAAGTATAAAGTTAATTTGCATAATGAATATCTTGTTCTGTTTTTGTTGGAAGGAAGTAAGCTTATAAGTAGATGTATATATAAGAAAATAAGTGTTGAATTGTTTCCAGTTAATTACTAATACGTAAAAGGGGAGAAAATCTTTTGTGATGGAAGGTAAATGATTTTAAAAATTTTATATTTGAAAAAAGTAATTAATAAAACGTAATTCTTGGGAAACAAGTAAAGTTTTCTTTATTTCAAATAACCAGTTCTGCACTTCCCGGTTCGCTGATCCGAACCTTGGTAATTAATTTCTTGCAGTACGCAAGATGGCGCCCGATTATTATATAATGTTCATTAGTAAATGAGTTAATTTTTATGTGACACAAAATTTAGTAGCTTCACATTTGGCTTCTGGAACAGGGACAATTTTATATAAATACAGTTATATAAAATATAGGCCTACTTGGGAGAGCGGAACGGTTGTTTGGAATAGAAAATAAAATTTTGGTGTGTACGTAAAATAGACATATAAGTAGTAAGGTTATGTCATGTTTTTGTAGTATGGGTAAGTAGAATTTTTTTTTTAGAAGTATGTGTTACATGTAATAATATTTTATAAAGAAATATATATCTAAAAGATTTATAAAAAATGGCAGATAATGATGACGTCAGCTTATCTGATAATCAGATAGACAGTCAGTTAAGTAGCGATTCGAAGTACAAACGAATGACAGTAATTTAGAGAGTCAGTTGACCGAATCGAAAATAATGGAAGGTGTGACGAGTCAGTCAACGCCGACCTTAAGTAAGAGAGAAAGTAATAGTGATATGATGAAAATGATCCAATTTCTTTGTACCAGTTTCAATAAATTTGATGTAAAGTTAGACGAACACAAAAACGAAATTGAAGAGTTCAAAAGTAGTGTAAATGAGAAGTTAGATACACAGAATAACAAATTTGACGAGTTGAAATATGAGATTAAAGGAATGAATGAACATTTGAACCAGATTAATGACATAATAGAAAATAATTGTAACCGATTAGAACAGAGTATTGAGAGGTTTGAGAAGTTAGGTGACCATGTCATAAGTATGACAAATGTTAATAATGACGAAATAGTGGAAGATGTAGTATTAAATTGTGAAGATAATGATATTAATTACAATTCTGAGAGTGTAGTGGGGGTAAAGAATAATGGAGAGACAAATGATGAGAATATAATCAAAAATAGTACTGATGAGTTTGTGGAATGTGATAATGAAATGTTAATGTGTATTGATGAAATAGAGAGAGAGTGGAAAAATAATATAGTAGTTGAATGTGGGCAGAGGGTAAATTTCCCCATTAATTTTTCTGAACCAGAGTGTTCACAAATGTTGTTGTTTTTGAAGGGCGAGAGACCCGTATTAGTAGATGAATTAAAGTGTATATTGATGTTGTATAATGTTGTACCCTCTGTCTGTAATAATTGTGAGAGTGAGATGTGGGGTTATGAAGAGAGAGAGTTGTGTATTGAGAGAGAGATAGAATTGTATAAGTTAAAAAGAAGTTATGATGAATTGAGAGAAAGAGTAGTAGGGGTGAAGATGAACCATATAAAATACATACCTGTTGAAAGAGAGATAGAGAATTATTTTGATAATATTTTTATAAAAGATAATGACTTACCTGATGATAAAACAAATTACCTGACGTTAAACAATAATACTAATGTAGACTGGACAATCAGAACTTATGGTGACAAAATTTATAATGGTATAATGGATGAAGTAAAGTTAATGGGTTATTATGATAATGATAATAATACCAAATTGTGTGTGAATAATGATGATGCATGTTACAAATCTATTAGATATATATATGACGATGGAGGCTGAACTAAAATATCAGTGTTTGGACATTTTTAAATATTGTAAATTTTGGTAATGACCTTGCTGATTTGGACATATGAAGGGTGAAACAATTGAACAGTTATTGACGCATAGTTTGTAAATAAAAATATAGTGAATTTATTTGTGTACATGGTGGAATGTTAAGTAAATAAGTGTGTGTAATTGTGGTAATAATAATAATAATATTTTGCAAGTTAAATGGATAATAACATTAGTTTTGAAAAACAGTAATTGAATAATAATAGTTGTTGATGGTAATGAATTTTGTATTGTTAATAATTAATTAATTAATTAAAACAATTTGATACATGTTAAATATTTTGATTGACTATTTCAATGTTGTATAATTAACTTTTAATGAATTTAAATTATTTTACTAGATTTGGAATTTGATAATAGATGGCTAAATTGTTTGATGTAAACTAATATTTTGTGAAATGCTTCAGAGGTGAGGTGAAAGTATTGTTGTATATGTTTTGTGAAATGGATTGTAAGTAGAGAATTTTTACAGTATGAATAATGGATAACAAAAATGTTTACAGGTAACTAAGATTTTAATTGAGTAATGAGATGTTTTGGAATAATTTTGTTAAATAAATATGATAATTAAAAAATTTTAATAATAACTGAACAGTGATATATACTAATTATTAATAATAAATTTTAAGAATTTTAGGGAAGATAATTGTTGAAAATTAGGAATGATGATATATAAAAAGTTAATGAAAAATTTTAAACAAGAATGTTTATCAGTTTTTATATAAATTATTTAAAGGAGAATTGTTTGTTTAATGTAACAATGCTAATAATCAAGGTTAATGTCTATTTGTGTACTATGTTATATTATATTATTAATACAAGATGTGGGGATAATTTTGGGGGTAGATTGGTGCTTAACGAAGTGATAGAACAATGGAGTGTGGAACTGCAATGGTAGAAAGCTTAGTTTCAATTTTAATTAATTAGTTAGTAAGTTGCTGTTGCTGGGGTGGCATGTGCCCCAGTAGATAGCGGAAAGTGTTGGGGGTAGCAGAGAGTGTTACCTCCATCGGAGGCCAACATGGCGAAAATGCACGGCACACCTTTTGTACAATTCTATATTGTACCTTGATAAATTGCCGTGTCGTGCATATTAATGATGAAGTGTACATGCCTGAAGTAAGAGATGATTTCCCCGACTTTTCGAGCGATTACTGCCTTACCAGCACTAATCGTGGTTTTGGCGAGCGGTTAGCTATGGTCATATCAAGTCCCTTGACCATAGCTGACTTGAAATTGGTCTATATTAGAAATTAATGGGGGGTGAAACTAGGGGAAATCCCGGAAACTATGGAACAGCGGCTGCCACTCTGCCCGCTTGGGGGTAGCGAAGAAAGGTGGTAGACCCGCATTAAGGGCGCATAACTATAGACAAAGATATGTTGATATCTGTAACTTTTAAAATGTAACGCAGAAGCAAGGACACGGAGATGTCACATTCCTCCAAAACCTCAGTCCTTGTGGACGCAACTGGACGCCACAGTCCAGGGGGGGTCATAGTGTGTGTGGCTGGTAGGTTATCCAGGGGATAACGTATTAAAAATTTGTTGTATTTTAATAATGATGATTTGCTACTCAATAATTTTGTTTGATTTGAAAAATAGATGCACTAAATACTTCCTGTAATGTGTTTATTAAGGCTTATTGTGTTAATTGCATTTAGTATGTTAGGAATAAGGATTATAAAAATATGATAATATGTTTTCAATGTGTTTATAGATTTTAAATAAAAATTAAATAAATTCGTGATAGTTAAAATTTTCAATGGGTTGAAAAAGATAAAAGTTGGGTGATAGTAATAATAAAATAATTTTGAATAAAATGTTTGAGACAGTCCAAGTTGAATTTTGTGGGACATACAGATCTGTCCAAATTGAAGCCAAAGTTAAAGAAATAGTAGAGATGAAAATAATGCAATGTTGTTTTGAGTTAATGTATGTTATAGAATTTTGAGAAGTATAAGTGGAGACACAGTAGAAATGGAGGAGATATGTAGAATTTTGAGTGATATATTGTTGTTTATTTTGTTGATGTTATTTTGTTGTAGTTGTAGTGAGGTAATGAGATTGAGATTTTTTGGGGATGGCAATTTTGTAGTAGGGGGTAGTGTAGTGTGGGAGTCCGCAGCATAAGGGTTGGGACGGGATTTGGAACAGATTTAGTGGGAAGGGGTTGCCTTAGGTAGAATCCAGGAACCAGATAAGGGAATTGAGTTTTTTTGGGGGGGAAACACTTATCCTATGTACAAAGGGTTAGAGAGTATTTTTTTTTATATATTGAGCGAAGGTGGCGAATGGAGTTAAAGTAGTAAGTAGTTAGAGGTAGAGAAGGGTTAGTAGATTTTTTGATAGAGGGGTGTCATGCTAGTTAAAGATTTTGTAAGGGAGCGTTAGAGTAATATAAGGGGAAGATTATGAGTAAATGCCAAGTTGATAAAGTGAATTATAATAAATAACGTAGAATTACCCAAATGAATAAAATGGAATAATAATTGCAATGTTATGAAAAAAAAAAAATTTTGAGAAACGAATTAATAAAAGTTAAATGGAGATTAAAAGGTAAATTTTATGATTTTATATGCAAATTTAATGATTACAGTGTATAAATTTTAAATACAAATTGTTTATTTTAAAATAATAATAACGATGCGAATTATGCATGTACTATGTTTCTTATGTTATATTATGTTGTTAGGTATTCATATATATATATATGTCAGAGATAAGTAAAAAACAAAACCAGTGCTTCTTAGCGCAAACCAGCACCGCTAGGGGGAAACAGATCAGTTGGGGATATGGTGTTGTATAAGGCCACTATTTGATGTTTTGATTGTTGTTTCAGTGTTTGGTGATGCTGTGGCGGCGAACCTGAGCTGGCCAGCGCGTCAGAGCAGGGGTGTTAAGTATCTGTCTGACTCTACGGTGTTGGGATCTCGAGAGAGAAGTCCAGTATTGTCATTCAGATGCAGTCACAGTCACCGGACCAAGGGTGAGTTGATTATATTTTTTGTAAACCATACAGGGGGTTGTGGCGACATATCCTGGCTGATCCCTTTAGCAAGTATGAATGTGTCAATGAGATTTTTTATGCTTCGGCATAAAATATCTCATTGAGGGGGTATTGTAACGGGCCTATTTCAGGGTAATAAGGAAATTTGTATTATTTTATTTTATAAATAACATTCTTCAAATAATAGGGACAAAACTTAGGTAAATTTACTGTTTGGAGCGATCGTGACGGTGGCAGCACTGCTTGAGACGTTAGATACAAAATTATTCAATAATATTTTGTAAACAAGTGAAAACAACCAACAAATTGTGCCAAGGGCAGTTTCAAGGACATACCCAACGGTAAACACATTATGTAACAGCGTAAACAGTTATGTAACCACATCAGACCATCTGACGTCAGTATATACGCCAGAGACGAACCCTGTCGTGGAATGCGGTCATGTAACAAAACAGTCTGCTGGCGGAGTGATATAAACTTTAAAACAATAAGAGTTGATGACACCATAACGGCCGCTTCACAAATTAGCGCCGGTAGCCTGTGGCCAGTCTAAATTCAACGCTCGCGCGAGCAACATCTACTAAGTTCCGGAACGTAATTTTGCGGGCCCGCAACATATAAAAATGTGAATACCGCGCGTGTAAAACCTTTAAACTCTCGCCCAGTTAAAATCATTTAAAATGTAACATTTTAAGAAAAGAAGCAGTTCCATTTTATTAATATAAAACGAAGTGACAGTGAAAATGGCAAAAGGGGATATGTGAGTAGTGAACGAGAATACGGGTGGAGCCTGGACTGTTTCGGACTAAAATGACAAGATGAGTAACACAGGATGTATAAACCAGAAAAAATTTCAAAAAGGGTTAAACAAAATTAAGAAAATAATGTATTCCAATTAAATTTTGAGATCTCAAAAAGGTATGAATGTGTGTGTGACTGAGCGCTGGTTTGTTGTAAGTATAAAGTTAATTTGCATAATGAATATCTTGTTCTGTTTTTGTTGGAAGGAAGTAAGCTTATAAGTAGATGTATATATAAGAAAATAAGTGTTGAATTGTTTCCAGTTAATTACTAATACGTAAAAGGGGAGAAAATCTTTTGTGATGGAAGGTAAATGATTTTAAAAATTTTACATTTGAAAAAAGTAATTAATAAAACGTAATTCTTGGGAAACAAGTAAAGTTTTCTTTATTTCAAATAACCAGTTCTGCACTTCCCGGTTCGCTGATCCGAACCTTGGTAATTAATTTCTTGCAGTACGCAAGATGGCGCCCGATTATTATATAATGTTCATTAGTAAATGAGTTAATTTTTATGTGACACAAAATTTAGTAGCTTCACAAAATACCGTACTAAAGGAAAAGGACCATGTCTATCATGACAACCATATAAGAGCTCAGGAAAAGGACAGCTAAATATGTACAGAGGGAGAAAGAACTTTCAAAAAATCAAAGTTAAAAAAGTGATAAATTTAACATTATACAATAAGAAAATGATACAATACCTACAATACACATCAATTTCATATATAAGAACTTGTACAATCATATAAAAAGAATAAAAACAATAATCAGAATATTATGTTTCAATGATCTGTTCTGTTATTACTAAATGGACAGTTAACACACACACACACACACACACACAATATATATGTATATATATAAAATTACATATTCCTGCTTGAAAATTGTGTATATTGTTGTAACTCTGTGTATTTAACAATATATTATTTTACTGTTTATTAACAATATAACAATAACAATATTGTTATTATTTAATAGCATGTCATTATTGTGCTTCAATGTATATTGTTATTTTTTTAGGTTTAGGATGGTTAATTATACCTGGTCAGTGGTCTATTCCTATAGTAGGCCATTTAGAATACACTCCGTGGAGGCTGTATTATGCCCTCTGTGGACTGCCTAGTATAATTACTGGTGTCATATTATTTTTCCTGCCAGAGAGTCCAAGATTTTTGCTTGCAAATAGACGCAAACAAGAATCACTGCAAGTTCTGCAGAAACTATTTGCTGGTAATACAGGAAGGCCCCCCAGTGAATTTCCAGTAAGTGCAATTTAGTTATATTATTTCTGATAGATGTAGAAAGGTCATTTAAATAAAATCACCAATGATCGCATCCGGAGAGTACTGCAGAAAAGGTAAGAAGAACTTAACCAGCTTGATAAATCTATACAAAAACATAATAGTTGTCTTGATTATTCATCTCTTCTTTCACAGCACTAACATTTAACTAAAAATGAACTTTTTCATGTGAAAACTTACTGTTTTATTGGACGCGTTTCGGCTTACGTATCCGCCTTCTTCAGCTTTGGTAACAGACTGCCAGCATTTTGTAACGGTTGTGTTTTATTGACAACAATAAAACAGTAAGTTTTCACATGAAAAAGTTCATTTTTAGTTAAAAAACATAATGCATTATATAAGAACAATTGGCCTCTAAAATTTTTAAAGATAATTTTTTTATATATTTATATTGTAATTAGTTACAAACTATCAAGGAATTTTATTCTAACAACTATGTTATCAGTATGTAGAATGTACTCCCATCTTTGTTTATTTTTCATAATAATTGTAATAATCTGGGGCCAACTCGGCTGGGCAACATTTTTTTGATCACAAAAGCTTGATTTTTTTTAACACCCTGTGGTTAGTTCGGTTAGGCCGAGCGAGGTACAAAAGTAATTAAGAGTCTGGGAATGTGTACGAGCGTGCGAGTGTGCCGCCTTTTCACAACGTGAAAGTCATGTTCAAGAATTCCTTATCGCCTTATACGAGATGACGGGAAGCCGCGAGACGCTTGCCAGCCAATGGGATACCAAGTTGCCGGGCGTAGAGGGATGCTTAGCCATTTTTGAAAGTCAGTCGACACAAGATTGTGCAACCATGCAGGTGTGTTAACGCGCGGTTGTGTAAATAGGGCGAGCAACTAACTATGAAGTCGGCCGACTAAAATGTGATTTCATAAATAAGTATTAAACAGTTTTAAACACATGGGTGGAGATGAGACAACAGTGATAAATTTGAAAAACAGTTTTGGACGTTAAGTGAACAAAAAGGTGAATAGACGGGAGTGACGCAATGCCGGGGAGACAGGCTACGAGGATGAGTAACTTTTGAACAATTTTATATTTTTTGAACAATTTTTAACAAATTATACAGCTGTCTAAATTTTGATAAAACTGAAAGAGTTATGTATTGAAAATGGGGATTGTAAAGATATGATTGAGTGTGTGAGTAAAAAATTACGTAATGAATAACACTGGTTTGCGATAAGTAAATTTAGTTTAAGTTTTCAATATCTATTTTTTGGTTTTGTTTTCACTAGTTTGATTGTAGGTAATCTCATAAAAGCAGCGTTAATTTTAAAATAACCAATGTATCCTTTATTGTTCAATAGTAAAACGTGTAGAAGAGGGAGAAAGAACATTGTTAGTTATAATGGAAAGTAAGACAATTTAAATTTTTTTTATTATGCAGAATTAAAGAATAATAGGACAAATAAAATTAAATTCATTTGAAAACAAATGGGCTCAAAGCATTTATTTTATACAACCTAATTTCTGTTCTCCAAATAAACGCTTACACGAACTCTGGGCAGATCTTGGTGGTATGGAAGTGTATAAAAATGGTAAGTAAATAAAAGGAAAATAGTAAAGAATATTACACACTGTAGTTTACACTTCGTTCATATGCAGGTATTTTTATATACACTTCACTTTCCTACTCTATTTTAAATGGTTTCTCCTCTTCAGTCACCAAAAAGTCCAGCATTATCAAGAAGTTATAGTACTTCATTATTTTAATGTTCATGAACCGTTTGTTCATATTTGGCTGCAAACCATTTGATCTCATCAGTAACCATAAGTATTTTCAGGTCTTGATGGATGTTGTCGTTACTTACGTACCACAGTGCATCAACAATACTGCAAAAAAGCACTTTATTTTGTAAAATTTAGATTATTTTGATGTTGGATTTCTTTGCACAATCCAAACGTTGTACACCATAAACCCACACCAGTTTCAAAACTTATTTACATAATAACAGTTTATTATGTAGTGACAGTTCAGTGTCTTCAAGTATTCACCATTATTTTCTTGAATTTTTTTCCAAGTTCTTCACGTTTTATCTTGACATGTTTTCTCCATCTAAGCTTAGCATCTAGAGTCATGCTCAAATACTTTGCCAAATTTGCATGTGGAGTCATTTGATGATTGATTAAAATAGATAAGTCAATCTATTGGTGAAGTTGATATAAGTAGATTTTGTCTCATTTAGTTTAATATGCATTTTTTTGTCCATCCAGTAACATTATTAACTGCTATCTATAGAGAGTCTTTTGCTGTTTCTATATTGTTACTGGTAGCTAATAATACAGTGTTATCAGCAAATGTAGCTGTTGTCATCGCATAAGAGTTTGGAATATCTCCCATGTTCAACAAGTAGGGAATAGGTTCAAGAACACTCCCTTGTGGTAATCCAGATAAAATATTTTTCAACTTGGAATAATCATCACCACACTTTATTTGTAATTTTAATTTTAATTTTAATTTTACTTTAACACTTTTATTTTTATTTCAAATGTAATCAAATATGTAAGAATAGAGGTTTCCCAAAAAATGATACAATGCAGTTCGCTACGACGAGTTGGCGTCAAGGTCACTGGTGTACGTGCAAATTATCAGCAATGCATATGCAGCAACAAACAGGACACTCCTAAAACGTCATGAAAACATATGAAATGTAATAACTGAAACGCATAACAATGCCGTCATCATCTGAGAACAATAGATTCGATGATGAATTATCCCTTCCACTTAGGAAGTAGAGGCCATGTTCTCGGCCCCCAGTCTACTCAACACCGTCAGTGCAACAGCACGTTACAAAATCTGCTGGCCATCAATTGCCAGTAGAAGTCTTTAAAAGTGAAAAAGCAAAAATGTAATTAAAGTGAGTGTTTTGAAATCAGTTGTACACTAACAGAATAAAAATGTAAATTAACGTCAGTGGTAAAAGAACAGAAACAGTTAACGTTCGGCCGAACACCGCAGGACAATGTGGAACGTCTGACGAGAGCTTCAATCATCAAAATTCAGGGAAGTCGAAATTCAAATCAATACCTCTTTTTTCTTTTTTGAGCTCAAAATTAACATGTAATCAAATGTACCTGTAAAATAACTTGGGGCAAGCATGTGTGTGTGTGGATGTGCCGGCATATATCTAAAGAGTCACGAGCATTGGTTTATGTTACGTGACCAGATAACGTAACAAGTTTAAGCTGCAGTAAGTTTTCTAACTTCATTAAATATGAAATCAGAGAAGCTGGAAATAATACAAATGTAATTGAGACGTACATTTAATACGGTGGAAATACGTCGCCGCCATTTTGTTAAGTATTTGATGAAGACTCCATTTTGTTTTTGTATTTGCTAAAAATTGAAATATCAAGAGTATTAAAACACAAGTCTTTCCAAATCTAATGTCATCAGAGTTCATTATTTTCAAATACCCATACTGTTTCTCCTCTGCTCGATTAACAACGACCCTGGACCAAAATGAGAAAAAGTTATGTTGGCAACACGTGCTGTACACCAATGTAAATAGTGTGAGGAAGGTAGTGAGTTTCAAAAGGTAAGTCACTGCTAAAATATAAATAATCACATGGTTTGTTAAGTAACAAATGACGACCCGAACAGGGACATATTTGTTAAGTAACATATTCTGAACTGTCGTTCTGATATATGACTTGAGGATTCACTTATCTGGAAAGTTAAGTTTATTGACCTTTTATATCTGGCTTTGGTGCGACATGTTATCAGAATCTTGGGCCATAGCCAAAAATATTTTTTTGCATATTTTTTTTCTTCCAGTGCAATTACATCATTGATATGATGCACCTGCTCAGTAGCCGAGATATATTGCAAAATCCAAATATGTGGGTTGGCGTTAGTTGCTTTTTCTTTATTATTGGTCTGCAATGTTTGAGAAGCAATTTTTTTAAACAATTTAGGTATAAATGGCAATGAGGATATAGGCCAATACAATGACTTCTCGTTTAGTGGTTTGCCATGTTTAGGGACCATAATCACCTCAACAATTTTCCACTGCATTGGCACATATTGAAGTCATAACACTACATTAAATGAGTATGTAAGTTTTCTTATTCCTTTATTTGGCAATTCTTTTAGTATCTGTCCTGGTATTATATCATAATCCAGTGCCTCCTTAGAAGTAATTTTTTTTTTGTTTATCTCACTGAGAACCTTATTAGGCATTATGGGTTTAATTGTTCCATCTTCCCTATTATTCCCTTCTGGAAGAATATCATCAACTACAACTGGATGTGGTTGAGTTTTAAGCAAATGATATTGTTAGGTACGTATTGAGTTCTTTGATATTTAATCTGGATGTGAAGAGAAAAAGATTTGAAGAAAAATTGTGGCAGGATATTGATTAAATTTAATAATTCTGTAAGAGTCAAATGATTAAGATGTCAGAAAGAAATGTTAGCAGATGATATATTAGCTGAAAATGAGACCCTGAAAGAAAATGTACAGATCCCCCCATATAGTACTGTGAGCAAAGACTACCCATTGCGGCACTTAAATTTACTTTATATAATAATGAAACTTTCTCTTGTGAACTTACTATATAAAGTGTAGTGCTGTGAAAAAAGATGATGAACAAACAAGACAACTTAAATTTATTTACATCTTTTTTACTTATAAATAAATAAATAAATAAATGATTCATGAAAATCAGGAATGAGACTGACACTGACAGACTGACAGCACGTTGGTAAATGTCCTACAAAAGTTTGGTAATAATTCTTTATGGAATGTTACATTCTTGTTACAAATATTTGTTACTGAACTTTTTTGAGATATTTACCAACATGTCATTAATCCTCTGTCTGATGATGACGACCACTCATGTCAGTGAAATGTCAGGCAGTCGCAGAGGTACAGATTTTAACATCAGACCGTAACTGAATAGCTTAATACTCAGTGACAGATTTTGATGTTTGAGGGCCCCGGATGGTAAAACTAAAAAGGGTCCTATATTATTTATTTGATAAATTTAACAATACCATTTATAAGATCCATAAGAATGCACATACTTGATGAGTATATTTTAAGTTATAATTAATGAAAAACAATGGTGATAATAAAAATAACAGTAGTCTTATATTTCAATTATTTATTTGATCACGCACCAAAAATTACATGTATAAAAATCAAAATCACATAGTAAAATCATTCGATATGGCAGTGGCAGCTGGTGTTATGGTTGCAGCGTTGCACAACCACCAATGTAGAATAACTAAACTATAAAATAATATACGAAATCATTAAGCAGTTAAAAGTGTCATAAATTTCAACGGAAAACGTATTAGATTCTATGCGGCAATGTTCACGTACAATTCAAATGTAGCGCGCAGGCTGGTGGTTGTAGCCCGCTTGCAACTTGAAGAGTAAATGGCAGAGCTTACTACACAAGCATATGGAAGGACGTGCGTTACTCTTCACTAGAGGTGGGCCAATATACCTGTAACAGGTATTTTGGAACGATATTTTTGAGGAACGGATGTAACAGTGACTGGAAAGTTGAAATACCTGTTATTCGCGGTGACGCTGTTCTGAGTCGAGACACGCCCCCTCGCTGTTCCGAGTCGAGGCACGCCCCCTATGTTACTATACAGACACACACACACACACACACACACACACACACACACAAAAAGTATGCAAGTAACAAGTAAACGAATACGCCAAGGCCAAATACTAGGCGTACAAAAATATCGCTGGTACGCAAGGAACAACCAGTATTTCAAATACTAGGGGTATCACCGATACACAAAATACTAAGCGTATCAGAGGAACAGTAGTATTTTAGGAACACCTAGTATTTTAGGAACAGGAAGTATCAAGCATATTTCGAGTAGGAACTAGTACGCAGCCACTTTTTCGTCCTGAGTACTTCATTCTGCGCAAAGAGACGAAGCTGTTTTTAATAAAGGAAAAAATTCATCCTGATGTTACATTTATTCTCGTGTGATATGCAGATATATAATACAGATTATATGCTAATAAAGTATATATTTATTTATTTATATTTATTTTATTACAGTTGTTTTTATTATTTTTATTTGTAAAATTTTGTTTATTCTCATTCACTCTTGTGGCTTACTGTTATGTTTTTGATGTTTTTTATCACATTATTTGTTGTGGTATTACGTGTACTCTAAATTATTTCATTGCCCCGAGTTTCGCAACTGATTTGTCTAAAGTCTAACCAATGTTAGTTTTACTCCTAATGAAAACTTAAATTGGTATTCCCAAAGGGAGATAGGCCTATAAATTCTCTTGTTTCTTATTTTCTTTTAAACAGTAATTGTTTAATAAAGTCACAGTGTAAAGTAACACTGTTAATACTTTTAGTTTTAATTTATTTCTTATAACAAATTATATAGTATAGGTTATATAATATCTTCAAATAAATACACTGCAAGTAGGTTTATTAATATATTAATAGGTTTATCTAGGTGAAAATAAACCTACTTGCAGTGTATTTATTTGAAGATATTACATAGGAGACCTGCAGGAAACTCAAAACGAGTTACTTACAAAGGATAATATAGGTTATGTATATATAGTATATAATAACAGGTATTTGTACCTGTTATTTTTTTGGAATGTATTTTCATACCTATTATTTTAAAATAACAGTTTAGCCCACATCTACAGTCTTCACAGTTGGTGTATGTTCCCTGTGTTAGCTAGGCAGTTGCAAAGTTTCCGCAACGTTCCACTAACAGCGCTGTAGTGTATCTTTAATTTTGTCATGAAGTGTGGACAGCCTTCTTGATTTGTAAATTGTATCAGGTTTAGTATTTAAGTTGGTTCAAAGTAAACATATACTCGTTGTTTTTGAGGTTCTAAAATTGTAGTTATAGTTTTGTATAATTGTGATTGTGATAATTACGTGTCAATCAGAAATAAAAATTGAAAGATTTGTGAAATTTTTAATATTTTATACTGATTTATTTTTTCTTGTTGTTCGTAAATGAAAGCAGGCAGTACTCCACTCACTTCTCTTTTAGAGTAGAATTTTCAAGTAATATTTTATGTAGTTGAATTTATGTGCCTTGCAGTTTATATACAGGAAAAATCTGTTCTTATAGCTCAAATGAGTCATTTAAAAACAACTAGCCTGTAGTATATATTTGCTGTTCTTATTTTTTATGTTTATTTCTTAATTTTATTTTTTTGCTGTTCTCGTAAACACAAGGATCGCTTTCAAATCAGTGTATTATTTTATAGGTATAAAAAGCATGATTCTGTTTACCTTTTTCTTTTCTCTGCATATTTAGTATTTGATTACTGCAAAGTTAATGATGCTTGTAGCAATCGTTCATGAGTACGTGGAAACATGAAATCTGGCATAGGTAGACATACTGATAGAATCATTCCATTATCATTAGCAGCTCCCTTTTGGGGGGAAAACAAAACTTTCTATTTTTTCCCATCCGACAGCACTATGTATGATGCAAATATGTTGGTCTGTGCCCTGTTTAATGTGCCCTTGTACCCCCTCCCCCATCCTCTCCCTCACCAACTCAACAAGTACTGCAACCACCAAAATTTGGAACCACCAGCCGCCACTGCAATATGGTGAAGTATTCGATACAGGGAAATATTTGAAATTTCTTAAAATAATGTCTATAGCAAAATTGAAAGTGAAGCACATGGAAATGCGCGAAATGCTTACGGTCAGAGGGGAAAGGCAATGTTGTGGGAGTCGCTGTGAGATGTGAGAAGAGAATTGTTAACAGCAACGGTACAACCAACCTTTGAACATTATTTCTAATAGTAACAAAAACTCGCAACTGTTAAGATTTGTTTGTAAATGTGTCACCACGAATCTCTATATCTGCGTGTGCGTGTGTGTGTGTGTGCGCGCCTACAGTCACACAGCTGGCTTTAAAAAATGAATTATACGTTTATTGTTTCAGACGAAAATCAAATAATAATAATAACAATAATAATATTGTAAATGTATTACTATACAAATCAAGCAAATGATATGTACTGTTCACACGTATCGGAATTTGTTGCTGTTACATATCAGAATGTTTTATAAATATATCTGAGTGTTATTTGGTTCTATCATTGTGTACTACTGAGACGTAAATAACTACAGCCTTTCTGACCATTCTTATCGCAATGGAATTTGCAAATTGTACACTTCCACTCCTTAATTACACTCGACTATCTCTACAGTTTATCATTACATAAAGGAATGCGTTCTTCGTATTAATTCAATTGCAAGAATATCTTTTTAATCCTGGACAACAAAAAACTGTTTATTATTACTTTCCATGCTTGACTATGAATAACTTTCCTGTCTTTGCTAGTTGAAAGAGAAGTATCCATTTTAACAAATCTCATTACTGGATGATAACACAAATAATTACGATAATATGTAATTACAGAATAAAAACTACCAATAGGAATTAACTAAAAAATTAAATAACTAATAAAAGTGAGTGACTGTAAAAAACTATACAAATTTAATAATAAATTGAAATAATAATAACAAATGCAAGACTGAGATAGTACGTCACACAGTAACTAACAATGTACGGGTAACTAAAACTTCACATGGAAGTTGGCAACAGCTTCACTTGCTTACCAGCTGATTCTCCGTTACCCTCCCGCCATTCACAATTTCAAGTGGACTCATCCATCCATAAATTGGTTTCTGCGCATATGCCCTTAACTTTCAATTTTACTGTACATTTGGAAATGTTTATTTCATATCTGATGCTACTTTATATGCATCAGCAGCCGAATATTCTTCCTTTTCTTCCTTTAGAAATAGGGGAAATTGTTCAGCTTCGTCTTCAAATTGGTACGTATTTATTTATGTTGTTTTCATAAATTTTCTTCAAAATTCTTAATACATCCTTTTTTTCATTTTCAAGCATAGCAAGCATGAAGCAAATTACATAGAATCTTGATTATTTTTTATTGCATTGGCTGTAAATAAGTGTCATGATTGCAGTCACTGTCACTTTACTTTAATACCACACATAGATTAACAGAATCTGTTGTGTCTAAATCAAAGATTCAAATTAAGTAAACACAAGCTCAACAAAACATGTCTTGGCCAATAATTCTCTCTTTGTATCACCACATGTAGGGCTACTGAATACTGTACATGTCGACAACAAGGGTGATATAGTTGTTTTGACACATAACACTGGATCCTTTACGCTTGCATGCAGGGAATGCTGCAATTCTGCGTGCTAAATGTATGGGAGAGACTCCATAAAAATTAAGATTTGTTCAATTAAAAATTATTATGCAAATCAAATATAGAATACAGAATAATATTTTTTATCTTGGCTTGGGATTCTGTAGGCCCCTACGGGTACATGGTAGATTATAAAATATTTAATTACGGTAATCTACGGTAGGTAGATTTTACCTACCGTTAAATCTGCCTCTGCCAATACTTGTAACAAGTAATACTGTTAATACTGTTGACAGCCATAGAAACCTGTCATTATGTAACACATTTTTTATAACTATGACGTGTGCACATTTGGAACACACATGTTATTTCCATCGTGTCAGCATGTCAGTCAAATACAATATGAAAACGAATAGATTGTTTACTTACAATTTCAAATTGACTCTTAAAATAACTTGTAAAATGAATTTGTTTATTATTAATTTTTTTAATATTAAGCTTTTTTACTGGAAATATAATTTTTAATATTCTAAACAATTATCCTGATTTTTGTTTTATCAGTATTTGGGGATTGGTAGTTTAGTATTTAGTTGTGTGTGTGTGCATGGTAAAAGACATACTGTTATACCATACATAGTTTCTATATCTTCAGAAAACACAATGATACAATTAAGCATGTGTTACAGGTCAAGTGTCTTGAAGATGAAGGCACTGAATATGTTGCACAGCTAGACAACCCCTCGACAGGTGCTGCAGCCGTCTTCAGATCAATGTGGAACCAAACATATCCTCTGTTTCTACCACCACATGTACTGAACATGTTCCTTTGTTGTGTCATATTCTACATCATATGCATATGGTAAGGTTAATGTGATCTTCTTAAATTGGTTTAAAATTCTTTTCAAGTTCCCATTACAAAAAATTTACTTTCCCAATAACTGAACTCGCATTCTATTTTTGATGTTTTGTGTACATGATCATATTGGTACATCACATAGTGAAGAAGAAGAAGCAGTAGTATACATAGGCATAACTTGGGAGGGACAAGGGGGCACTTGCCCCCCTCCCCAATGTTCCAAGCATTATAAAATTTTGTTTCCAGTTGTTATAAATAAAAACTAACAAACAGTCAAACAGGAGACAGTTTCTATGCTTGCGAGCACAGTAAGCACTATTTATCAACGTGTGTACTGTTATCAGACGACTAGTTGCCATAAATTTATTATTCGTATTTATTTCGAAGAAACTTGTAAGAGGAATGTTTGACAGATTTGAATGATATACTCAAAATAATATTTCTGTTCAAAAAAAAAAACAAAAGCTAGAGACCTAATTAACTGGAATACAGTGTGTGCCATTTACACAAACAAAGACTTGTTTTGGAACACCGTAAAGAAATAATAAGCGCAGCTGTACTTATAAGAATTTGCTCTCTTTACTTTCCTGTCTTTGTCACACATATTCTTCTGAGTCATCATCTCTGTGCTCTGATTGTTTACTGTTTGATTCAAGATTATCGCCGTTTTCAATTCAGCAGAATTTCACAAACACTACAGGCCAGTGTAAAAGAGAGCGGTATGGTAGGGGTAACAGACTTGGCAGTATGAACAAAGCTGGCTTACTGTGCAAGATGTTGATGGCTTTGTTCATGAATCTTAAAAGACGGTCGTTTGGAACTGTTATTTGTTAATGATTACAGATACAAGTGTGGTCGGTAACTCGGTCGTGTACATAGTCCGTTAAAGTACACATCACTTGTCTCTTTCTTAATTCGTTATTGTTGTGACTGTTTTGGTTGTTTGTGTTTCTAAGTTCTGAGAAATGGGGGATAAGAAACACAAAGGAGTGACACTGCTTAATTTCTTTGAAAATTGCCTGACTGGCAATTTGAAAATTTCTTTGTGTTGTGACTGATTCGGCTTACTGCTACTACTGTCGAGCATTTTTTGACAGTGTGCCTAAGGGAGAGGATGCGTTTACGAAAATTGTGTATAGGAATTGGAAGAACTAAAATTTTTAATTCTTGGATTTCATTGACCATGACGTGTCTGTTACTTAACTAAATATAATTAATTCACTACCCACTTGGAACACAAAGTGGGTAAAAACATAAAATTTTACCTTATAGCCTGAACCGGTTTTTGCTTTTAAAAAGCTTCTTCAGAGGTTGCAGTTGGGAGCACTGTCCATCTTGTTCTTGGCGATGGTATTGACTTTTGAAAGATCGATGTTTTGTTTGTGGGGTGTGATATGTTCAAATAATGCCTGTGATTTGAATTGTGTCTGTTCGTAGTCAATTGTTTATGTTTATAGACCTACAGTTCTAGGTAAACATAACTGGAAGTAAAACTTATGAAGAAAGGTTTGTTGATAATTGAAAAATGAAATTGTTCCTCGTTTACTAATTAAGAATTATCACTAAACTTTCTAATTTTGTATATATTTTATTAATTTTATTATGTAGATGGTCTCACTACACACTTGAATTTATGAAGCTTTACCCCCCTCCCAAAGTTAGGCCCCAAGTTATGCCCATGGTGTTGTTGTTGTTTTCCAATGGCTCCCCCTTGGTATATTTAACCCATTTGGTACTGAGCTTCCCAATAAAGACCACTGTAATTTCTGAGTTCTTGCATTTCCCGGTTCAGCTTCACACACTCCACTAGATGATTTTTGTTCATTTTTGAGTATTCTCTCCTGCACAATACACATTCTTCTGTGGTGGAAATTTTTAATTTGTAGAGATGCGCTGAGAGACAGTCATGGCCAGTTTCCAGTCTAAAGTTGGCGACTGCTTCCTTCCTGGGTTTTCTACAGTTTTTATTCCATAACTGTTCAATCCCTGACCATGTTTTTCTTTCTGATATGTTTCTTGCTTCTTCCAGGATGCGAGAGTTTGTTTTCCTTGTCATCAGTCTTCTTAGGGTGCTGAAGTCGTGGGTACTTTCCCGGTGGTAGAGCTTTGTCCCTCGCTTTGCCAAGGTGTCCGCTGTCTCATTTCCCGAGATGCCTATGTAAGATGGGATCCACTGAATAACTATCTCCTTGTTAAGTGCTGTAAGCTGCCTGGTGAGTCGTCTTGCTTCCAGTGTGCTCCTGGTTGCTCCTGTATTAGAGAATGTTGCCTGGATGGCAAACTTAGAGTCCACTAAAAGGACAGCTTTTGAGAAGGAATTTGGCCTCCAAATGAGGTTTTGCAATGCCACTTTGATAGCCTCTACTTCAGCATCATAACTTGATTTATTTTGTCCCACTGCAATGTAGTGAGAAAACAATGAGAACACTCCTGCTCCAGCACAACCCACTTTATCCAGCAAGGATCCATCAGTGTATACACATAGCCAGTTTTCCTCCGGAAATCTCTCATTGATGGTTGTTAGCGTTATCTGTTTTAGTTCTTCACTAAAAGGGTGGCAAAGTTACTCGCGTCCGTAGCATCATTTAAGCTACACGTGTCACCTAGGTAGTGCTAAATGAGTAACAGCGTTAGGCTGCTTCCCAAGGCCTAGACCAAACGAAGCGACACAAAGATGCCCATGGTAGTATATCAATTGTAAATAAACCTATTGCTTAATGTAATGCGAAAATACACAATGTTTTAATGTATGACAGTACTTTAATATTCATTTTCCATTATTCAGATGCTGGAATACAACATATTTGGTAATCCAGATCATCCCTGATCCCAAGTAATTTGTATTGCCAAGTGTCTATTGTTTTTATGGTTTCATTTCAAATCATTTTCTCAGTGAATTAAAAGATACATATGTATAGTATATACATATACTTGTATGACACATGGTACATATTAAACAACTAATAACTTGTTTTTACAGCTTGAATGGAGTTTTGCTGTGGATTCCGTATATGATGAACAGAATCACAAAGTATGGTGATTCAGCCAGTGCAGCAGGCTTTTCGTTCTGTGATATGGTGATGGGAAATAATTTTTCTTTGGCAGTGCCTAACGTGACTACCAGAATGATTGCCATGATTCCAGAGAGTGTTGAATCACTGACCCCACTGGATGCTGAAATTTTTTTGCCATTTCTGGACCCATTAACTCATGCTGTTAATGAAAATATCTCAGAGGCAGTAGATAGCAATAATACAGTGTTTCAGAACATTACTCTGCCTTGTAAAGTAGAAATGAAAACATCCGTATTCACTACGAATTTGATTTTTGGAGTCATTATGCCTCTGGTTTATGTAGTGATGAGTTATGTATTACCTCTGTGCAATAAAAAAATTGTAACTGGTAAGCTGTGTTCTACTTTTTTTATTTAGAATTGTTAGTTTTTATAATTTTGTTAAGTGAAATTATGCTTCCTCGAGTCAACTTAGTTTTTATAATTTTGTTAAGAGAAATGCTTCCTCGAGTCAACAGTGTGGTCTTAGACTTATATTTACACCTCACCATAAAATGTATTTGTGCAAGCAATGGATCTTATCAATGAATGCTTTCCACATTATGAGTGGATATAGTAAAAAGGGTCAATTATAAGTAAAATGTACATTTCTCATAATATCCAAGGACATGTCAAAAAGTAATAGGAAATTAAAAAAAAAAATTATTTGAACTTATAGAAATGAAATCTTTCATTGCCTTGCGATACTAGTTATGCACTGCTTTTATGGTTTCTTCATTTGAAAAAAATCAGTGTACATCATATATACTATTTGAATACTTTATACAACACATATAACAATGAAATTTCAAATAATGGTGCCATTTCCAAACACAGAACAGGCAATGCTCCTTGTGGGAGCCTTTGGTGAAGGTTGCTAAAAACAAAAGGTAGCTCAGGGAATAATATGTAAAAAGTTTGATTAAAAGTACCAGTGTTCTGTATTGGAATAGTGCTTATAAATTCTGAACAAAAATGTTTCCCTTGCAGCTCTTCTTTTCAATGGATCAAAAAGATGAAAATTGCCTGGACAAATCACAACTACATGGTACATAGCCCATGAGCTCAGACAAAAGATTGTTTTGTTGGTCATCTAAGGTCAAACATTGCCCTGAAGCAAACAATGGAGCAAACTATATTCAAAACTATATATATCATATTCCAAAATATTGTCATCATCAAATTTTGGAGTAGTGTGAGTTTTGAAATCATATATATGTATTGAAATGAGGCTGATGCATCATTTGTGAAGGAATGAATTGGGAAGAAGAAGTTTTCAAGTGTATTTGAAGAGAAAATTCCGACATCTGAACAAATTCCCACATCATCTTTATTGCTTTGCTGATTTTTGAAGAGTTTAAGAACAAAACCTTTAATAAGATTATTGAAGAGACTAAGAAAGTAGAGTAGAAAGCCTTCAAATCTATTATTGACAACTTCTTATATAAACAAAACTATGTTGTAGCTATTAACGAGTTTATGAGAACATACAAAGAATTAGGTTGCAATCAACCTATATGTGGGTCGATCAAATATAAACAAAACTTTTCAAACTAGCACGAGATACTCTTAACTCAACAGTGAGCAACAGTTGCAACAGTGAGCAGGGGATAATAGTGCCTAGACATACACAGTACTACATGCTTGTTTGTAAAGTAATTTATTTAACTTCTGTCACAATGAGTGAACAGAGTGTGAATGTATCTGTTTCACAGTGTGTAGTTATTAAGTTTTTAGTATGGAAAGGTGTTGAATCAGCTGAAATTTTGCACAGATTGCTTCCACAATTCGGCAATGATATACGTTTGAAGGCTTAAGTGTACAAATGGGATAAGATTTTCTTCAAAGGTGTTTCTATTGACAAAGAGCTGCAAGACTTTGTTCACAATTGTCTATGAAGATGTCCAACAAATGTTTATAAAGAAGAAAATAAAATATTACCAGTGGCATTGGGAAAAATGTATAGATAATATGAGAAGATGTGTAGAAACCGTTGTGTATTTATTTTCATATGTAAGAATCCATTTTTTCTCACAAAGTCTCAATTATATTTGATTGACCGTTGTATCATTACAATACATTTTCTTAATACACATCTTGACTTCTTCCCAAGCAACCACAGTATAATGCAATGCAGTACAGAGCAATGGGCATGGAGAGTGTTTCCGCCAAGAAGGTGTCAGAGGCAAGTGGAACACATCTAGGCTTGCTGACTATTGTTGAAATGTGACAAGAGATGCCCCTGAAGTACACAACAAATGAAAAACAAAAACCAGAAACCCTCCAACTAATAGGTAACAGTTCCATACTGTGTATGGCATCTAATGGTAGGCGTACACTTATGAACACGTAAGTTTCTATAACATGATATGAAGAGCTAATAAAAGTATTCCAATGTTTGGTCAGAATTTACTATTTTGGTAAAGGAAAGAGACAACTTTTACTTTTTTGTTAAGCAATGTAATTAGCATTTCTGCAAGTATAAAAATTGTTTTGTCTGGCATGTTTTCATATAATGCATTATTAGGAACTGACACTAGCAATGACTAATCAATTTGTAATTTTAACATTGTAAACGTGTGTGTGTATAATATAGTATTTATAAGTTTTATCCTTTCAGCTTTACTTCAGGTCTGCTTAGGACTTATACTAATTGGTATGACATTTGTGTCAAATCCAGTCATTATAATGTGTTTCCTGGGAGCCATACCCATCGTCACTGCTGTCGTCTTTAATGCACTCACCAGTGTTGTTATTGATTATTTTCCTACTAACTTCAGGTAATGAACGTTGTTATGTTTTATTTACTTTAATTATTTAATATCTGTCTATCGGTACACATAACCACTTGTTGACGTCGGTATGCAGACGCCATCTTTAAAGTTAGCCAACTGAAAACATAGATACTTACCAAAATCGGGTTCTTTTCAGCGAACACAGGAGAACAGAATTATGGCTGTTTGAAATAAAGAAAGCTTTACTTATTATCCATAATTAAGTTTTATTATCATTTAATTATTTTCTTTCATCATTATTTACTTTTTAAAAGATCATTGACAAACTATCTCTTCACATAGAAAAAATTGAAACATGGTATAAAAATTTCAAATAATAAAATATCAAGAAATTAAATACAACTAAATTTTAAAACACAAACCAGCCTTCTTTATTTACCTAGTTCCACTCACGCGCGCGCGCGCGCGCACACACACACACACACACACACACACACACACACACACAGAGTTACTTTATGCCCTTAGAGATCTCATTTCTTTTTAAAATATAATAATAATGTTAAATTTGTAATTTCTGCTCTTATTCAAATTTGTTTTATTTCTTTGCTACTTAGCTGATTTTGAGTCTTGAAGACGTCGCTTTGCTCTACACGCACATTTTATTTTCACTGATAATTTATTCAATTAATAATTGCTGAAACTGTTATTAAATAAAGAAAACTGTCATTTATGTATTAGGTATTATTTTATATCACATTCTTTCTATTTTGCGGGCCCTCAATTTACGTTCCGGAACTTCGTATGTGTCACTCACGCGAGTGCTTGATTAAGACTGGGCTGAGACAAACGGCACTACATGTGAAGCGGGCGCTGCTGTTTTACAAACTTTTCATTATCTTCAGCTCTGGTATCACTATGCCAGAAGTAGTTCGGCTAACACTCCTACATTCCAAAGCTGTGATCGTCTCTGACGTAAGATGTTATGTAATCTGTTTACACAATTTGCAAGTCACTGGAGCTGACCTTGACACATTCTCGCTTGTTGTTCACTACGTCTTTATAATATTCATGAATAATATTTAAAATCACTCCTGCCAATTTCGCTACCATTAAAATTTACCTTTCTTCCCAATTTATGTTTTTATTTCCCAAAATTATTATTACTTCGAAAAAATGCTATTTACTTTTATTCAAAATACAAATTTATTTATTTTACCCCAGGTAGGCCAAAATGTCCCATTACAACGTGTTTAGTATTACTACTATATTTATTATTCAAGTAAACATGAATATTTAAAGACTTTGTCAAGGAAGCATACGTGTACACACAAATCTTGATTATAACTGAATATACTATAATCTTAGTTGACGATGGTGACTTATAAAACTAGATAAAAATAGTTTGTTGATATTTTGTGTGAAAAATGAACACTTGACAACAAAACTGTAATTAACACAGTTGAATAGGTGGTTTGAAAAGGCCACCTTGCCCAAGTGTATCCATATGGAGATATAGCTTTTGCAGAATGACCGATTCATTTTCATTATTGTAAAAACTAATTAAAGATTAGATTTTATTAAAGTGAAATAATAATTGAAGATCTAAATGTAATTAACAATACTGCTCTTTACCCTCACTATGATTGGTCTCTTTGTGAAATTATGTCAGTAATTGAGAATATAGTATGTAATAGTGTTTGCACACCACTGGAGAAGATTTTAAGATATCTTCAGATACCGGTACTATTTTTGTCTACAATACATCAGCCTGCTTTCGTCCCTCTTTGTATGCTATAGATTGGATAATGTGTAATTGAGAGGATGATATTTATACATAATCTTGAGTGAAATATTAAACATTCGTCATTTTGGGTTACTAGTGAACATTGTATATAAAATTAATTATTTTTAAATAATGAAGGCTCATCTGTAGATCTGCATGCTTGGAACATTTAATAACATTTTTGCAGTTGACAACTATGTTTTTTGACATTGTTGTTAATACATAATATTTTACCTATGATGTGTCACCATCAATTGTAAAGATTTGCTAGTAACAATGATATCAAGAAAACATTTGTTGTCAACCAAACAAATATTGTTACACAAACACTCAAATATCCATCACAACCTGTATTGATATTCTTAAGATATTCTAGAAATGCAGATGAAAATTTTGTCTAATACACAGTAACATGTATGGACACATAAAAAATGAACATGTCACACTCTGAAAGATAAGTTGAAACCTATCATGAAACTTCTTCAAAACACCTGTGAGGTTTCAAAAATTGATATTTGCCTAATAACCACACTTGCATTAATTTTCATCATTTCAATTATGCAACAGCTGGTATCAGTGTCTTGTGAACATCACTTGTAGACCTATGATACAAAGCATGTTAATGATTGTTTTATACAATTAGTTTGTTTTTAATTATTATCACTTTTTGTTGTCAGAAAAACTATGCTCTGTATGACGATGGTTGGTGTGTGGACACTTAGCCTACCTGCTCCCTCTCCCCCATTGTAATACTTCCGCCCGGGCTCGACAGCAGCTAATTGCTGCGTTAAGTCACCTCACAGTATGAAACAATTTTTTTTTTGCCTCGCCCAATACTGGTAAAATTTTGTTATATTTGAAATCAGCAAAATAATATGATGAAAATGACACCAAACACGATTAAGGAATATTAAAAATTGGGCGTTATAAACCACTATGCACTGAAGATGTGTATTAAAGTAGTTGTTGAGCTTTTACCTTGAAACACCTTAAAATTTAATATTTTTTAGTCGTGTTTGGTGTCATTTTCATCGTATTATTTCGCTGATTTCAAACATGACAAAATTTTACCAGTATTGGGCTAGGCAAAAAAAAATTGCTTCATACTGGACGCACAGTGAGGTGACTCACGCGCCAATTAGCTGCTGTCGAGCCCGAGCGGAAGTATTATAATGGGGGAGGGGGAACAGGTAAGCCAAGGGTCCACAGGCCAACCGTCATCATACAGAGCATATGTGAAGTATTTACAATAATTTTATAGGTTAAATCTTCGTTACTGTCAGCAAAACATGGTGTTGGGTTAACATACAAATTAAAGGGATACACAATACCAATGCATTTGAAAATAATACTCACTTTTTTTACAATTTACAATAAGAAAAACACTCAAAGTAAGGTGGGGTGGCCTTTGTGGGTTACTATACGGGACTCCCATTGTGGAACAGCACTCACTTTTTGACCATTAAATTTTACACAATTTTGTTGTTGTAACCTGTTTGCTGGGTTTTGCTTGTTTCCTAACCTCACACTACATTTGTGATGGTGCTTACTTCTACCAAACATATGTTTTAATACAATATACATAAGGATATATTCTGTATTTTCCATAAGGTATGTACATTTCAAATACACATGCACATGTTCTTCATGCACATGGTTAGGTTCCATTGTAATAGGTGCCCTTTCAGCTGTTAACACCCCTTTTTTTAATATCACTAAATTACAAGTATTGCATTTTAATTGGTAAAAGTCCAATTGTTAAAGCAAAACAATCTTTCCTAACCTTATACATGAAAACATTGCATATTTTCATATGAAGTTACCAATCCGATGTTTAACAGTTGGTATACTTCTTCATTTCACAGAACAGTGTAACAATTCTACTGTATACTCAAAAAATCGAAAATGTTGTGAGGGTAGTTGTTGAGAAAGTTCAATAAAAAATCTTCCAAGCTAAAATGATTTTTCTGTAAACAACAAATTTTATAAACAATGATTACACTTATATCAAGCAATTGATGTAGGCCTACTGGTCTTTGGGTTTACAAAGACGCTGCAAGCTTTATAATTTGTTCAGAATCACAGGTTGGACACCTGTGAATGCGTTATACTGCCTTTGACCCTGTTTGGAATGTTGAAGTGTACACAGGTTAAAAATAAAGCAGTCTGCAAATACATTGGTAAAAAAAACTGAACAACAGTAAAAAAACCAGAAATATTAAATTCTTGGATTTTGTTGTCAATGACGTGTCTATTGTGATTAATTAATTATAAGTATAATACTACTGATTCAGAACACTAAGTTTTTTATTGGTAACAATTTTACATATAGCCTGAACCAGTTTTCGCTTATTACTTATTACTATTATTACAAGCTTTGTCTGATGAAAAAACTTAGTGTTCTGAGTCAGTAGTATTATACTTATAATTAGAAAAATTTATATATATATATATAATTCTTGGGTAATTACATGAAATATTCTGAAGTACAGTATAAATAAAAGCTGAAATACTGTAAATTTAAAAAATCTAGTCCAGCTTTTGTTACAGGTCTGACAA
This sequence comes from Magicicada septendecula, assembly GCA_034769895.1. Lineage (NCBI taxonomy): Eukaryota > Metazoa > Arthropoda > Insecta > Hemiptera > Cicadidae > Magicicada > Magicicada septendecula. Next base: position 439,111,968 of record CM068373.1, on the reverse strand, counting down.
GTATCTGGTTTCTATGACTAAAAGACGCAAGATTCTGACAATCTCATACCAGATAGACAGTTAAAAATGCTGTTGTAATAATTCTTGTTACTTGGTTGTTGACTGACAGTTGTGAAATCTAGAACTTTTGCCAAAGATAAGGGAGAGGATGAAGACTAAATAATGTCGTGGGCATGACAAAATGTCCAATAATTCTACACACTACTACGGTTATTCAGTAGCTCCATTAACTGTTATGTCCTGAAATAATAGTATATTTTCCTTCAGTTTTGACATGGTTTCTAGCACACATTGTCTGCTTTAAACTAAATTTTGCTTCCAAATAAGCTTATACAACATTTTTATTATATTTATGGGTGCAACAAGTTTGTTTAGGTACAAATTTTATCTAATTTATTATTGTTTTTGTAAACAACTGGAAATGTAACTAAATTTAAAAATAAAAAATAAATTGCATTAGTCATATGTCGCATTATTTGTCACGGTAGACACAATGATTTAGAGACATAAAAGTACATTTCAAATTACTTTTTATAATGATTTAATTACTACCATAGGAGATGCAAAAATGTTCTGGAAAAAGGTCATCAACAATAGACCATGGCTGGTATATTTTACTACTTCTAATCTACTGTTAGTTGCTTTGTTATGGCATGTTCATTAACTAGATTTTGTGCATATTAATAAAAAAACATTTACCGGTGCATAGAAAAAAGTCAATTATCATACCAACTTTTTCTCATTCAGAAATCAAATAATCAACATATTTTGTGAAAATAAACCAAATATTCTGCAAGATTTTTAAATAATGCTCTAATACACTCACTTGAATTATCTGATAACAATTCACTTTAAAAATTTACTGAACTATATTTGGATTTCAGTAAATGTTATTTTCCAGAAATAAAATGCTTTTAAGAACATTTTTTATATAACTCATTTTTACTTAACAGAGTTGTCACAGTAAATGACTTAATTTTAGGGTTTTGTTGGATTTAATTCAGGTGTCCATGTATTACAGTACTGTGCGAATTAACGTGAACACATCATAATTATCACAATTTTACTTTTTTTCACAGTTGGCAACATTTTTATGTCAAAGTAGCGGCCATTTTGTTTTACTGTTCTGACAGTCAGTGAGTAATGAGACATAGCAAGCTACAGACGCGTTGCATTTTGTTTTTTTTTAGAATTATTGTGTTTTTGCTGAAGTAAGCTGAACTAAGGCTTTATTTGCTTTTTATTTTTGAAGATGGATATTACTCCCAAAAAGCGCACAAAAATTGTTACTTTGAGTGAACACCCATCAATGACTCAAAGAGATGTTGCCAAGGAGTGTGGTGTGAGTTTAAGAGCTGTCAACAAGATTTTGAAGCAAAAAAGGGACACTGGGACGATTGAAGGAACAGAAAAGGGAAATGTGGAAGGAAAAGAAAGACAACAGCAAGGGATGAAGCTTTTTTAATAATGGAAAGTAAATTAAACCCTAGGAAAACCAGCCAAGAACTTCAGCAAGACTTAGCACACGCTGGAGTTATTGTTCATGACTCCACCGCATGAAAACGACTTATAGAAGGAGGAAGAAAAACAGTCAGACCGCAAAAAAAGCAGTTATTGACTGCTGCCATGATGACAAAATGATATGATTGGGCAAAAAAATATGTGAGCTGGACTGTTGAAGATTGGAGAAAAGTGTTGTTCTTAGATGAGAGCCATTTTTTGGTACAAGGACAGCGATCTCGTTTCGTTAGAAAAAGTGACAACGAAAAACTTACGACAGCTCATATTGATCAAACAGTTAAACAGCCGTTAAAGAAGATGTTCTGGGGCTGCTTTTCTTATAAAGGTACCGGATGCCTTGTGCCGATCGAAGGCATGATGAACTCGCAAAAATACAGAGACTTGCTAGAACACAGATTGGAAGCTGAACTAAGAAAAGTTGATGCCAACGGTCAAGCAGTTTTTCAACAAGATTCGGCTCCATGTCACGTGTCCAAGATCATGATGAAATATTTCAAGGACAAAAAGATATCATGCCTTGAATGGCCAGGAAACTCACTGGACCTTAATCCGATTGAAAATCTGTGGGCTATTGTAAAAGCTAGACTTCGTAAAATAGATTGCACAACAAAAACAAAACTGATTGAGGCTGTAATCCACACATGGTTTCGAGACCAGCAAATATCAGAAAACTGTAAAAAACTTGTTGATTCTATGCCAAAAAGTGTTGAAGAAGTTATAAAAGCCAAGGGAGGACATATTTCCTATTAAAACAATTTAAATTGTATTATTTTCTCTTTTTTCTTCGTCTATAACTAATAAATGTTGTTTTTTCAAATTATCACTTGTGTTCACATTAATTCGCACAGTACTGTAGTTTCTTTTCAGACTTTTGGAGCACTATATTTTTAGAACACTTGAGAAAAGCCATAATAAACAAGCAAAGTAATGAAATTTAATTAAAATTGTATCTAAAGTATAGTGTGTTAAAATGTATTGATAGTAAATACTTTAAAGTTTATGAATAGCAGTAGAATTTTATTATCTTTGGTTACAGGGCAATGGCAATGTGTATAGCAATGATGTTTGGACGTATAGGATCAGTAACTGGTAGCTACCTCCTTAGTGTTCTCCTGCTTACATACTGTTCATTGGCCTTCTACGTCATCAGTGGTATTCAGATTGGTGAGTTTTTGGTTTATAATGTTATTTTCTAACTTAATCTACTTAAAAAGAAGATTGACAATTTTCTGTCAACACAAGCATTAAACATAAATGTGTAATTTAGACAACAAGTCTGAAGAGTTCAACTACAATAGGAAAACTTCCATCATAATTCATCTTGTTTGTCTTTACTAAACCTATGAGGAGCTGGTGACAATGTAATCATGACAGAGATGTTGGGAAGGCAGTACTCCAGATGGCATACCAATTGAACTTTTAAAGCATGGCCCTGAAAAACTCTAGAAGCTGTTTGTCACCTTTCACATTCAGTCTTTCCTGAGAGAAGAACAATTACTACCAGAAGGGAGTATATCATGGAAAAGTAGTAGAAGGATTGCTCAAATTAAACAGGAATAAGTAAGCATTACCAATAATGTCCAAACTTTTTGAAAAGGTTGACTAGGAAGACATAAGAATAAGGCTTAAGATCAAAGTGAATTTTGAAAAACAAGCGCTTTATTGTTTCATAATTTATTCTTAAACTCTGACAATTGTTTCAGCTGATTAGGCTATTCTCAAAGAGCGGGTAAAAATAACTGAATACAAAGGATGTGTTAGAGGTTAGGATGAACACGTGTTAAGAGTGGAAGGGGTAGAGGAACTAGTACAATAGTATAAAAACAAAGTACAATAGGAATGCAAATTCTAAAATTAACCAAACTAAATGGCTGCTTTTAACAAAGGGGATACAAAGAATTCTGTCTGTTCATTTGTTACATTTTTTAAATTTTAATCCTTTCTTAATTTGTAAAATTTCCAATAAATAGATTTTTTTATACCTTTTTCTGTGTTATGCAGTAATATATTTTTTTGTCTAAAAATTGGTTGTGTTTTAAGACAATTTGTGAAACCTTTATTTGCTGTATTATTTAAATTGCTTATTCGCCACATTCTGCACAATGTATTTGGTAGATTCCATTTTTCCTGTGTGTTTGATTTTCCTTATTGTTGACTAGTAATGAGAAAAGATTATGTTTAAATAATACAGCAAGTAAGGTTTCACAGATCATTGCTGTTGCTCTCAGGAAACTGTGGTTGTTGACTATGAGCCAACAGGGGTTCAAAAGATGTACATAAATGCTATGGAACAAGTTAAGGCCCAGACAACCCCAGAGCACATTGTTGGGGTCGGGTGGGGGCAAAACAAAATTTGAATTTTTTTAACTTTTTTGTCCTTTTATAATATTCTGTCACTACTTATTTTTATATAAATTAAGCCATATTATTTACATACTCATAACATAATATTGCATGTTTAACATCATATAACAGATAATATGTTATTCTTGCATTGTATACTTACTGTTAATCACTCGGGTATTACAAAACATTTAAAACAGCAATTGTGATATAATTATCAAAGTCTTAAGTAAATTTGTTTTGTCATTACAGTTGACTTTCCTCTCCCACACTTCCAAAAAAATAAAAATGAACTCACCCATCTTGACACAACTACTACCCACTTACAGTGGTAAATTTTAAGAAATTATTTTGATAAATGTTACTTTCTAGTTTATGAGGTGTAAGAACAGCAGAATAATTTGCACAAATAATAAAAGATGTGTAAAGAATGAGTTTATATACCATATCATCTTATCACAATAATATTAACAAGCCTCAATCAACAGAAAGCAACCAAAACTCAATGGCAACCAGGAGGAGCAACCAATCAGTACATAGGTATCTCACGAGATTAAAAAACTACGTGGCTGATGATCAGGGCCGGCCCAAACCTTTAGGTCTGACCGGACTGAGACACAATATTGCCCCCCCCCCCAAATTGTGATGCTTATTTTCTTATCAGTACTAATTTAATAACATTATACTTTAAAAGTGTTATCATGACTATAGTATTATAGTGGCGGCAGTTATGCCCTACACATTTTCTCTTTTTACTTTGAATTTCTAGTTATTTAAACTAGGCAGTTACTAACAAAATGAAAACAATAAAGAGCATACCTAGATAATATAAGAAAAATCAAAGACTTAACGTGCACTTAAAAAATACTTGACACTGTTATTCGCACCACTGGCAGTTGCACAGTGACATGTCATAACAAAAGAAACAACTGAAACAAAAGAAGGATGAAGCGTGAAGGGTACGATGTTCGCGTAGAGGAGGCGGGGGAGCTGCAGAAGAGTACAAAACTTATACGATCTGTTTCGAGGCGTTGTACGCGTCAGTGATCGAAGCGCTGTCTTGCCTATCTTGTCACCGTTTTGTGGCTGAGCATGAGTGTAAAATACGTCAAATAATACCGCTTTGTGAAGATTTATATTGATTGTCTTATTATGTACCAAACAGTGGCATTCATTGATAATAGAGTAAACTGTTTAACCTGATTGAGAGAACAACTTCATTTATTAACAATCATAAAGGAAAGAAAAACTTGATTTTTTATCCATTATTTTGGCGCTCTCTAAAAATCTGTGCCCGGGCCACGGCCCGGTTGGCCCGTCCTTAGGCCGGCCCTGCTGATGATGAGCATATTGCCCCATGTTTGAAATGTGTTCCACGTAAGGAAAACATCTTGATTGCATATAGGTAGTGTAGTAGAAGTAATTCATATATCAAGAAAAGAACTGTAGCAACATGTGTTTGAAATAATAAAAGCAAATTTTTCAATTTTCCAATTTTGTTTTCTATCCATCTACCAAATATAAAAATTAAAATATCTCTACAAAGAACATATTCTTTTCACATAAAGTAAAGAAACGTAAGATTTCAAGTTTGAAACTGAGATTGTCAAACTGAGTTGTATAATAACTAAGAAATATTAGGAGTTGTATAATGATTGGTGACAAACTGTCAAGTGAATTTTGAGTTTGAAACAGGTTAGAAACAAGAGTGCTGTACAGTCCCAAGACTGTTTAAATATATTTAAATGGAGCTATGGATAAATGGAAAAAAATTTGTAGTACAGGGGAGACACCTATTACATACAAAAACTATTTACTGTACATTTTGAAGATGATCAGTCAATTCTACCTGAAGATGAGTTAGTCATCGAGTGTTGAGGAAAAACAAAAACTATACAAACAATGAAGCCTGACGATCAACTAAAAAAAGTCTTGTAATTGGGAATTAAAACAAAGATTTTCAAAGTAATTTGGAAATTATATGAAATAAGATATACAAATACCTTAAAATGAAGGTAATGAAAAACAGAGGTAGTCATGAAGAAATGTCTAGTATACTGTAGATCACACAACTAAATGAACTATTATAGTGTATGAACATTACATATAAAGCACAAAATCATAGTAGAAAGGATTGGCACATATAGTAGGAGATTAATACAAAAAATATTGGAGATAATTTAGACTCACAAGACAAGATGAATAAGAAATAACGAAATATGGAAAGGAACGGGAGTTAATACATGAATCAGTTGACATGAAAAGGCTAAAACAATAAAGACATATCCAAAGGATCTCAATAGGATTGACAGGATAAATGACTGGTCATCTACAAATAAAAAGATAAGATCTAGCCCAAAGATAGGATGGAAGAAAATGGAGAAAGCGATGCAGGAAAGAGAACACACAGATCATGATTGTTTGAAAAGCTACAGCACAAGAGATGGTGTCAACTGTATAACAACTTGCTGCAGTAATATAATAATAATAATAATAATAATAATATTTTTTATTGGAATGTGAACATTCTGTTAACAGATATCTCAGAGGAACTGCACTTTGTAGTTGTCTGGGGTTACTTGAGAGCGACCCACCCAAAACACACCCTCTTCTGCATTTGACTCATTACAGTACTAAGTTTTCACAGTACTTCACGTTGGCACCATCTTGCTCCCTTTTGAGGTCCGCTCATTATGCCACATTTTCAGTATTTTATTTGTTTACCACATCTTAGTCCTGTTTGGCTCTGTTATATATCAGGATCCCTGCCAACTCTATTTCCTTTTTCTTTTTTTACAAAATCCTTTCTGCATTTGCAGTATCTCTCCCCATACTCCTCCTTCTTCTTCACAATATTTTTTTACGTATATGTGACCTACATTATATTCAATCCTTAATCTTTCATCAGACCTTTTGTCACATATAAGAAATGTATGCGAGATATATTTGTATACATATATATTGTAACGCAACAGAAATGCGGTCCCCGACGTTACATAAATAAAAATATTAAAGATAGAATAGGGAAGTAAATATTTATATCCCATACTAATACAAGGGTCAAATAAATAAATTTATCATTGTATAAAAATAATAAGAATGCAAGGTAGTGATAGTAATAAAAAATAAACATGTAATATAGACAATAGTGAGAAATCTCAATGTTCAGTGAGAGGTAAATAAATAAAAAACATTGATAAAAATTATAAGAAAGAAAACTAATATTGACTATTTTAAAGTAAATGATGGTGAAAATAGATAAAAATGAGTCAATAATGTACGTTACAAGTTAATCTAAAATAATGATTCTGCATTGTATAATGTTATGTTGTTATCATAAATATTATGTTAAAGTTTGTGTTATCATATGAAAGCTTACTTGTTGATGTAATATCAAATAATGAAGCAATATGTATTATTTGTTTACTGTTGTAGAAATGTGATGGAAATCAGTTAGTTAGTATTAATTAATTTCAATTTTTCTTATGTGTGATCTATAGGTCAAGATAAAGTTGTTGTTAGATATCATAAAGATAATTATTTGTGTACCTGTACGTAGTTAAAGGTTGATTATGTTAATAAGTTAAATTCAAAAGTAGATCAAAATATAATAAAAGGCCCAACAGCCAATAACACTGTATAACAACTCAGAATAGAAAGGTTAGGTAAAGAATTTAATAATAATTAATAAATATAATTCAATGAGTTAGAAAAAACCAATAATAATTAATAATAAATAATCAACAAACTCAATATAAACAAATTATGATAATGCCATAGTGTAGTGATATTGATTGATAACGTTTGACATCGGAAAAATAATAATTATTAAAAGAAACAGACTAAGAGTGAAAACCCAGCAGAATATATAGAAATTAATAAACAAGCTATAAATAAGATTACATTTTAATATAATGGAAGTTTAATAAGGAATTATTTTGATGAGTGGAAGAATAATATATGAAATTATCACTATATAACAAAACATTGAATAAGAATAAAAAAATTTGTTGCTAGGGATGACAAAAATTAATATAATTTGTTGATTTTGATTATTGTAATTTATGACATGAACGAGAAGAGATTAAACCAAGAGAGATGGTCAATAACAACTAAATTAATCTAAATTATTAAATCCAGTAACATTCACAATATATGAATGACTAATTGCTGTACTTTGGGCCGCATAAACCTTAACCAAATTGTATAATTGTATAATACAAAATGATAATAAGTAATTGAATTCAAAGGAATGACTTGGATTGACCAATATCAGATCATGAAACGAATGTTAATTTAATGAAGTAATAAAACCAGATAAGGAACTACCTGTGTAAAGAGTTAATCCTACAAACCAAACGAAAATAGAATAACCATCAAATCACATTGGACATCGCAGTTTACATCATATAATAGAAAACGTATTTGGATCCAGAGTTTGCCGAAGCACGTAATCACAAGTTTGGACGTTGGTGAACAAAGGGAGAGGTATTTCTGCATCAACCCGGACCAAGGATTCCACTTTATTACAACTTTGAAGACAAGAATAAAGAAAATCATCTCATCTGCATTTGATACGGAACGACCACTAACAAGATTAGAAGCAACAGCCTTCCCGAGTCGCATGGTACATCGAATGGTAATCTTCAATTATATAAATAATATTAAACAAAATAACACTTTAATTTTGTAATATCTTGCATTCCTATTTATGTATTTTTAATCTTCCCCGCAGTTGAAAGAACCTTCACACCCTGAATCTAAATTAATTATAAAAAACTATAACTGAATTTAAAATAAAATATTGTACCGATCAATAATCGATTAACCCAAATGTATAGCCTTTCGTATATCAAGTAAAAAACAATTTTATTGGATGTTAAAATATTTGAACTAATAAAGAACCATTGTATAATTTCAAGATCTTACCATTTATGTATTATTTAATGAAGTGGGAATAAGAATTAAACAGATAGAGTGTACAACAACTAATCACCGTACGCGGTGGGTTAACCTCTAAATTTCATTTGTATTGGAACTGCAGCGCTTGTTGCGGAATTCTCAGATACCAAAGAGAAGAGAATTACATGCGAAATTTCTATAATTCTCTGCAAGGCAGAATAGGCTTGAGCGGAATTTTTGAATAACACCCTAAATACATAAGTCTCACTCACACCAACACTTTTAGATTAAATAGAGAGATAAGGTAGTCATAATTAACTATATTACTATATCTAGTAAACCCAGATATATAAGAAATTGGCATATTAAATAATCAAAGAGAGGAAAGAAAGAGAGGTTCGTACGAGGGGTATTATAAATTGGCGCTCAACTAGTGTAGGGCTTAAGTTAAGTAAAACTATAATTATCTAAATATTACTTAACTAGAGCAGGCAACTGTGGGAGACTAAAAATGCATAATACCAGAGGTAGATCAAAGAAGAGGGCAGAAGACACGGAGAAGGAAGAAGGTGGACAAGAACAAGAAATAGAAGTAATCACAGATAGTGAAATAGAACAACAGACAAGCGATAAAGAAGAAACCGAAGTAATTATGGACACGGAAAGAGAAACAGTTGAAGAAGATGCCCAAGGGGACCAAATAGATAAAGCGGGAGCCAGAGAAGCACCAAGTTGGCAGGAAATGATGAAATTCATGGCAGAACAATTTAGAAAACAGGAGGAAAATTCAAAGAAAACAAATGAGGAAATTAAGGAAACCTCAAAACTAATGAACGAAAAGTTCGATAGGAATAATGAAAGTTTAATCTAAATTAACGAAAGATTTGACAGGAATGATGAGGGTTTAAGACAAATGAAGGAAGAAATCCTGCAAATAAACGAAGAAAATTTAAGGCAGATTAACGAAAGAATTGAAAATATCCATGTAACAATTAACCAAAAAATGGACCAAAATAATGAGGAAAGAAAACTAGAAACAAATGAGAAGTTAGAAAAAACTAACGAAACAGTAATACAGGTTCGTGAGGAATTACAAAATAAAATTAATGACATACAAAATGAGAATAAAACAATGGTCGAAGAAATCCAACAGGAGACTGTAGGAAAATATGAGAAAATTAAACAAGAAGTACATCAGATACGGGAGGAGAATAAGGAAGAGATTACACAAGTACAGACAGACATGGGTGAGCGACTGGAAAGAGTATATGGTAATTTAAACAATATGGAAGGTCAAATTAATACAAATAAAAATAAAATCGAGGAAATTAGTAGACGCGAATTACAGATACAAGAAGAAGTAGATTCATGGCGGGATAGAACATGCCAGCATAATCATGTAACTAACCACGATAACCGGGAATCAATCAATTTCCGAAATTATAAACGTAACCCAATGGAATTTTTAAAAAGTTTGGAAGAGTTGGTCACACGAAATAGAGAGAAACGTTGGAGTATCATACGCGGTATGATCGATGACACATTTAAGGATACGTACGACAATTGGTGGACGGCGGTGCGTCCGGATATACAGGACATGACCGAATTCAAAAAGTAATTCAGAGAAAAATATTGGTCGGAGTCGACCCAGAATATGGTTAGAAATAATTTGAGCAACGGTCGATACGAAACGAACGTAGGACAGTCTCCTACATCATACTTCCTTGGAAAAATATGCATGGCACGTAATTTAGAGCCCAGAATTCCAGAGGAATGTTTAGTGATACAGCTATCCTACCATTATGAGGAAGGAATAAAAAACGCGCGTATGTGTAGCCAAATTAAAACAATTCCAGCTATGGCCAAATTCCTTGAGAATTATGAACACGAAACTCATTATCAAAGAAACAGAGTACTAAATTCTAAATACCATAAGTATAATAGTAACGATCAACAAACAAATTCCCATAGTAGTGATCACAATCGACCAACTCAGAACGTTAACATGAATAGAACACAGAACGATCACTCGAATAATAATCAAAGGAATTATAATTATCGTGGCAATAATCATTATAATTACCATGACAGTCGTAATAATAGAGGAGATGGGGACAACCGACCCAATAATTATAGACACAATGTTAATTATATATATTCCAGACCTCAAAATTATCAGAGACAATATTACCCGAGAACACACCAATTTAACAATTATTATAATCCATCCCGGCGTGAGGACGAATACCAAAACCAAAGGAGGAATAGTGTCCATGAAGACAGAGGACGACAGATAAACCATGAAGGTGATGATCGGGGAAATCATGTACCCAGATGAAATTCCAGCCTGGAGTACCAAAATAGACAGCGGAGGAATGAAGTGCAATGTGACGATCGCGGGGAGTGACAGGAACCAGTGAATCCTTCTCGCAACGAAGAACGAGTAGTAAACCACATCAGGGCGGAGGATAGCCAAGAACCTAATAATAATCCCAGCAATGAGAATGAAAGGAATGATCAATTCAGCTTCACCGAAAGGGTATGGCCTGATCACGTAGTGAGATGGTAATAAAAAAAAAAAAGAACCACTAAATCCAAAAAAGTATGTAAGCACAACTTACTAAAAAATTTTGTTTGAACAATATTAATTAAATAGAAAACACAACATTCAAAAGGAAGTAAGTACGTCTAACTATATGGTTAGGAAGAAGGTATTAAGAAGAGTTAATAACATAAAAGTTAATATGCCCAAATCAAAATTAAACATAACAACCAGGCCGCCCGAATAACACAAAACATCGCACAAAGAACATACATAAAAGAATCAATTAAACAACTGTATAAGAAAAAAGACGCCCTCAACCGCAAAGCACTGACACTACACCTACAAATCGCCAACACATACGGACACAATTACATGACTGAACTAATACACCACACAAATGAATGGACAAAAAAACAAATACATAACATACAGACAAAACACGACAGAAAAATAAAAAACCTGACATCAATCAAAAAACAGATATAATTCCCTCGCACAAATTCTACCCACGTACAGTAAACCTCACGAATGTCACACTCACAAAAAACGAACAAACACTCCTTGATAAAGGCCTAAAACATAACATACTGTGCCGAGTTTTGGTATACTCGGCCCTTTTCCCAGTTAATTATGTGACGGTCATTGCAGGGGTTTGTGAATTAATTATTTGAGCGAAGTATAAGCCGATATCTGCATGCTTTGTTGCCGATCCGTGCGCGCTCTAGGCGGGAGTGATACGTAATATTTTTCTTGTGACTACGGTGTTGAGTATTCGTCAGGCAGCCGAACACGAAACACGAAACCAATTTCTCCCGGCGGCCATCAGTTTGATTTTGTTGTCTGCTAATATCTATCATGACTAGATAATCGACTAAGCGACTCTTCGGGTTCCCGACCTAAGACGATCTCGATCCACTTCAGCGGGTGGCCGATCATCTGCCACCAATGGTATTACACGAGTGATTCTCCGTCTGTGCCATCGGGAGGAAGAAATGGACAATACACCAGGTTTTGTGCCGGATTTCACAGGTGACATTTAACCCATTTATCTATATTTTGGCCTCTACAATGTAGAACACCGTATTCTCTTCCTGGAACATCTCCAATTAAAGTTGTTGGGACACAAGTCCAGCGAGACAATTAGTGCCTTTAAATTTTGTCAGTATATTTTATTAAGGCTTATGCCCCCTGAGTAAGTCTGAGCCCGAACGGGGTCATGCGCTACCGAATTTTGCTGAGAAATTTTCTTTAAGGGTAAAAGTGTGTGTGACTTAAGTTTACTGATTTGTAGGGGGTGAATTATGCTTACATTGATTAAGGGTATTCATAGCTATATGGGTTTCGTTTTTTTTGTAGATTTAAAGGTTTGGGGAGGTGCTGTAACCTGTGGACGTCACCCGTAGGTGCCGTTAGTAACAGGTCTATAGCATGTTTTAGGTTGCTGGATCTGGTGGTGCACATGGCCTCGCCTGTGGCCAAGCCAATTCTGTAGAAACAACTCAAATGTGTTTTATTAGGGGCTGATGTTATAAAGTTTTTTTTAATTAAAATTGTCTTTATATATATTTTATAAAAATTATCTTAACTCAGTAATAATTCAATATAAGTGATATTTCATTCAGTTCTTTTACTCAGTGGTGCCGATCCCCCCCAAGCCCTATGTCGCTTCCCCCCCAACTCCAGGCTCGATTACTGAAGAAAAAAAAAAAAAAGCTCTTTTTATAATGGATCACAATTATTGTACTGTGATTCGTGGATGTCTCATCACGTGATACACCATGCAGCCCCGTTAAGCAAGCTTTGACGCAAATTGCGACCAGGAAATACGTTCTCACATTGTATTCGGTATTTTTAGTAATAGTAAATTTCATACAACAGTAAAAAAAATCCCCCCCAAAAATTTTTCAAATGTCGCCAATGGCGACACGATACCCCCCTGTAGGCACCCCTGCTTTTACTGCCATAGCCAGTGTACTACTAGTTCAATTGTTAATATGAGCACACTGTTGGTTCAATCATAAACCGTATTATATATATTTTATAAAAAATTATCTTAACTCAGTAATAATTCAATATAAGTGAAATTTCATTTAGTTTTTTTTACTGCCAGAGCCAGTGTACTACTAGTGCAGTTGTTAATATGAGTACACTATTGATTCTTACTTCTAATCATAAATTCTGTTATACATTCGTACGGCCGTGCAGCCATGTTGACCTGGCCATGGCGCAGTCCTATCTGGGGGATCTTTTCTAAAAGTTTGAATTCTTGTGATAATTTCATTGGTTGCAAGCAGTCATAACTGGACTGGTTAATGGATTGGTTTATGAAAGTTTATGGAGGCTGGGCACTTGACCCTTTTACTGTAGTTTGGGATGGGGAGCTAGGTCACTGATACTGAAGATGGTATTCTTCGGTGGCATGGTTAAATGTCTATGAGCTGCCTGCCAGGTGAACATGTGTGTAGTATATATATACGTGTGTATATCGATATGTGTGCGCTATGTGTATTTATGTAACTATTTATTTATGTGTATTGATGTATTTATATTGATCGATGTTATATATTATTTATATTTGGGGAGATACTATTATGCTGATGTTTTACATGCATTATATTTTGATGAGATGTTACGTGCATATTTTCAGAGGAGTGTAATGACAGGGAGTGATACTTGCATGTTAATTGAAATAGTGAATAAAATTGTTATTGTTGCTAAACAACGAGTTTAATTGCAAGTCCCGTCATACTGGACCCAGCGCAGTTTTGGCTTCCCTAGGCTCTGGCCTAGTTTTAAATAACTAGTGGCCCCTCTTTCACTAGGGGTCAAAGTTTTTTTTTTTAATAAAGTCTAAAAGTTGAAAGAGGGGTTACAATACATTACAAACATAACAACCAAACACTAACAAAGCTCATAATTGACACAGAAACAAAGATACAAAACACAGCACCAGAACATCAAGACACATTAAGACATAATATAAACAACACATTAGGAGTACATAAGACACCAGACAACAACAACCACAACTCAGAAATACACACAGCCATCAAATTGAGGGAAAAGGCACACAAACACAACATCACATTTGTAAAAGCTGACAAAGGCAACACGACTGTAATTATCCCCACAGACAACCTACACAAAAAAGTACAAAACTTCATGGAACAGAACAACATCACAGAACTAAAACACGACCCCACCGACAGATACCAAAACTCAGTAAAACAAATAGTCAACAAAGCCAAACACATTATGACACATAAACAAAAGCCCTACATGAAACAAATCCGACCATCAGCACCTACACTTCCCAAAATCCATAAAGAAGACATTCCGATCCGCCCCATTATCAACTACCGTAATGCCCCTGCACACAAACTGGCAAAATATCTAGACAAAATTATTAGACAACACACACAAATAGACAACAACATTGCAGTAAAAAACAACACTGACCTAGTAACAAAAATAAAAGACATACACATCCCCCATAATGCCACATTAGCCTCCTTTGACATTAAAAACCTGTACACAAACATCCCAGTCTCTGAAACAATCACCATCCTACAAAACAAACTCAAACAGAACAACACACCAGACGAACTTATCAATGAAATAACAGAAACTCTGAACATTATCACAAAACAAAACTACTTTACTTATAACAATAAATACTACACACAGAACGATGGCCTACCCATGGGCTCCCCCAGCATTCTAGCAGAAGTCTTCCTCCAACACTTAGAAAAAACAAAAATACTCACAAACAATGACAGACACTCACATAAAATACTATATTGGCACAGATACGTTGATGACATTCTAATACTATACAGGGGAAACAGAAGACAATGCGAACAGTTACTAACGCACATAAACAAAATACATAAGAACATAACCTTCACTGCCGAATACGAACACAACAATACCATAAACTTCTGAGACCTCTCCATCACAAAACTAGAACACAGGCACAAATTCAGTATATACAGAAAACCAACTACAACTGACACACTAATACACAACAGCTCCAATCACCCAATACAACACAAACTAGCTGCTTTTAGAACCATGATACATAGACTTAACAACATCCCCTTAGATGAAATAGACTACAAAGACGAACTAAACACGATAAAATATCTAGCAGAATCTAACGGTTATGACAGAACAATAGTCAGTAAACTCCTACACAAAACACAAAACAAACAACAGACAAAGACAGAAAACAACAAATTTATAACACTAACATACATCAACAAACAAACTGAAAAAATTGCCCACAAATTCAAAAAAGCAGGATACAGAATCGCTTACAAAACTACTAACAAAACAGAACACACTATCAAAACGCATGCCCAAAGCACAAAACAAATTCGATCTACCTAGTGTATACAAGCTGAATTGCTCAAATTGCAATAAATTCTACATAGGCCAGACAGGACGTAGCTTCAAACAGAGATACATTGAACACACAAAAGCACTCCACACCACTACAGAATCTACCTTTGCAAACCACCTCATCGAAGCAAACCACACATATAAAAACATCGACAATAACATGAACATTCTACACGTACACACAAAAGGCCGAAAACTAGACACTCTAGAACAATTAGAAATATACAAACACACAAAAACAAATAAAAACGACATCCTAAATGAACAGACACTATTCAAATCGCACGCATTATTCGTACACATCTCACCACACACACACAGCTTCAATCTTTCGAATAACTATCCCGTCGCCAACAACAAGACGGACAACGCTACCTATGGCAGCCTCTGATGAAGCCTTCTAAAGGTGAAAGCCGGTTTAGGCTGTAAGGTAAAACTTTACGTTTTTACTTATAAAAAACTTAGTGTTCCGAGTCGTCAATACTATAATGATATTTAGTTAATAACAACCCCAAGATTACGGAAGGAAATAAGAAATATTACTATATGTCTACAAAGAAATATTCTAAATAAGGAATAATGAAACCCCAAGATAAAAATTTTTTATATCAAGAAGTACCTATGCAAAACAATAAAGGAAAAAACAATATGATCTAAAATACATGCCGAATTGCCAAACGAAGTGAACAACAAAATAAGTGATTGATTATGACCATAATAATGTCAAATCGAACAAGAAAAAATGTTTATCAACATAATTCATTGTAATGTAACCAGACAAAATAGTAAAATAAGAAGAACAATGGTTGAGTTAATGACTATAATTACACTGAACTTAAGTAATAATAATAATTAAAACAATTACGATTTAGAAATTCTTGGAATTATAAGAACAAATGAAGAAATAATACTTAGAGTTATTGTCACAACAAAAAAGAAGAGCAAGATTAATTACAGATAATGACTATCAGAAATGTTATCAGAAAAAGATTAAGGAAAATAAAATGGAATCACGAAGTATAAAAGATATGAATAATTAAATATAAAACGCGACAATGTAAAGAATTCCCAAATGTTTATTATTAATTAATTAAGAAGATTATTATGATATTATTATATTTTTATAGCTGACTGTAGATGAATTCCAGCAGTACTATATTGAAGTGTAGTGTGGGCAGCAGAGTATGAAGCCAAACAGTGCCTCTCTGAACTGTACCAACTCACATATTAGGGATTGTTAGGGAAATTGAATATTTAAGGGATATTAGAATCGTTGCGAAGAATGACATCAAATTCCAAAAAAGTATGACAAAAGAAAACAGAAGGAAAATAGCTGTCAGAAGAATAATGGAGAAATACAGTGATAGGAGTAACTAGCAGTAGAAGAGAAGTTAACCTAAAGTTTCATTGAATATGGTAACCAACTATCGACAAATGCTGTTTAAAGAAAAATATATATAACCAAGAATGTTAATATGAGTAATGAAATGTCATTAAATAAAGAATTGTGAATACAAGTCTAAACAAGTTACATTGAGAATCCCATCGTTGACCATTGAAATTGATATGAAGAAAAGGCATGTAAAAGAGATAAGTTTACTTGACCTAAATTACATTCAGGTAAATTAAACTTCTTTAGGAGGGAGAGCATATGTAACGCAACAGAAATGCGGTCCCCGACGTTACATAAATAAAAATATTAAAGATAGAATAGGGAAGTAAATATTTATATCCCATACTAATACAAGGGTCAAATAAATAAATTTATCATTGCATAAAAATAATAAGAATGCAAGGTAGTGATAGTAATAAAAAATAAACATGTAATATAGACAATAGTGAGAAATCTCAATGTTCAGTGAGAGGTAAATAAATAAAAAACATTGATAAAAATTATAAGAAAGAAAACTAATATTGACTATTTTAAAGTAAATGATGGTGAAAATAGATAAAAATGAGTCAATAATGTACATTACAAGTTAATCTAAAATAATGATTCTGAATTGTATGATGTTATGTTGTTATCATAAATATTATGTTAAAGTTTGTGTTATCATATGAAAGCTTACTTGTTGATGTAATATCAAATAATGAAGCAATATGTATTATTTGTTTACTGTTGTAGAAATGTGATGGAAATCAGTTAGTTAGTATTAATTAATTTCAATTTTTCTTATGTGTGATCTATAGGTCAAGATAAAGTTGTTGTTAGATATCATAAAGATAATTATTTGTGTACCTGTACGTAGTTAAAGGTTGATTATGTTGGTAAACTTGTATAAAAAGGCTATAGTTGTTAACAAGTTAAATTCAAAAGTAGATCAAAATATAATAAAAGGCCTAACAGCCAATAACACTGTGTAACAACTCAGAATAGAAAGGTTAGGTAAAGAATTTAATAATAATTAATAAATATAATTCGATGAGTTAGAAAAAACCAATAATAATTAATAATAAATAAGCAACAAACTCAATATAAACAAATTATGATAATGCCATAGTGCAATGATATCGATTGATAACGTTTGACATCGGAAAAATAATAATTATTAAAAGAAACAGACTAAGAGTGAAAACCCAGCAGAATATATAGAAATTAATAAACAAGCTATAAATAAGATTACATTTTAATATAATGGAAGTTTAATAAGGAATTATTTTGATGAGTGGAAGAATAATATATGAAATTATCACTATATAACAAAACATTGAATAAGAATAAAAAAATTTGTTGCTAGGGATGACAAAAATTAATATAATTTGTTGATTTTGATTATTGTAATTTATGACATGAACGAGAAGAGATTAAACCAAGAGAGATGGTCAATAACAACTAAATTAATCTAAATTATTAAATCCAGTAACATTCACAATATATGAATGACTAATTGCTGTACTTTGGGCCGCATAAACCTTAACCAAATTGTATAATTGTATAATACAAAACGATAATAAGTAATTGAATTCAAAGGAATGACTTGGATTGACCAATATCAGATCATGAAACGAATGTTAATTTAATGAAGTAATAAAACCAGATAAGGAACTACCTGTGTAAAGAGTTAATCCTACAAACCAAACGAAAATAGAATAACCATCAAATCACATTGGACATCGCAGTTTACATCATATAATAGAAAACGTATTTGGATCCAGAGTTTGCCGAAGCACGTAATCACAAGTTTGGACGTTGGTGAACAAAGGGAGCGGTATTTCTGCATCAACCCGGACCAAGGATTCCACTTTATTACAACTTTGAAGACAAGAATAAAGAAAATCATCTCATCTGCATTTGATACGGAACGACCACTAACAAGATTAGAAGCAACAGCCTTCCCGAGTCGCATGGTACATTGAATGGTAATCTTCAATTATATAAATAATATTAAACAAAATAACACTTTAATTTTGTAATATCTTGCATTCCTATTTATGTATTTTTAATCTTCCCCGCAGTTGAAAGAACCTTCACACCCTGAATCTAAATTAATTATAAAAAACTATAACTGAATTTAAAATAAAATATTGTACCGATCAATAATCGATTAACCCAAATGTATAGCCTTTCGTATATCAAGTAAAAAACAATTTTATTGGATGTTAAAATATTTGAACTAATAAAGAACCATTGTATAATTTCAAGATCTTATCATTTATGTATTATTTAATGAAGTGGGAATAAGAATTAAACAGATAGAGTGTACAACAACTAATCACCGTACGCGGTGGGTTAACCTCTAAATTTCATTTGTATTGGAACTGCAGCGCTTGTTGCGGAATTCTCAGATACCAAAGAGAAGAGAATTACATGCGAAATTTCTATAATTCTCTGCAAGGCAGAATAGGCTTGAGCGGAATTTTTGAATAACACCCTAAATACATAAGTCTCACTCACACCAACACTTTTAGATTAAATAGAGAGATAAGGTAGTCATAATTAACTATATTACTATATATAGTAAACCCAGATATATAAGAAATTGGCATATTAAATAATCAAAGAGAGGAAAGAAAGAGAGGTTCGTACGAGGGGTATTATAATATGTATGCAAGATAATAATAATTATAATTTTAATTTGTAAATTAAAGTCAATTTTGTATAAACAATTACAAGAAACTGTGACATGTCTTCTTCTGTTTGTTTGATTTCAGCTGGATCTCTGTGCACTGTCTGTCTCAAATCCCCAGTTGTACAGCAGAGGAGTACTGAGCGAATAAATGAAAAAACTGAAAGTACTCGTTTATAACTTTAGTGGATTATAAAGTAAATAATAATTTTTTATAAGATTTTTGTTTGTTTAAACTTTGTACCTCCCATTTCAATCTCTGTCATTATAAACACAACTTTACAAACACATTTTGATAATGTTCAGTTTTACATTATGCTCCCTTGCTATATAACTGCTCTTGTGGCAGTATTTGTTCTTTAATCTGATCACACACAAACAAATTACTCTACATACAATGAAATCTTTCTCTGCGACCACCTCCCTTAGACAACTACCTCTGGAAATGACCAATATTTCTGAAAACATGAATAAATGAATGCATTTTGTATTGTTATTCTCTAAGATGGTCACTCTCTAACCCAACTGGGACCATCAAACTCTTAATAAGGTGTCCACTTATTGTCTTGTATTCATTTTATTGTGTTTTGTTTGGTATACAATATGTAATTTATCAGTTGATACAGCCTAGTTATAACATTCCTAAATTGAATAACAGCATTATTGCGTCAGTCACACTGAAACTGTAATGACATTATTACTACAGTTGTACATTGAGAAGAATTACTTTTTACTGTACGTTTCTCGATTCAAATAATTCTCAGTTGTCTTTGTGCCATTGGAATTAGTTATGTCTGTGTGTTTTTACTGTACACACATTTTTTGCTTTTAATGTGTCAACAAAAAACAAAGTGTCATGATAACATTAATTTTAGAAGCACATTGAAAAGTAATTGAAGATGCTGCTTGTGGTCTATCACAAAGAAAATTAGGAGAGAAGTATGAATGTGGTAAAACTCAGATTCAAAATTTTGAAAAAGAAAAACAAAGTAAAACAAATAAAGTTGTTAAAATAAAAGTTATTAAAACAAATAAAAGTAAAAACAAAGAAAAGTGGTTTAAAAACACTAACAAAAATACAAAGAGGGAAACTTTTTGTCTATACAAAGAAATAAATGATTTAACTTTGGCTTGGTCTGAGGGTGCAGAGCATGAAAACTGCTAATCACCAGTAAACTTCTGCAAGTGAAAATAACTTCAAATTCTGCAAGTTATGCAAACAACTCCAAATCAAGAAATTGACTGTAAGATCTGGTTGAATAGAAACATTCTACTGGAGAAATAATATTATTTTGAAAAATCTATGTGGTTAAAGTGAATGTTGTGGCAGAATGTCTTCAATAGTAGGCATCGTTAATAACAAAATAGCGATTATAAGGATGTTTGCAGCATTGATGAAACAGGTCTTTCTTTATCGGACATTACCAACAAAGTTGTTGACATTCAAAGGCTCTAAACATGTGGTACTAAAAGAGTAAGAAAGTATGGTACATGGCATTGACCATGTTATGTGTCAGTGGTGTGGGTGTTAAACAGTTATCTGCATGCGAGATGTTTCAAAAATGTCATTAAGTCTGAATTAGGTATGGAATGGTGTGCAAATTGAAAATCCTGGATGACAGGATTTAATGACATTAAAATTTAATGAGACGAAGTCTATCAGGATTATATTTAAAATTATGATTCTATTTTCTACATTTAATGTGATGAACAAAGTAACAAATTTCCCCATAAATGAAGGAGCATATTCAATGTGTTAATAAAAGCACTGAGAGCACACCTTTGCACTGATTGGATTGAAAATGTAGGAGAAAATGTAACAAGCAGTCCACGTAGATGGAACATGGCGAGAATGGATTTAGAAAAGCTGTCTTCAGGACTACAAGAGGGTCAGCGCGAGATTGAGAAGGCTCTGAAGGAACCTGATAACCGGAATGGTGCAAAGATTGTGGTAGCGGCTGTGATGGGGCTGATACAACGGGCTTGCGATGATTCTATACCCAGGCAAAGACGTCAAAACAATAGGCGCCCGGTCTACGGGTGGATGGAAGAGATCACTACTCTCATAAAGAAATGCCCCAGGCTGAGGCAGAAAGCTCAATGGGCACAAAGAAGAGGGAGAGAAGCTGACCTCAGAACAGCTGAGCATAAAGCAGCAAAAAAAGACATGCAAAACTATTCGACTGCAATAGGCGCTTTGTTGGAAAGCATTAGGTGAAGAGTTAAACAGGGACCCTTGGGGACTAGGTTATACAATTGTAACCCGCAAGCTCGGAGCTTTTGTGCTGGAAGGGCCACAAGATGCGGGGAGAATGCAAAACATTGTAGACGCTCTTTTTCCATCTCATCCGGTGAGGGAAACAGAGAGTGAAATGATGAAGCCCGCAGAGATCCCGGTATTCAGCGAAGTCGAACCGATACTAGTAATGGACTTGTTACAAACTAAAAAGGCACCTGGGCCTGACGGCATACCAGCAGAGGTGCTGAAGGCTATGGGGCGGACTCACCCACAACTGTTGCTGTGCATGTTTAAGATTTGTCTCAGGGCAGGAGTTTCTGTTCACGTTGCTGGTCCTTATCAGCAAAGGGAAAGGGGATGCCAATTCTCCTGCATCGTACAGACTTTTGTGCATGCTGGACACTGCCGGGAAGGTGCTAGAGAAATTGATAAAACCTCGTCTTTTGTAGGCAGTAAAAGACTCTGGGGACTTATCCTACAGACAATATGGTTTTTGGAAGGGCAGGTCTATAGTAGACGCAATTAATACAGTAGCTGAATCTGCAAGGATAACCGAACGATGAAACCACTTCTCGCAGCCAGTATGCCTCTTGGTAATGGTGGATGTCAAAAACCTGTTTAACTCAGCGAAGTGGAGTGACATGCTTGACGCTTTGCAGCATACGTTTCGAATACCCACATACCTGTTGCGGATGATTAGAGATTACCTAAGTGACAGGACATTACTTTATGATACTACAGGAGGATGCCGTATTAAGGAGATCATAGCAGGGGCAGCTCAGGGACCAATTCTTGGGCCAGACCTGTGGAACGCTTCATATGATGCCATTCTTTGGATAGATGTGCCAAAAAATACATTCTTAGTGGGGTAGGCTGATGATATAGCAGCGGTTATCATAGCACGAGATGTGGAACTGGCTCAGATGAGATTAAGGCAGGGAATGCGACGAGTCAGTTCCTGGATGACAGACCACAGGTCTGACAGCTGACAAAACAGAGATCATGCTAATCACAAAGAGGCATTCCCCAACATCTTGCCAATGGAGGTCGGAGAAGAAACTGTGCAGACAAAAGCCGCAATTAAGTATCTGGGTATACTGCTAGACACAAAGCTTATGTTTTGGCCACAAATAAAACGGGTGGGTGATAAGGTTGCACCTATGACCGCAGCGCTGAGTAGAATTATGGTGAACACCAGTGGGCCGAAACCTTCGAAGCGACGGTTACTTATGTCGGTTAGGCTTATGTCAATACTACTTTATCTAGTGGAGATATGGGCTGATAAATGCAGAAATACAGACTCGAGAAATAAGGACGACGCATGTCAGCAGTGCAGCGAATGTGGCGCGCTTTGCACAAAATCTTGCTCCTACTGCACGATTTCGAAGTTCACGGTTCTTGTAGTCGCGGGAATAATCCCAATCGATCTGCTGGCACAGGATCAGAAACTGGTTTAGAAGAGGAAGGCCAAAGTAGATACTGTGCAAACTCACAAGGAGGCCAGGGCCCGTACTATGGCTCAATGGCAGGAAAGATGGACCAGTGACACGAAGGGAACATGGACCACTAGGCTCATAAAACAGCTGAGTGGACTGACCGCAAACATGGCGAGATTAGTTATTTCATAACGCAGTTTCTAACTGGCCACGGTCTGTTCTGGGCTTACCTATATAGGATGGTGAAAGTAGACAGACCAAACTACATTTTCTGGAAACAGGAATTAGACAATGTGAATCACACGTTTTTCACCTGTGATAGATAAAAAGAGGAGAGGCAAACCCTGGAAAATGTAGTGGGACAGATCTCGCCCATTATAGAGGAGAGGCAGTCCGTGTTCGGGTTGGGCAGTCATTACCGGCCCCACACGAGCCGGTAAGTGCAATACCACAGGAATGTCCGTTGAGCAATGACGTTTAAATATTTAATATAGTTGTCAATGGAATCTTTGAGGGTATAAAAACGTCAGTTGGGAAGTGATTGTACGTTGATAATATTACGCTGTTCTACTGATATCATTGGCAATGGCAATGATTGTATGTAAAATGCAAGTCACTATAGACACGTTGGTTGAAAATGCTAACAGCATAGGGTTTTCTCTCTCGCCAACAAAGACGGCCTCTGTCCACTTCTGTCGAAAGCGAGAGGCATCCGGACTCGATGCTAAGCATAAACAATCTTTGGGTGCACTATCAGTGCAAAATTAAATTTTTAAGCTTAACTTTCGACAGAAACTTGCCGTGGATTGCGCATATGGAGACTTGATTGCGAGGTGCAAATCCTGAGGAACAGAGAGGAATGTCTAGTTGCGTCTATACACTGCACTAGTGCCATCCAAAGTGGATTATGGATGAGTTGTGTACTCTTCAGTCAGGAGGTCATGCTTGAAAATCTAGATCCTGTTCACAATGCTGGGGTGCGCTACATCACAAGCCCGGCACAGCAGGAATACTGTATTATACTGTTCAGCAGGAATGACGTTATTACGTCTTCAACGTCAGTTACTGTTGCTGAGATATATGACTAAATGTTTTGCACTGCCGAGCCACATAAACCACGTGATGATTGCGAAAAGCAGACGCGACAAAATATACAACCATCGTTGTAAGTTCACTCGACCAATTCACATGTTATTGTGTGCTCTCGAAATTGCCCGGTTCCACAACATCCAGGCGCCGATGGTCGATGTGCACGTTTCATGCGAGGTGACTCCCCGGCTTCACTATTATTATTATTTGCAAGTAACAATAATTTTAAGTTTACAATGCATGTAAGGCTTGTGAGGTAGGTAGAGATGTTTACGCCTACTCCAAGAGGGAAGAAAAGAAAATAAAAAGAAGAAGAAAAGAAGACATTTGTGTTAGGAATTAACAAATAATAAAATTTATTATTTGAGAATAATAATAATCAGTTTTTCCCATACAAAATTAACGCAATATTAAAATTTAATGAGACTAAGTATATCAGGATTATGTTTAAAATTATAATTCTATTTTCTACATTTAATGCGAGAACAAAGTAACAAATTTCCCCATAAATGAAGGAGCATATTCGATGTGTTAATAAAAGCACTGAGAGCACACCACATTTGTAGTTCAGTAGTCACTAGGCTTGGTGAAGTTATAACTGCATATATCTGTATCAGCTCACACAGAGCCCACTGACTGGTGAAGAGTAAATCAGGACACCCACTTACACATTGCTAACGCTATGCAATTTACGTAACCTGATTCTGAAGGTTATTCCGTATGCATTATATACCTGCTGCACGATAATTAAACATTATTGTAAATTAAGACGAGATTGTACTTTTGAGTCTCAATGAATTTTAGACGGGAAATAACTACACGATAGTGCTGTTATGACAATTACACGGATTTCGTCTTTCAAGAGTGAAAAAAATAATTGTGCACCAGAGAATTCGTCACTCATAACTTTAATGACAAAGTTGAAGGGTTTTTGTAAACAGTGACATTTGTACACAACAAATTTATAGTTGGCCATAACACGAAAAATACTAAAGTCAATAGTTACAAATATTTTTAAACAATTATTAACACGTAACACTTTACACTAAACCACTGTCCAATAACACATCGTATCGCTTCGATTTACAATACGCAACTGGCCGCCCCTGCTATCAAAACACGGCTGTTTATACTCTGCTAATGTGTTCAGCTTGTTCCACGTCGATGCGTGGAGAGCAACTGAGCAGCCTCTGGAAGGAGTAGAAATCTCTAAATCATTCCAAATGCATCGTTAGTCGACCTTGTAAACATAGTTGTCACATAAGTTGTCTGTCTAGTAGGCGCAAGTGTACAATTATTCATTTTGTGCTAACGATTTTAAATCGATTAAGAAGACACATCTAATTTGGATCCACATGCTTTGACGGATAAGGTAATAACTATAAGTAAATGTATCATAAGTGTTAGCTGTGTTATACAAAGGATAGTTATATAGTGATCTTCAACGTTACAACAATTATCGTAAGAACAACAGAGACAAAATTTATTTAATATCAAATCAAACTTACAGTTAATTCAACAAATCTTCTGCATAAATATTATAATCCAGTACACACTGCTCACAAGCATAAGAGTACCGGTAATGAACTAACAGACAAACCTCAGCTACTAACAATAATCTATGTACATATAGGCCTATTAGGAATATAGGAACATTAATGAGAGAATAATATATGTGAGACTGAAACATGGAACAGAAGGTTTGATTGTTACAAAAGTTTACGAATCCGAGAAAGGTGAAAACGGTAAGTCAGATTTGTTGTATGAGGTGCTAACCTAACCTAACCAAACACCATTTTTTACTGGATAACAATATTATCAGGTCCATTAACGAGGAACAAAAGGCGAAAGAGAAGTTGAGATTGGAGAGAAGGTAGTAGCTTTGGATGATGCGCTGGAGAAGGAAAATGATTACAGGGAAGAGAGATCACAGTTGGAGGGCACACATGTGGCCGTAGAAGAGGCGTTTGGGTTCAAAGTCCATCACGATTGTTGATTTTATACACTGGTGTCCATAATGGATTTACTTTCTTAAAAGAAAGCCTCATCATATGGTGCAGAAATTTGGATCTGCTCAGTAAGAACCAGGAAAAAGAATTAAAGGCACAAAAAGGAATTTCATAAAAGAGTCGGAGACTAAACACAAATGCGGTAGAAGACGTTTTGACATAATTCAGCAAGAACTGAATACTGAACACCGACGTTACAAAGCCAGTTAGATGGAACACGCTGAACAAATGCCATCGAATCCCAAGGCAAAACTGAATTAGAAGACACTTCCTTACTCGTTTCACTCACTAAAGATATTCACTTAAATGTTACTTATTTATATGTGTGGTATTCTTAGTAACGAGGGAGAATGATTTACCGGAGAAAATTAAAGCAAGTTTTGTACCAGGAAACAGCACCTTCTATGGTCTTTTAAATCAATGCAGAAGTAGACTTTCACTGGAAATATAAAATTAATTATCTACAAAACTCTCGTAAACTATACAATAAACCTTTTGTGCAGTGTCATTAAATGATGAGAACCATTTTTGATATGTCATCAGTTCAGTTAAAATTTTTTGTGATCTAAAATCGCTAATGAAAGTAAAACACTTCGGTGGGAGTGCGGTTGTCATCCCCAGCAAAGTCGGATGGCCTTCCGTTGGCGTAACTTCAGATTCGTAGCTGGAAGAAAAACATTTCGGTGGGAGTGCGGTTGTCATCCTCAGCAAAGTCGGATGGACTTCCATGGTGTAACTTCAGTATCGTTGCTGGAATTAAAATATTTCAGTGTGAGTGCAGTGGCCGTCCTTAATAAGTTTGGACCTACTTCCGGGGGCGTACCTTTAAGTCTGCCGGCGGTTAGTTTGGCAAGTGCCAGACGGTAACATAGCCAACACAAACAGCGACACAAAATCAAACGTGACATAAAACAAGGAGACATGGAATGCGAAGTACCCACAGTCGAAGTCGACGTCCTGTATCCTCAGTTTGCGTAGAAAACGGTTCAATCTACGATTCGGTATTCCACTGTGTTCTTTGTATTGCGCCTTATCTATCTGGCAGTGGATTCACTGTAAAGGTACACCCAAACGATTGCATACCTGGAGTTTTATGCCGTTCACAACTAATGCAAATAATAAGCCCCCAAAATACTCTATACCATTTGTTTCGACAATTGTAACATATATAAAGTTGGGATATAAGAAAATGTATAAAATAAAACTTAGATACAAGTATGTCTTGTAAAACCGCTTGAAATCGTGAACTGCTGCATATGCGGAAGTATACACATCCACTATTTTGTTAAACATGACATCTTTTTCGTCTGGAATATCCGATCTTACAATGTGCTCCATGTCGTGGCTGCTACTCCATGCAGTTCGTCTTTGGCCGATCTGTATCACAAACTTAGCAATAAAACTGCTTACTACATCTGTTCTTTGACTCACTGCACAGCCAATGAGAATAAATTTTAGAGTAAAGAGGGCCGATGAATGGAATAATATCAAATTTTGCAAACAATCCAACAAGAAAACGTGTTCAAAAACATTTACTCCAAGCAAGTTTAGAAATAACTTGTAAAGCATCATTAAATGTACTGAGACTACAGCCAAAGTAAATATGCCACACATAAATCGGTTTCGTTTGTGCGGTATTTCGACGCCAAAGGACGACGGACGACTGTCCACATAATCAATGTTAGCCAAAATACTGTCGAAATCTCTGTCCTTCACTGCGAGGAACTTAAAACGATAGTACGCCAATAAAGCAAAAATAATTACGTCAGAAAAATCGTATGTTTGTGGAATGAAAGTCATTTTCGTGAAACCCAACTTTAGCAAAAATACTTTTCTTGCAAACAATATTGCCCAGTACACACAATGCGTCACTGTAGTAACCCAGCAGAAAAGTTGTGCAATTTTGTTTGAAAGTTTATTGCGGTAAGGAACTGTGCGGAAACCGAACAAATCAAGCCAAGTGGTCAACAACTGCATCGATCTATTGATACCATTGTTCATTTTGAATCAGTTGTCAGTGATACGTGGTGATTCCAGTATCGCTTCTATGTGATCGCAGTAAACCACAATATGAATGTAGGATAAACTGGAAACTATGTGCGAATTAATGGCCGAACACTTGAGTATGCTTTTATGTAATTTCATTATCGTAATGCAAATGCAACAACGCGATAGCAAATAAACTGCGCTATCAATTGAATTTTGTTTCTCACACACACACACACACACACACACACACACACACACACACACACACACACACACACACACACACACACACACACACACACACACATTGTCGTGCTAATTTTTTCATAATTTCTAATGCAAAATGTAACAATAATATTAATTTAATAATTCTTATAAGCGAGTCCAGTAGCCTACTGATGAAGAGGTTACAACAGGTGCTCGAAAGTTTTTTGTGAAATTTAAAGTAGGTCTTTGAAAAATGGTCTTATTGACTTAATCTTATAGATAAACACGCGTGCGCGCGCACACACACACTCGTATGTATTGTCACCGGACAAAAGGCTTGTCGCATGACAAATGGCGCCAATCGTACAGTCTTAGTTATTTTGGTGGCCCTAAAAGGACCGTGTGGCGAGAACGCTGATGTTGGTTGTTCCGCCCGAGCCGCGCTGAGATTTTCGGTATCCCCAAACAGGACAGGCATAGGTAATCATGGGCAACACGTACGAGTTAACGATGAGCTTACCGAGCCGGGGGGTCATTGCCGGATTAGAAAGCAGGGGCCAGAGTCTACTGAGTTGCGCCGAAGCGCGTTGACGGATGTATTGTGTATGGGTTCGCCAGGAGAGTCGGAAGTCCACGTGGAGCCTGAGGTACTGTGCCGAACTCTAGTGGAGAGACGGCGCAAAACCAGTATATATACGGCCTGTAGTTAAACGCAGTACTAATTTATAGCGCGTTATCGCTGCTGCGCTCTATTAGCGAAGACAAGACTAATTCTCAGCTCATTAAGTCCCTGAGACGTGCTGGCATCTGGTGCCTAGCCGCGGTAGGAAAACTCCATTGGTGCTGCATTCTGGTGCTTAGCCGCTGTAGGCAAACGAAGTTGCCGGAAATAATTGTGATTAGGACTGTCTAGCTAGACCCTTCATCGATCATGGCCGCTTTTTGGTACTCCGGTAGAGAATGAAGATTTTTCAATTCATCGACCTTCACACTATGTCTGGCTAGTTCTGTACACGACTGCGGTAAGTCTCGCCTGTACTTTCATATTAATAGAATATAATGTGTCACTAAAGAAAAACTTGTATTATAGGCCTAAGTAGGTGGATTTCTGTTAACCTTGATGCAACCTCATGGCGGTTGTGCAATACGCAATTTGAAGGTAGAATTTTTAAAACACAATAAAACTATATTCAATTCACGTGTCCAAACTTCGGCACTAAAAAGTCAAGTAAATATAAATACAAAAGTATTAGTTTAAATAATGCAAACATCGATGGAAGCAGATTCCTATTAGTAGGTACCTTGGTTATTGCACAATGCGTGGTTCGGTTTAAATGGCATACAAGTTTTACTAGTATTGATAGTAAAACTTTGTTCATATCAGGAAACTTACTGAGACACCCAATTGAAAGTAATATAATAACCAAATCGTATTAATTCATATAGTGAAGAAGATGTAATAAGATTACTTCTTGACCACGTGGTACTTAAAGATTCAGACTAGGTATAAAGTTTATGAAATTGTAACAAGCCATAATTAACTACCAAAAATTCAAACATGGTAAACCGCATTGGGTGAAGTTATTATTATGAAGATTTACTGTTCTAAATATTTTCAAATAGGGCATGTTGGCCATAAGACTTTGTCAAGTTTTACATTAAGGTAGCTCTAAAGCTATGTTAAGTTTATATATGTATTTTGGGGGGTGTGCAAACTTCTCTGGGGCAGTGTGTTGTGTACCCTGGCTGATATATATAATGTTGTGTAATTAGGGTCCATCGAACAAGTCGAGAAAATGCCTACAACATAACCTGAAGCTGTAACACCTTAAAGCTCTCCTCTTGTCTACCGGAGGAATAGCCAGAAAGCCACACCAACACCTATAATGTAGACCACGAGATTGCCACCTTAACCCCCATGGACAAAACTCAGGTGATACAAAACCAATATATTATGTACACGTAGAGTCAGCACTCAATAATACCCAGTGAACCAGTTCTCTCTATCAACCACTACACCTTCAAGTTTTTAAACATTTAGTTGGATCCCCAATTGATGGGACAGTTTAGTGTGTGAACTGGGTGTAAAATTATTTGTAAATTTTATTAAATTTCTGGTAAAATTGTCAGCTCAGAGACTGGCATGTCTTCTTAGACAGTTCTACATTCAAACCTATAATTCCCTCTTATTTCAGTATACGTGTTTCTTTACAGCTTTTAAGTCATTCATTCTATTGGTAATTTATCGGGTTTAATTTAGTAGTCTATATGTATATATATATATATATATATATATATTGCGACAACACAAATTACTAAACTATTGGCGCATAGGATATGATAGTATGTGTACTTCAAATTACAAGCCTATATTGGAGGGTTTAAGATTATTTATTGCACAAAACACAAGTTATAGTTTATATGGTATATTTGATATGTACAGAATGTAATGTTTGATATAGAGTCTTTCTTTTAAAATGTTAAATAATGTTCATACGCAAGACGTGATACGTTACATAAGAAGACGATGATGTTGTTGAAGAGAAGGGCCGGTCTTTGCGGTGTAGTTGGTTCGTCAGATGCGGCTTATAAATGACAGACGTTTCCCCAGAAATGTTTACAGCTGGGCTGGCGTCCTGTAACAGCTTGGCTGATGTCCTGTAACAGCTGGGCTGGTCCTATAACAGCTGGGCTGGTGTCCTATAACAGCTGGGCTGATGTCCTATAACAGCTGGGCTGATGTCCTATAACAGCTGGGCTGGTGTCCTGCAATTCCTACGATGAATCTGACGCTTCGCACACACAACGGTACTACGGATCTTATTACTCGCAAAATTAATATAGAGTTATGACCAAGTAATATCTCAGGTGACAGTGAGTTTAATCAAAAAACGGTATATTGAACTTATACCACTCCGGCTTCTTCAAGTGTTCACGCGAATACCAAGGTCTACCACGATCAGCAGACCACCCTATGAGGAAATCTTGCACTAGCACGGAAACGTCTTGATGGAACAACTTACTATTGCGTAACAATTAATGATACTGTCACTGCGGAAAATCTCGCACAGTGAAACAGTTACACTCACTTAGTACACACGTAGTACTACAATATCAATATCGTGTGTAAAGAGATAATATCAACTGTTATGCGTCACACGCGTTACTATCCCCGAAAAGTCTTAACAGATCCTTGCAAGCGGTAGAATCTTGTACAAGGATTGTATGTACCGTTCGCGGTAGCAGCAGTGAAGAACTGCCTGTAATTATACGCGCAATGCGTTAAAACAGTACTGTGTGCAGGTGTACTACACACACACTTCTGAGTCTTCCCGTTTCACTAACGACGAATAGTTTTTACAACACCTTGCAAGTGGTAGAATCTTGTACAAGGAGTGCACGTCCCGTTCGCGGTAGATGGCGTAGAAGAACTACCTGTGTAACGACAGGCTTAAGAAAATTTCCAACCACCACTCAGCATTCTATTGGTGGATGGAAGTCACATGGTTATTACATAGTGACAATGCACTTTTCATGCAGTAGAGTGCATTTACTTTGTAACAGCATGCATAGCAGTAATCAGACTACCCGTATCTCATGCATAACTGCCTACATACTAATATCATACATGAACGTAAACAATAGTTAGAAATGTATAGGGATTGTAGCAATACATATGTCTAAGTTCAGTTCAATGTCAAACACAACGATAAATACTTCACGCACCGCCCGGGAAACGTTTACCACTCGCGCACGCGCGCACATTTCCACAAACACAGTACATGAATAACAATAAATAAATAATGCACAGTTTTACTAAACTAAACCCTTATCCTTACTAAATACAATTGATAACAACCAAACTTAACCATCTACCAATATAATATGAATGTCCATTGTCTGTGTAATATATGAACTTGCCCCGACTATCATGATCCTGTGATTCGTTGCAATATATATATATATATATATTCTAAATTTTAAATTCAGTTTGGTTCTTATTGTATAGAAATTTCTGGGGTAGGTAGGTGCATTTTTACAAGTTTAATCCTAAGGGGTTGCATGTTCATACAGTATTAGACTTGTTGTTGAGACAGGTTAAATTATGCATCAACTGGCAAACTAACATGTCGGTCTCTGGGCCAAATATATTTTTCATAGGGTTATAATATTCATGCCATATTTCTATTTTCCCAACTTAGTAATGTTTCTATATATATAAATGCTTTTAATTAATTATGATAACTGGGGGGGGTGTTCATTGTTTTAAATATTTTTTATTTCTCACAGTAATAGAGCCCATTGGGGCAGAATTGTATAACAGTATCAGGTACTTAGCCAAAATTTTGGAATTTATTATGTCCTGGGGACTACTGAAGTGCATAAGCATTATCTAATACACCTGATGTGTAATGAACCAAGTAAATATTGTAATCCTAACAGGGATATCTATAAAAGAATTAATAATATATATCATGGGGGTAAGAAAAGGGCGTGGCAAGAGATCTATATATATTGTATTGTATAGTGTATTTGTATTGTGGAACATGTAATGTTTTGTATATTTGTGTGTGTATTTTGAGGGGTTATATGTATTGTACGTTTAGGTGTATTTTTTTGTGTGGGGAGTTTAGATATAGGGTTTTTTTATAAAAGAAAGTTGAAACATGGAGATATGTATATATCCTTTTAATTTTTATAACAAGTATTTATTCTATCTCAGTTAATCTTTGCTGATTATTTCTTTAAGAAAATAATTTATTTTAATTAACTTTAATAACAAGTATATGAATTGTCACCAATTAATTTTTAATTAATTTGTTTGAGAATTTATTATTATAATTAATATTATCAAGGAGTCTATACCATTTATCTCCATTAAGTTCATTGCAAGCATTCTAAAGAGAACATATAAAATAAATTTTATATATTATTAATATTTTACCGGAAACTTTATTTCCAGGATAGTAACGATTTTAAATTTTAATTCATTTGTAAAGAGAGATAGCAAATTATTTTTTAGGTGTTAATAAATATTTTCAGGTGACCTTGTTGAGAGAGTATACTTTATTTTAATTGACAATTTAAGGGAATTATAGATTATGACTGTGGTGTTTATTTATTTTGTTATTAATTTTGTTTACCAAGTGAGATAGAATAATAAAAGGGATTTATTAATTGTTTAATTTATGAGTTTTCATTGCAAGTCCCGTCTCACTGGATCCAGCGCATTTTTGGCTTCTCTAGGCTTTAGTCTAGTTCTAATTAACTTGTGGCCCCTCTTTAAAAAAAAAAATTTTCAAAAAAAATAATCTTTTTTTTACTGCCTAAGTTAAAGAGGGGTTACAGTACTTGATGCTATTGGTCCAGGCCACCTCGACGGGCCTACTTGTAGCGGCCGAGGCCGCTTGCTTTTGCGCGAGAATATTACCGCGGCACTCTTGGAAGCGTTGACGGCAACTCTCCAGTCATCGGCTCACCCGACATACGCGTCGAGTTGGCGCTGGAGATTGCCACATAACTTGCGTTCGGCTCTGAGGCAAAAGCCGTAGTGTCGTCCGCGAACAGCGACAATCTTACTCCAGGAACTCGGGGCGTGTCGTTGACAAACAGCGAGAACAGGAGAGGCCCAAGTTCACTTCCCTGAGGGACACCAGCGGTAATACGCCTCTCCGAAGAGAGAACGTGGTCTACTCTCACTCGGAAGCTACGGTCTCGCAGAATGCTGCCGATCAATTGAACGTAGCAATCTGGGAGAAGGACTTCCGTTAGTTTGCATTCCTCGGTAATGCATTCCACGAGTCTCATCAGTTGATGAGTCGAGGAGTGCAGCTCACGAAAGCCGAACTGTTCGGGGATCAGCACGTCCAGTCTTTCTAGATAGTCGCGGATCCTACGCTGGATCAAACGCTCGAAAACCTTAGACGTCGCGGACAAGAGGCTGATAGGTGTGAGGTTTTCCGCGCGAGAAGAATTCTTTCCCAGCTTGGGTATCACTATAACTGTAGCCGTTTTCCATTTCGCCGGGAAGTAGTCCAGCCTGAGACAGACATTGAACAGTTCAGAGAGGAACCGTATTCCTCGCTCCGGAAGGCGGTGGAGTGCGGATCATGACTCCGTCAGGGCCAGGCGCCTTCCGGGGCTTGAGCTGAACTATCTTCTCAGAGACCTCCTCCGGCGAGATGGGCTCCGGCTGGTGATACCGGCCAATAGAAAGCGCTCTACCTCGCGGCAGATTCGCTCAGTGAAGGCCGAGTTCTTGGGTGGGTTGGGAGCGAACTGCCGCTCGAAACTGTCACCCAAGAACTCTGCCTTCTCGAGGGGGCGTCCAAGGGGTTGACCACCGGGTCCTTCCAGTGCGGGGAGAGGCGCGCGCTTACGCTTTCCCGTTAGGGCACTGGGAATCCGCCAGAGATTACGGTTCTCGGCAGGGCCATCCATCTGTGCTACAGCTAGCTCCCAATTGCGTCTACGGAACGCCAGCATGTCACGACGCAAGTTACCGGTCGCTCTGTTAAACGCAGCCGTGTCGGCCGGGTCACGAGTCCTCTGCCAGCGTTTCCGGAGGCGAGCGAGCTGAGACACCTCTTCGGGGATCCGCTGATAGTCAGGCGTGAGCCCCGGCTTCATCCGGGAGGACACGTCCACCCCCGAGACTACGGCTGTGTCGAACAAGGCAACTGCCTCGTCGACATGCTGGGTAGTGCCGAGTGGTATTCGCTCAGGTAGGTGGCGACTGAACGCCGAGCCAAAGCGTTCCCACTCGATTACCCGCCGCTCGTCGCGAACGGTAGAGTGCTGGGTAGCTAGCTGCACACTGATGGGGCAATGGTCTGAGGACAGTTCCGAAATGACGGAGACGTGGACCGAGCAATGTCCAGTACGTCAGGGCGGGAGTTAGCCCTCGGGGGATAGTAAGTAGGCCTGGTAGGGCCCATGACTGTGACCCGAGCCGCATCAGCGTACCTGTGTAAGCGGGCCCCGTTTGGGTTCACCAAGCGGCTCCCCCAATCAGGGTACTTACAGTTCAGGTCGCCCGCCAGGTCTACCCACCTGTGTGCGCTAAAGACGGCCTCCAGATCGTTCTACAGGAGCTCCGTTTATGGAGGCTTGTATGCGGAAACCACAAGTAGACTGCCGAGAGCACCATGGAGCTCAACCGCGGTGCACTCGAGGTTCCTCCGCTGAGTCAGGACAACGCGGTGATGGCGAAGAGGCGCCTTCACCGCGATGGCGGTGCCCCCTCCTGCGAGCGTCGAAAATTGCATTGCATTGTGGATGCGGGGTGTATTTGCACCCGTGGCTTTATTGCAGCATCTGGAGCGTGTCCAATGGCTCCCAGGAGTGAAACATAGTACTGGTACAATTCAACAGGTAACCTAATACTGGAAAGGGAACTGAGAAGGCGGGGGAGTAAAAACTTTTGATTTTAAGCACTGCCGCTGGTACCGATTCGAGCAACAGATGTTATCCGTCTCAAGCCCAGACAGCAGACGCCCTGAGGCGTCAGTCGCTCCCCACGAGGCGGAGAGCCTCCGTGCCAATGATCGATGACAGCAACAAGGAGCCGACTCAGCGTGCTAGGAGGTGGTCAGTTAGGACAGAAGGACAGTTTCATTGATAAACTCTGGTCTAGGTCTGATGCTTTTATTTTTATTTTTATTTAAAGAGGATGGCGTTATGGTGGGTCATCAAGAAGCGCCCGAGGGCGCTTGACCCGAATGGGCGGTGGTGGTTCTGATGCACTGATGGTTCGTAGATATGGGAAGGTGGAGGTCGAGGCTTTAGCAAAGAGAGTTAGAACCAGCGACCGGACAAAGGCAGTCAAGGTAGGAACACGGAGACCCCTTCGAATCACGTCGTTCCTTACAAACCAAGGGGACCCCGTCAAGGATCGGAGGGTTCGGGACTGGAAAGCTTCCAGTCTACACCTGTTGGTGGTGGATAAAGAGACCACCAAGCTGGAGTCGCATAGGTCAGTACAGACCTGAGAAAAAGTAGATATATGGTAAACTTCGTGCGCATGGCCAGGCGGCTGCGACACGAGAGGAACGGAGATAATTTGGCTTGGACGCCGCGAGCCTTGGCAAGGGTTTCCGTCATGTGGGCATTGAAGCAAAGGCGCCGATCTAGCCGAACGCCTAAATACTTCACCGATTCTTTGTAGGCGATGGGCCTCCCTTCCAGGGAGAGGGGCTGGCATCGGGAGATGGACTTACGAGTGAAGCAGATCGCCTCGGATTTCTCAGTGTTGATCATCACCCGCCATTTCCGTAGCCAGTCCGGAAGCTGGTTCAACTGACGTTGCAGCTTTGTACTCGCAAATCGCGGGGACAGAGAACTGCAGTGATACATAGCGTCGTCAGCGAACAAAGACAACGTGACTCCGGGCAATACAGGCAGGTCGTTCGTGTACACAATGTACAGAACGGGGCCGAGGACAGATCCCTGTGGTACGCCGGCGGCGACGGGTCGAACTGTAGAACAGGACCCGTCGACGCTCACCCTGAAGGTTGAGATACGACCGGAGAAAAAACACTATGGACGATGGTATATGGGAATTGGGAAGTTTGAAGAGAAGACCTTCGTGCCAGACTTTATTGAAGGCCTAATCACGTCCAACATTACGGCGGCTGTAGCCGCTCGCCTGTTGGTGGCGTCTGACAATTGCGTAACAACGCGACCAATTGAAGCGTGGTCGAGTGCTCTCTGCGAAACCCGAACTGTTCGCTGCGGATGAAACCTGATAGCTTTCGAGGCTGCGAGGCTTCAGAATCATATCGATGTTAGCTGTTTTCCACAGGCGGGGAAAGTACTGTAGCCGGAGACAGGAGTTAAACAGCTCAATAACGAGGTCAACGCCTGAGGCCGGTAGATTTTGTAGAGCAACGGCCCCGATCCGGTCAGGACCGTGGGCGCGCTGGCGATTTAGTCGGCAGATAGATGAAACTAGTTCATCCCTGTCGAACGGGAGGGCTGGGACATCGGGAGGGCGAGAAAAATGTCTAGATAGGAAGTCTCAGACTTCTGCCCAGTGGGCAGGGTCCGAGACGTCTTGGTGAACAGTAAATTGCGCCTCCATGCAGTCGGCGAAGACCTCAGCCTTGCCTTCTGCCGAAGACACAACCCCGTTCGGAGTTTCAAGCGGGTTGCGAGTTCTCTTCTCGCGGGTCAGTCTACTCGCCGCTGTCCAGACGGAGGCGTGGTCGACTTCAAGAGACTCAAGTTATGAGTCCCATCGATCAGAGTTTACGTCCCGCAGTAACTGCTGAACGTAAAGAGACTGGGCCTAAAAGCGCCTTTTGACGCCGGGGTCACGGGTTCTTTGCCATCTGCGGCGGAGCTTGCGCCGTACCCAGATGGCGTGGAGAGCTTCCGGAGGTAGGGCCGAGCGTGGATGATTCACCTCGAGAGCATAGATGTCGATCCATGACACCTTGGACCAACTCCTGAAGATGAGTGGCTCCGAGATCCAAATCGTCACGAGTGACGATCGGGTCCGCGGGGAGCGATGGAAACCGCCGTGAGAGCTCATCATGGTAGGAACGCCAGTTGACTCTCCTAACAATCTGAGCGGGAGGTCGGTTTCCATATAATCTGTATTATGTATCTGCATATCACACGAGAATAAATGTAACATCAGTATGAATTTTTTCCTTTATTAAAAACAGCTCCGTCTCTTTGCGCAGAATGAAGTATACAGGACGAAAAAGTGGCTCGTACTAGTTGTTCCTACTCGAAATATGCTTGATACTACCTGTTCCTAAAATACTAGGTGTTCCTAAAATACTACTGTTCCTCTGGAACGCGTTGTTACTTGTGTATCGGTGATACTACTAGTATTTGAAATACCTAGTATTTTAAATACGCGTTACTGGCTGTTCCTTGCGTTCCAGCGATATTTTTGTACGCCTAGTATTTGGCCTTGGCGTATTCGTTTACGTGATCTTGCGTACTTTTTGTGTGTGTCTGTGTAGGTGCATAGGGGGTGTGCCTCGACTCGGAACAGCGAAGGCGGCGTGTCTCGACTCGGAACATCGTCGCCGCGAATAACAGGTATTTCAACTTTTCAGTCACTGTTACATCCGTTCCACAAAAATATCGTTCTAAAATACCTGTTACAGGTATATCGGCCCACCTCTAGAAGAAACCACATAACTGGTGCATATCGGCAGCGGAAACATTCGTTTGTACACTATGCCACTCTTTTGAATACAGAATCGATTGTATATCAACAATTACGTTTACTCAAACTGATAACAACGCCAGCCCGTCCTCTAAATCAAATAGGAAATTCTAAAGAAAGTAGTGCTTTCGAGTAGGTAGGCCTATTTTGTTGTAGTCAATGATTTGGGAAATCGTAAATTATTTACAAACCAGTAAATAAACATTATTGATGTGTCGACGGTAATTTTAGTTTTCTTTATACAAAATACAATCACACACTTTCACATTTGGCCCAATTACAATACAAAAAAACCAATATCGATCAGAACCAGAACGTTTATATCCAAAACCGAACCATTGCAAACTCATTTACTACTTCATACAAGCCACAACAAATTAAAATATGAATTATTTTAATAATTTATTATAATTTTAATTATCTTACTGTAAATTACTTATTTGTTATCCATACAATCAAAAGCAAACATTTGGATAGAATCCCACAGTGGTTTGTGTGCGGCAAAATAAGTCCGAAATTATATTTTTAAAAAAATGTTAAGAATGCAAGAAAATAGAGTCTTTCTATAGAGCAATGTCGTTTTTTATTCATTAAGATATTGATTAAAGGGTTCTGCAGCAAAAACAACACCTCTTTTAATCTTCAGTTTGTCAACCAGTAAAAAGGAAAACAGACTACTTTTACGTGCAATCATGAAGAGGAAAGAGAACTGGATGAGACATATTGTAAGGGGAAGAAGAACAATAATGACTGTTTTTGAGGGCACAGTGAAAGGAGAAAGCGAGGTAGGAAGTGTCCATTAACAATGACAAATATGGTGAACAAAAACCAGACCTGAGCAGGAGTTATATTGGAGACAACTGGACGGATGAATCCATACAAGCCTAAGGATTTTAATTCCACTGTGCATAATAAGTAACCTGTGATAGTGCTGTACACCTCCATTGGTATCGTAGCCATTCATCCAATGAATCATTTGGACATGACGTACCTTCCCACGGATATGGTCACATAAACGCAGAATTGAGGTGTAGTCGTCATGGGCATATTGCAATGTTGATTCAGCAGGTTCTGTATTGACAAAAATGAAAATCATCATTTATTAAGGGGAACCAAGATTCAAAGAACCTGCTCACAAACACAGTTTATGCACTGAGGGTTGCCACGGTGAGTTTCAAGGTGATGAGGATTGTTTAACAGTCATCTCAATAGAATAAACCATACTTATTAAAAGCTGTTACACACTTTAAATTAATGCCTGCTTAATATAAGCTCCAAATTCGCAGTTGTAACACAGAGTGATAATTTGGTGCTATTTCATCTAGCTAAGATATTTAAAAATTCCACCCCTTATCAGCAGACAAATTGCCTGTATTTCAGTGCAGAAAACATATTCCATTTTAGATCTTATAGTTAGTGGTCTGTTTTTATGTGGCTTGTTTTAGTACTATGTATAATCATTATCAGTCATGTAAAAATTACTAATGTTAAATTTTATGCAGACAGAAAACATCACAACAGAAACTCATCAAACAGAACAATGTATTTATTACTCAGGAACTTAATACATTTCCAGCTACCCATTTTGCAGAAAGCTTACAAATCATGAATTATTGTTCATTTTCCATTTCTGATCTTCCAAGCTAAATATAATGATTTTCATGATACTTTTTGACATGATAATGTCTTATGGCTGGGGGTCATTTGAAAATTTCTGTAACGCATCACGCTGCATGACGTCATCATTTACCAGCCGGCAATCGTTAACTAAAACCGCGACCGCTAACGTGCTAACGTCCATCGCAGATTAAAGACCTAACAAGCAAACAACACTGCATAGCTGTAGATAGGTATGTAACCAATCAGTCAGTCAGTAACCATAATAATGTTGCGTTTAGCTGGCGGCTGAAAGACATTATCATGCTCTTAAGCTTTTACCATTTGGTAAACGGTACTTTACATTTTTAATATTATTTGTTTCGAAAATATTCTTTTTACAATCTATTTAACTGAGTTATGAATTCTGTAAACAATATAAATAGCTTAAATGTTAAATTTTATGCAGACAGAAAACGTCACAACAGAAACTCATCAAACAGAACAATGTATTACTCAGGAACTCAATACATTTCCAGCTACCCATTTTGCAGAAAGTTTACAAATCATGAATTATTGTTCATTTATCATTTCTGATCTTCCTAGCTATTAAATATAATGATTTTCATAATTCTTTTTTAATATTATTTGTTTTGAAAATATTCTCTTTACAATTAATTCAACTGAGTTATGAATTCTGTAAACAATACAAATAGCTTAAAACCGTGCTGCCCTACCAAAAATTATCTATCAATTACAAGATTCTTGTGACCTGTTAAGGCTGCAAGAAGAAGAAGAAGAAGAAGAAGAAGAAGAAGAAGAAGAAGAAGAAGAAGGTGAGGACAAGGAAGAGGAAGAGGAAGAAGAAGAAGGAGGAGGAAGAGGAGGAGGAAGAAGAAGAAGAAGAAGAAGAAGAAGAAGAGGAAGAGGAAGAAGAAGAAGAAGAAGAAGAAGAAGAAGAAGAAGAAGAAGAAGAAGAAGAAGAAGAAGAAGAAGAAGAAGAAGAAGAAGAAGGAGGAGGAGGAGGAGGAGGAGGAGGAGGCGGAGGAGGAGGAGGAGGATGAGGAAGAGAAGGAGGAGAAGGAGGTGGAGGAGAAGGAGACAGAGGAAGGGGAGGAAGAAGAGGAAGAAGAAGAAAAATAAAAAGGAGTTTTAAATCAGAAAATAATAAGAAATAAAATAAAATAAAAAATAATAAAAAAATCAGAAAATCAGGTTTTTAATTATAACTTTTAAACAATCCATGTATTGTGAAAGTAAATATCGGTATGGAGAACCACACATGACTTCCATGTTCTAAGATTTATATTTAAAATCATTTACAAAATGAAATGTTTCCATAGAAACTACTTCTTTCCACTTATTGCCTCAACCTTAACCACAGGACTGTGATCACTAACTTATACCACCACACGTTATCACACTCGATTTTCACTGATAATGGTAGTCGACGGCACTGCCGAAACGTCTGGTTTTGCACAAATCATTCGACTACAGCCAAACAGCCCGGGAAGTAATTTTAACAACAAACTACTACTTTGTTGCCGATAACGTAGTACACATAAAAATTATCCCCTCCCCCTTCAACTATAATTTTCATTTATAGAAAATTACCCCCACCCCGTTCAACTAGCCTCTTCATTTATAGATATTTCATCTACGTTTCTACAGTGCATTATTAAGATCTTCTTATCAGGATACTTTATTTATCAAAATTAAGTACTTTACTCTTGTTACAACAAAAAATGTTTCAGGTAAACTACCCTTTCCCCGTAACCGATCTTCACCAAAATCAATAGGCCTTGAGTCTTCTACAACTCAGGCACATATGTAAAAAATTATTTGATTCTGTTTGAATTTACGGCAGTTATCGTTCGTCATGAAAAAATTTCTCTTCTTACAACATAAAATGTTGCAGGTAAACTACCCCTTTCCCTTAACTGATCTTCAACAAAATCAACAGACCTTGAGTTATCTATAATTGAGGAAGGTTTGCACAAAACTATTTGATTCTGTTTAAATGTGCGGCAGTTATCATTCGTCATAGAAACAATTACTCTTATTAAAACATAAAATGTGGCAGGTAAACTACCTCTTTCCCTTAACCGATCTTCACCAAAATCAATAGGTCTTGACTACTCTACAAATAAGGACTGTATGCAAAACATTATTTGATTCTGTTTTAATTTGCGGCTGTTATCGTTCGCCATAGAAAAACATTACCCTTGATTTAAAAAAAAATGTTGCAGGTAAACTACCCCTTTCCCTAACCCAATCTTCAACAAAAACAATAGATCTTGAGAACTCTACAATTCAGGACTGTATGCAAAACATTATTTGTTTCTGTTTGAATTTGCGGCTGTTATCGTTTGCCATAGAAAATACCCTTGTTAAAACAAAAAACGTTGCTGGTAAACTACCCCTTCTCCTTAACCGATCTTCACTAAAAACAATAGGTCTTGAGAACTCTTTAATTCAGAGTTGCATGCAAAATATTATTTGATTATGTTTGAATTTGCGGCTGTTATCGTTTGCCATAAAAAATACCCTTGTTAAAACATAAAATATTGATGGTAAACTACCCTTTTCCCTTAACCGATCTTCACCAAAATCAATAGATCTTGAGAACTCTACAATTCAGAGCTGTATGCCAAACATTATTTGATTATGTTTTAATTTGCGGTTGTTATCGTTTGACATAGAAAATACCCTTGTTAAAACATAAAATGTTGCAGGTAAATTACCCGTTTCCCTTAACCGATCTTCACCAAAAACAATAGTACTCTACAAATAAGGGCTGTATGCAAAACATTATTTGATTCTGTTTGAATTTGCGACTGTTATCGTTTGACATATAAAAACATTACCCTTGATTTAAAAAAAAATGTTGCAGGTAAACTACCCCTTTCCCTTAACCGATCTTCACCAAAAACAATAGGTCATGAGTACTCTACAAATAAGGGATGTATGCAAAAAAATTTTTGATTCTGTTTGAATTTGCGGCTGTTATCGTATGCCATAGAAAAAAATCCACACACACACACACACACACACACACACACACACACACACACACACACACACACACACACACACACACACACACACACACACACACACACACACACACACACACATTTCGAAAAATGACTTTTTTCATGTTTTGAGTGTAGTACAATCAGAATCTGCAATAATCTCGAACACGATTTTTTTTGCCATCACCATACTTCCATTTCCTTAAGGAAGATGGAAGTAAAAAATACGAGCATAAAGTAGAGAAAATGTCAAATAAAAATTTCCTTATAGTTTTTTTACAAAACTGAAAAGTTGTCTCAAAAAATTATTGAAGCGTAAGTAAATTTTTTAGCTGGAAGAGTGAGGGCAAAGCTAGACTGCACAAATTTCAGACAGCGCGGAACCAGTTATTCACTTGTGGTTTTATAACTGATTGTTGAATTGAAATAAAATAAAATAAAAGCAGTATCGTTTATTGTTTTTAAAACATCAAGACTGTAAAAATCGCAAAATTTTTATGTTCTTAAAATTTGCGTTAAATTCAAACTGAAGAGT
This sequence comes from Magicicada septendecula, assembly GCA_034769895.1. Lineage (NCBI taxonomy): Eukaryota > Metazoa > Arthropoda > Insecta > Hemiptera > Cicadidae > Magicicada > Magicicada septendecula. Next base: position 439,067,865 of record CM068373.1, on the reverse strand, counting down.
AATATAGAACTACGAGAATTTATGCTAATCAAAATATGAAGTATGTATTTAAAGCTTAAAGTGTCTACTTTTAAAATAATTATATATGCAATTATTATTTTAAATAATTTTTTGATTTCAAAAAATAAATCAAGTAACTGCAAAAACAGGCTTTTTCACATTATTGTTCCATATGCCTTGTGTTTTAAATTTAAAGAATTGATACTTTAGTAATAAGGTATTCAATACCTACGTAATGAATCTACCATAAGAATTTTCTACCTGAGAAACTGGTTTCGTTAAAATATACCTTTAAAAACTGTACACCTACCATCGGCCGGCATAACATCAGACCGCGTGGCAGCTTAAGGTAACATGATTGCGAAGCTCGCCTCAACACCTGTTCGTAGCAGAATGTTTAGTGCATAAACACATTGTGATCTGATTTCGCTATTTGTGTTTGATTATCATTAAAAAATGTTTAAAACTCGACAAAAAATTTAAGACTCATTTCCGATGCAAATAAACTGGATATAATTATTGACCGAATGAAACTAACAAAAAATATGGATAATATCTTAGCTTAAAAAGTAGCACATGCCAATTATAATAGAAAAACAGTTTTTTTCAATGAAGTATCATCTAACAGCTATCGATTTCCCTGAAATGACAGTGGAAGAACTACAAATTATTTTACTGTTTCCTATCAACTGTCACAAGCTACATCATATTATTACGACGGTCTACTGATTGTTGTATGGTACAGTGGAAAGCAAAATACAAGACACCAATTAAGTCACTAATCACCAGCTTTAATTATCACAGTTAAACAGTTGTAATCAACAAGATAGTTTCATACAACGAATCAAATAAAAATTGTTCACACGAAATCAGAATGTGCACTAAATAGAGTACCGCACAATTATAAAACACATAATACTTCGCTTCGACAAACACTCAATCCGCACCAGCGAAAATCGATCACATAACTAACTGACAACCCAGCTGCTATGGCTTTATATAGGCCATGCATAGGTCCAGTACAGCTATGCCTCTTTACTTCATGCATTGACTTAATGTGTATTTCAAGTGTCCTTGAACACACTAGAACACCTACTTGAATGAGGCCACACTTTGATGGGGGGGGAGTGGAGAATGTTCTGGGTTGTTCAGTAGGCTTCTCGTAACACTGCCCCCTCCTTAAGCCTGTTCGTCCCGAACTGGCAACCCGTCTATGAAGTAATTCTTGGCTAGGCAATCTAGGTGGACATCCTAGCAAAAGATAGTTCTCCGGTTCTTCGAATTCAGTCTCGTGTGATCCGAACATCAAGTTCCCAGGAATATGAGTCTTCCACTCAACCGCTAGTTTTGTTGGAATCACTCCTGTTGTATCGTGTACTGATGACTTAAACACCACTGGCTGATCCAAGTCTGTTAAGTTCTTGTCAACAACCTCTTGTGTAACTTCATCTTCAGGAACTTTTCCCCCAGGTACTTCTGTTAACTCAGGAACAAACAAGGGGGTTTCCTTGAGACCCATAGTTGGCTTTCCAGTCACTTCTTTTGTTGTTTCATGTATTTGTATTTCCTCTGCTAGTTCTTCTTCCATTTCTGCCTGCAATAGGAAACGTTCCTCTTGACCAGACTTGTTGACTTCTTCTTTGGCCAATGCCACTTGCTTAATCGAATGATTGGCAGACCCTGTTATTTTAGCCATGCGAAGATTTATCTTCTCCTGGCCAACCTTTAGGACATTTTCTCTTAAGTTCATGACAAATCTGTAGGCATTCATAATGTCTGTACCAAGAATCACTTAATCAACAATATCTGCAACAGGCATTTGGTGGCTGAACTCGAGAAGACCCAGGCGTATACGTACGTCTATCTTTCCTAACACATTGACGGGGCTTCCAGTCACAGTCTGTATTGTACAAGAGCTAATTTGAGGCCGTTGGTTGCTGATTAAATCAGGGCGCACAATGGACACTGTAGCGCCTGTATCAACTGTAAATGATGTTTGTTTACCTTCCGCAAATCCATTAACAATCAGGTTTCCACTAGTCTTATGTAGCGTGGAAACTGTGTGCTGTTCTGTGGCTTTACTTCTCCATTTGGTGCGATCACTCTCTTCTCTAGGTTATTTTCTTCTCCCAACAGTCGACCTGTAGGTGACCACGTTTCCATTATATTTCATTTATGTGGATGAGCTTAACTGTATATTCCAGAATTGCTATATTTGCCTTAAAAAAATTAATTTTTTCCATATTTCCATCTCCATTCTGCTTAACACTATCACGTCAAAATTTGGCAGACTCAATTTTTTTTCAAGTATTATTTGAGAATATAAAATATTAAGCAGTTTATTGCTACTTTAGCCTCCAAAATCAATGTTTCTAGTCATAAGCGGGTTTTTATCTAAAATATTAAAAGTTTTGGTAAGTATGGATAGTATTTTAAACAATAAGGGGATGTACCAGTACCAAAATGCATGAGGAAAAGTTTTAAAGTATGATGGATTTGATGAATTTGCTTTACTTAGAAAATATTCCTTTGGTTTACTCGGGATAGAATATTGCTTTCACAAACTAAAAATACCAAAAAAAGAGACAAATAATTAAAAATATATTAAAGCCAGGAAGATATTGGAATACCGAATGAACTCGACGACAGTGCAGCGGTTGGAGAATATCTGCACCTTGTCAATATAATTAAAGAAAAATGGGTCTTTTAATTCTACTATATAAAAAATAGGTTTTTTAAAATTCTACTAACCATGCAGTAGTTGTTCAAAGACTGTCAGCTGTGTAGAACGTAAGAGTAAAATTTGACTGAGATTTTGCAATCTCATGTGTCAATAACTTGAAACCACTTCATCTTGTGAATAAAACTATTAAATTTTAAAATATTATTACTTTAATGTTAAAATGAGTTTTTGAAGTTTATGTGTATATAGTACATAATATTTCAATGAAAAAATAACTTATTACAATATAGAACTATACAGATGCATAGTACATTTAATCTCTAAGCAATGGCTTTTACTTTTTTTCAATTCGACAATTAGTTATAAAACTATAAGTGAATAACTGGTTCTGCGCCGTCTGAAATTTGTGCGATCTAGCTTTGCCCTCACTCTCCCAGCTAAAAAATTTACTTCTGCTTCAATAATTTTTTGAGACAACTTTTCAGTTTTGTAAAAAAACTAGGACATTTTTATCTGAAATTTTCTCAACTTTATGCTCGTATTTTTTACTTTCACAATACACGGATTGTTTAAAAGTTATACAGTAATTAAAAACCCGATTTTCTAAAATTTAGGGGTTGTTTTGGGGTGGTTTGATACTGTGCTAAGGGGTGAAGAGTTTTATAAAATAATGTTTTATACGTAAACATTTGATTAGAAATGATCGCTTCCTTCTTGAATTTAACATGAGTTCATAATCTGACTGGGCTAAAAGAAAGTTGAAAATTATGATTATTGTAGCATGACAGATTATCCACTTAAGAACGAATAAAATATGATCATAAATAAATAACTATCAGAATAAAATTCAAATGAAAACAAAGAAGAATCCCATATAAAATACGATCATAACTTGAAAAAGTAAAAATAAAGAAAAAACCACAATGCAACAAAAATGTATAAAGAAAAATAAACCCACAAAAAACTAAAATAAATTAAGGAAAAATACCCAGGTAGGATAGGAGTAAGTAAGGAAGATACCCAGAACAAACCAACGGACATGATAAAACAATGTTACCTTGAAGAAACCAAGAAAGAAGAATTTTGAAGAAACAAAATTGTAGGATGGGAGGACTACAAGATATACCCAAGGGAAACCTATTAAGAAGAATATAACAAACCCCGAAAGAGATTAAAAGTCACCAAAGAAAGTATAACACCTAAAACCTGAAATTAATATAAAATAGTTGTAAACAAAAGTGTTTAGTGTTGTAAATAGAAGTGCACCCACTAAAGTTATTTTATAATGGAATAAACAAATCTTCATAATCCCTTATAACTAAGATTTTGGTCTTGGAATATTGTAAAACTCAATAAGAGATAAGATCCAAAAATATAAGTGAACAAGTGCAAGTTATTTCAGTGTATTATATAAACTTCAAGTAGAAGTGTGACTAATACTTCAACTAAGTACATGTGTACCATTAAACAACTTTAAAGTTTTCAATAACTACAGCAATAAGATTTTATAAAATATTCTTATGAAAACAACTACTAATGTTTATAAGAAGGTGCCACTTTTTATCTAAAAAACCTTTATTAAAAATAAAGGATAAAGTGAGAGCAGGTGGTGAATAAATAAAGTGACAGGGGATAAATCTTTAAATACCAAAATAAAAACAGATAAGACTGCAACCAAAATAAGTTTAAGAAATAAATAAAAATAAAGGGCTTGTTATGCTTATGTTAAAGCCCATGGACTCCATAATTCAATGTTGGGAGTAGAATATAAGATTTTATTATTATAAAAATGTTTAATAGTATTAATCCAGACTAAAATGTCTAAGTATGGATACCATACTCTTTTTATAAAATGTTTATTATATGTTACTAGTAGTAGTTAAAACTAAAATGTCTGAATTGGAAGACCATATTGTTAATTTCAAATCTTGTTTAGGTATTATGAGTATGGATACGATACTACATGTTCTATTAGTTAATTAAGGAGATTTTAATTAATATTGTATTAAAATAAGAAAGTCAGAAGGGGTATAAACACAGTATTATTCAAAAACATTATATGTAAAACCAGAAAAATCTAGGCCAAATAGGAAACTCCAACAACCTTATAATTGTTAATTAAGTTAAATAAACCAGTTAAACTGATGGAATTTATATAAGGTGAATCAGTCACCAAATACTATGACTAAAACTATACTTTAAAAGGATAGTATAAAAAGATATATAAAATTATTGAAAAAATTGGAAATATGATAACTGAAAATTCAGAGTGGGGAGTTATAAATTATTGAATAATATTTAAAAGGATAACCAATTAATAAAATTACAGTGAATTAAGGGAAGATAAACATTTTTATTTGTATCTGAGATTGAATACAATCCTAAATATAACATATTAAAATGGCATCATTTTATAAAGGACAGGAAGTAATTTTTTAGGCCTACTTTTAAAAAATACAGAAATATGGCTTTTTAGAGAAAAAAACTTTGTAAAACTATCTTATTTGATATCAAATCAAGCAGCATAAACTGAAGAAAAGGATTATGTATTTATTATTTAATGAAACTAATTAATAACCAAAATATATTCTGTGATATAATGAATTAATTTTACATGTAACGGAAGCAATTAAAAATTGAAACAATACATTGCCAATATTAAATTGGCTAAGATGTTTAAGAGAACGAAGGAAGTAAGACAGTTCTTTATTAACGTTTGTAGTGTACGGTTGACTGAGCTCTAGCTACATGACAACCTATATCGAAACCATTAATGGCGTGTAAAAATTGAACCTGGCCTACAGTAAAATTTTGAGAATTTCGACAGAACAATTTTAAACCTTAAATTCAGTGAAAATTAACCACTACCAACATTGAATCAAGTGAATACACAACCGAACTTAGTTAATTAACCATATGAACCTCTAACACTAATAATTCCGAATAACTAAAACAAACTTTATGACACCAGTAACTTAACATTATCATACACATTTTTCTCGAGTGAATAACAGAACGTTGAACGAGAGATACTACAATAACACCAGAAATATTAATCACTACTGTGAAGACGAGGAAGCATTGAAAAGGCTGCTTTATTGGAAGAAAATTTCATCCGGACAATTCAGTTTTACATCAGCAGCTCCGAAGTGGCCATTGTGATTCCCAGCATGCAAAGCGCACACGGTTACTAGTATTCGTCAACACATCATTGGTTCGAACTTTTCATTTTATAAACATTATATATTATCAAATAACGTTGTAATTTTTAACTATTAAGCTTTTTAATTGTAAATGTTATACTTTCTAACCATACCCCTTCTCTGACTACAATATAGCCGTTCAAAGAATCTGAAAAATTAATATTAAATAACATATGTACCAACAATCGATCGCCCTGTGAACGAGTCGAGCATTATATGATAATCGATTTTAAATCGATACTTTTAACACAATTGTCAATAAAATTTAGAAATTCTACAATTTGGTTTAAAATTTATTTATAAATTTAATAAATAGAGTATTAGTGAACAACAGCACTACAAGAAAGGCAGCCATTACTCAAGTGGAAGTAGTACATACGAAAAAGAAGAAATACCGCTAATCGATCAGTGAATTAGACAATCCTGTTAACGCTGAATTTAATTACAGTGAACAATAAGCGATATTATTAACAAAATTGACTCAAAGGAACTTAAAATTTTAACACCACACAATTACAAGAATTATTTCCTAAAATATTAAACATCAAAACAAACTTTAATTTTTTTTCAAAATTTAAATAACACAATATTTTCCAAAAAACTTTTTACAAAATATTTTTACAACCCACACAAAAGAACAATACGGGTTGGTACATTATTTATGTAATTTTTTTCTTAACTTATGTTGTTTTTCAACTAAAATATTGACGTTTTATGACACTGTTAAGTAACTTTTTACCGATTTTCAATTTAAAAAAAAATGGTATGTGTCAAGGTAATTGTAAAAAGTTTGCAAAAAAGTGTAAAAATAGCTAAAAATGTCAAAAACCGTGTTTTTGACCAGGAACCACTATTCCAAAAAATCTGAAAAAATTCATGGAGTTAAATTACTGAAAGTTTCACAAAATCACAAAAAGAAAACTTTTGTTACATGGGCTATTTTCAGAGATTTTTTGATTTCAAAGATTCTTGAATTTGTTAAGGGCCATAGACCTTTAAAAAATTCACATAAAAGGTCTTTCAATCATGTATGTACCTGATTTTATTTCAAAAATATTCATGAACTGGAACGGGAGAAAAAAATTAAATATGAAAAAATGGGTTTTTCATCCTCTGGGGGTAAGAGGGAGAAGAATCCGAGGTATGGACTATAGGTTACCTTTTTTTAGACTCATGGGGGTAAGAGGGAGAAGAATCCGAGATATGGACTATAGGTTACCTTTTTTTAGACTCAACAAACAGTATTACATAGTTTATTTTGGAATCTGTGATTAAAGGCATTTTACCCTCTTAACCCAGGATGCACTTTAACGTCCACTTCTATGTCCTAAACTATGGCAACACTCCTTTTGCTGATCACATATATCAATATCACCCATGCACTGATTATACTTGCATACAACAAATGAACAAGTCATGTCTGTGAATTTCCTTTCAGCCTTTGACTGCCTGTAAACTTTGTTGCTGTCCATCCACTCCATAGCAATAAGTTTACCATCTGCTTGCAAATACTTATGGTTTTCATGTCCATTTGACTTGACATTTTCTAAAATGATATTTCAATACCACAGTTTGTATTAAGGGTTCCAGTTGCCTCTGTATTTAACTCTACCAACTTGATCCGTAAGTAGAATCCTGGTAAAATAGTGATAAAAAAATACAAAACTCACAAAGTGTTCACAAACCAATGAACAATTGCAGAACTAATCCTAAGCACTGAATAGGGTAAGGTAGTTGTAGATCCCTGATAAATTTCAAAATCAAGAACAAGCCTTGTTGATCTTTAAGACCAACATGTCTAGGCTTGTTCTTCACTAGTTGTTTTGATGGGCAGCGACCTGTGAGTAGAATCGTCTGCTCATCAATGGAGTAAGTGTTGTCTTTAGGCAGATTGTGGCAAGCTTTTCCCACAGTCAATTACTGGCCTGATTACTAGTTGGAATATTTGTATTTACAATATATATGTTATTCCTTAATTGCAGGAATCTATCCTGAGACATACAATGTGATATTTTCACTATCTTTCTATCTGTTCTCCAATACATTTTTGAATAACCCCTGGATTAAATTTATGGCATAAACGTCTTTATTTCAGGGGCATTTGTATTCAGTAACTTGCCACTTTTACTGAGGGAGTATGTATTTGTAAACATTGCTGCCATTTCAAAAAATACATGTCAAAGTAGTCTCCAAATATTGAAGTGGATTACAAACATCGGCAGGATTCTGCAAGAGAGCAAATTGAAACTGTTTAGATCAATGCCTATTTAATTAGAAACATGATATACTGAAAACCCCCCTTTTAAGGGGGTAGGGTAACTTAATATTTTAAAACTAGACAGTTGGTCTAGATGGAAGAAAATTGTAACTTGGCCCATACATGGTGACAGGACTTGAAAATGAAACTCTCATGTAACAATAACGAATTTGCATATTTATTGGTGTTCTTGTTTATAACATTTTCTCTTTCTAATTTCCATATTTCATTTACAACATCTCTCTTTAATAAATTAATAATAATAATTTAATTCATTTATAATTTCTCTCTGTAACAACAATGGTGTTCTTTCATAATATTTCTCTTCAATGATTTTAATATTTCTTTATAACATTTCTTTTTAATAAGATTAATGTTCCTCAATAATCTTTGTGTTTAATAACATTAACATTTCCTTATAATATTTCTCTCTAACGATATCAAGAATTTATTTAGAGTACTTATAGTTAAGAACACCAGCATAGGACGTTATATTACAGTTTGGAGTGTCATATACACATATAATTTGTAGGATATTATATTACATTATTCTTTGTAAGTGTCAAATCTCATATCTTCAATGCAATTACTATATTATCTGACATATCTTATATTTAAACACCTTGCTACAGCAACTCTTATTTCTAACCATGTCGGGACAATACACATATACATACATATATTCACACTTCTACATACATAGACAGACACACAATTATTTTACATCAAGTGAACCATCTCCAGTAACGGCACCAACCCAAATTAATAGTTCCCCAAGTAACACCTTGATTCGCCCCATGATTCATCAATGTGCAAAATTGCAAAGTACTTCTTCCTTTTAAAGTTACCCAATATCATTCTGAAACATAACTCCAGTGTGTGCCTCACTGGTTGGCATAACTGACTCACTCAGGTGTAATTTACAAACTATTTGAATGTAGGAAGCTATCCTCTCATTAACAATAGGGAACAGCATGCATGAATATTTGAAAGACCTGTTGCAACCCATCATAGGCGGTTATGAACAAACTACTCTCATTTAAATTTGGTTTAAATGCTCTCTCTCTCTCTCTCTCTCTATATATATATATATATATATATATATATATAATTTTCTATATAAGTAACTCGATGTTTCTTGCAGTAATTATATAATTTGTGATGTTTTCTATTTGTTTCTTCTGCAAGTAGATAATATTGTATATTCTTTTAAAAAAAAAAAAATTCAAAATATTCAAAATTCAAAATTTATAGAGGAATTCGAAATTTATAAAGCTATAAAATATAGTACCACTAACAACAATTTACTAAATGACCAGATAAATTTTGCATCAAACTACTTGTTCGTTGAATTTGGCTATGTATAAATCTCAATTGGAATTATATAACATGGTACATCCTGCATTGATCGATAGTATCATAGAGCAAATTAACAGATACGTTACAAATAAGATTAGACTTCACAAACATAAACAGGCAATTAAAATCAGCCAGTTAAGTAACAGTAAATATAAAGATAACATCAAAAGCACGCACAATTTCTACCCTAGAGTAATTAATACAACAGACGTCACTTTAACTGACGCAGAAACAAAACTTATCAGCAAAGGTCTAAATTACAATTTTCCCCCCAACCTCAAAAATAAACATAACTTAGTTAAAGAAATAATTGAAGCCGAGTCAGTGATAAAAAACATTCCTGACTCAGATAAACAAAATGAAATGAGAGTATTAGTAAATAATAAGTTTAATAAAATCATTAAAAACAAGAACAATAATCATATACAAAATAAAGTTAATTACACTAAAGCACAACATGAACAACGTATAGCTATACAACTAAATAAAAAACTTTCTAATAATAATATTTACATAACCAAGGTAGATAAGGGAAATTCTATAGCCATGCTGAAACTTGAAGAATACACACAAAAAGTATACAACTTTATAAATGACAACAATATTACTAAGTTGACGTCCGACCCCACTAAGAAGTACACTTTGGAACTGAATAAAACAATAAATAAATGCACGCAATTATTTGATAAACGCACACAATCCTCACTAAAACCAATAAATGCTAGGCGCCTTGTTTAAGGGGTCTTCCGAAAGTACATAAACAGAACATTCCAATTAGACCATTGGTTAATTTTACAACTGCCCCCGGTTATAAAATAGCAAAAACCTTAGTAAAAATCATCAGAGAGGACACCAACTTAGAAAATAATCGGAGTGTAAAAAGCTATAAAGATTTTATCAAAAATATATACCACGTTACAATTCAACCAAACCACAAACTAGTATCATTCGACATAGTAGATTTATACACTAATGTGCCTATTGATGAAACATTAACTTTACTCAAACATAATTTAATGAATAAAGGTTCTTTGGAAATACAGAAAGTTGACCAACTGATGATGATACTAAAAACCATTCTTAATCAAAACTATTTTGCATTTGAAGATACATATTATAAACAGAATGAAGGACTTGCCATGGGATCTCCACTGTCTGGCATCCTGGCGGACCTATATTTAAACCATTTAGAAAATGCAAAAATTTTAAAAGATAACTATTTCGCCAATAAAATCATCCATTATTCCAGATATGTTGATGATACCTTTATTATTTTTAACGGGAATGCCAGACAAATAGAATTATTTAAAAATTACTTAAACAAAATTCATAACAAATTAAAATTTTCTATGGAGATCGAAAAAGCAAAAGTATCAATTTTTTAGACCTAACTATATTACATAACGAGAATAATTTAAAATACAAAATCTTTAGAAAACACACTAATACTGACATAGTAATACACTATGATTCACATCATCTCGTTACACAAAAAATGGCAGTATTTAACAGTCTTGTCAACAGGCTTTTAAACATTCCCCTCGAAAAGGAAGACTACTTGAATGAGGTTAGCACTATCAAACAAATAGCAATAAATAACAGGTATAAATCTACAATAGTTGACAAAATAATAAATAGACATAGAAAACGTTTAGAAAATAAAAATTCAAACTGTATAAAAGCAAGTAATAATAAAAATTATAAATATCTTTCTGCTAACTTCACAGGTATTATGCCAAATATTTTAAGACCTGTTCTCAAAGATAATAACTATATCTTATCATTTAAAACAAATAATAAAAACAAAAACAAAGTACCTTTAAAAAAGAAATGCGGTGTATATAAAATAAAATGTGATGATTGTGAAGCGTTCTACATCGGTCAATCTGGCAGATGTTTTTATACAAGATTTTTAGAACATATTCCCAAGCCAAGTAATACTAAGTCCAATTTTGCACAACATTTAATATCAAGCAGACATAAATATACGAGCTTCGAAGATAATTTAACAGCGTTGCATTTTTGTAAAAAAGGTAAACGGATGGATAGTCTGGAGGAATTCGAAATTTATAAAGCTATAAAAAATAGTACCACTAAAAACAATTTACTAAATGACTAGATAAATTTTGCATCAAACTACTTGTTCGACACTGCCATCGGTTTGGATTAATCTTTGACCAGTCGCGTGACGATCGCGGTTGTGGGTGAACGCATGCGGGAGCTCCGGCCGTGGTTAGTAAAACATATCACATGCGATTTGTAATTTTATTTTATTTTATTTTATTGACTTGACCAGTATCATGGTTGCGATTTTAATGTATTAGTTTATTATATGAAATTAAGTGTTATCTGAGGATGGGACTTAGTCCCGAAATGCGTCATAACTGACGAAACTTTGTATCACTAGAGTGGATAATAAGGTAATTATATAATCACTATTATAACATAGACCATAAAAACCATGCTCTGCTACCATTGAAACCCCCCTTTTAAGGGGGTAGGGTAACTTAATATTTTAAATCTAGACAGTTGGTCTAGATGGAAGAAAATTGTAACTTGGCCCATACATGGTGACAGGACTTGAAAATGAAACTCTCATGTAACAATAACGAATTTGCATATTTATTGGTGTTCTTGTTTATAACATTTTCTCTTTCTAATTTCCATATTTCTTTTACAACATCTCTCTTTAATAAATTAATAATAATAATTTAATTCATTTATAATATCTCTCTGTAACAACAATGGTGTTCTTTCATAATATTTCTCTTCAATGATTTTAATAATTCTTTATAACATTTCTTTTTAATAAGATTAATGTTCCTCAATAATCTTTGTGTTTAATAACATTAACATTTCCTTTATAATATTTCTCTCTAACAATATCAAGAATTTATTTAGAGTACTTATAGTTAAGAACACCAGCATAGGATGTTATATTACAGTTGAGAGTGTCATATACACATATAATTTGTAGGATATTATATTACATTATTCTTTGTAAGTGTCAAATCTCATATCTTCAATGCAATTACTGTATTATCTGAAATATCTTATATTTAAACACCTTGCTACAGCAACTCTTATTTCTAACCATGTCGGGACAATACACATATACATACATATATTCACACTTCTACATACATAGACAGACACACAATTATTTTACATCAAGTGAACCATCTCCAGTAACGGCACCAACCCAAATTAATAGTTCCCCAAGTAACACCTTGATTCGCCCCATGATTCATCAATGTGCAAAATTGCAAAGTACTTCTTCCTTTTAAAGTTACCCAATATCATTCTGAAACATAACTCCAGTGTATGCCTCACTGGTTGGCATAACTGACTCACTCAGGTGTAATTTACAAACTATTTGAATGTAGGAAGCTATCCTCTCATTAACAATAGGGAACAGCATGCATGAATATTTGAAAGACCTGTTGCAACCCATCATAGGCGGTTATGAACAAACTACTCTCATTTAAATTTGGTTTAAATGCTCTCTCTCTCTTTATATATATGCGTGTATATCTCCTTTTACATAAGAACTTTAATATTAGAAATTTTTATATAGTAAATTAATGGGGCATATCAGAATAAGATCTCCTATTACACAGTCAAAAACAGTTTTACACCTGCATGGTGCATGTTCTTACCAAATTACAAGTTCACAGATTTAAGTCTACAATTCATGAGATTGTTCACAGGTTTTACTGTTTAGAACTGAACAACTGTGAAAGGTGTCTGAAGTTAGTAATAATGGAGAGATCCAACCTCAGTTTCCAGACTGTAGGATGAGTTTCGGTCCTGAGTGATGCCGGTAATGTCGAGTGGATGGTCCTTTCTAGACGGGATTAATCATTATGCTGGATGCGGTACGCGGGCTGGCGGCATGGAGGAGACTAGACGGCTTGCTGATGATGACAGATGGGTGGTCATCATCGTCGTCACCCCAATCTGCCGACGGGTCGAGAACCCTGAGACGCTTTTAAATTAAACTTGCATAATAGAAGCAGATACTAAATGCATGTCCCAGCCGCCAGTCCCCGAAGTGTTCACTTCGACAATTAAGAAAGGAAAGAATGAAAACTTGTCTCGGCTAAAACACGAGGCCTCAGAAGGAGACGGAAAAGGTACGTAATCAGCAGATCTGGAACCTGCCACACAAATATTGTCGGTCAAGGTCACCGCCAACTAGTTTACTCTATACAACAACACTGGTCGCTAAGGCGCCTACTTTGCTCAGTAGACGACAATTCCGAAGGTTGTGGCCCTCACGCGCGATTTTTCAAATATGCCGAACATACTTCGGCACAATATTAATAAACAAAAGTTAGTATACTTACTGCCAGACTTTTAAGGTCCGAAGGTCCAGGCCGTTTTGCCAGCAGGCCATTTCTGTACCACATCATTTTCCTGTGCTTGACTTTTAGTTGAGTCTTGACACATCCTGATCTTAATATTATAAAATCCCTTAATTACACATTATATAAAGCTGTAATTTTCGGGGGGGGGGGGCAACAATGTGTAACAGTACAGTTAAGCCTACCCGGGATAATTTGGGGAGAAATAATAATTGTAAATTGTATTTCTAAATTATAACGACTTATGCCATATGAACGAATTAGTGTCAAGGTCAGTGAAGCAGAACGCAAGCAAAGCAGCTATTTTTAGTCGTATGACATTTGAGCTTTGTAAAACGAGATCATAACATATGACGTCAGAACCCAACGTAGCAATACGTCACTTGGAATGTAAGGTGTGAACGGAGCGTCGACAGCGTTCTGCGCTGGATGTAACAAAGGCAGTCGGCAATGAACACCTAACAACGACGAACGTGGGCCGTTCGCTCGCCCGCCGGTTAAGTACAGTTTTTGGCTCGCCCGCACGTATAAAATGTGAATTAACGAAATTTCAAGTGGGCCCACTACTAAAATATATTTAAAACAAATGTAACAATATTGAAGTAGACAGTGTTTTTTCAACTACTGTAGCAGATGACAAGTGAATCGAATTAATGACGACGGACAGTGAATTAAGATATGTGAAAAAATCGAAAATGCGCATCTAAATGGCTTGACGTCTCCTGGACAATGACAAGATAAGTAACACTAGGGGTGAAACTAAATTCTAAAAAGATTAAACAAAGCTCAATATCACGTATTCTGATTTTATTGAAAGACGTTTTAAATTGAGATCTCATACGGATATGGTGTGTGTGTGTGTGTGTGTGTGTGTGTGTGTGTGTGAGTGAGTGAATGAAAATTAAATAATAAATAAGGAGCGCTGGTTTGCGGAAAAAGATAGATTTAATTAATGTAATAAATATCATACGTTGTTTTTGAAAAGTGAAACGTTACTGTTACGACGGTCTACTCGATCGTCGTAGGTACAGTGGAAACAAAATAAGTACAAGATACCAATTAAGTCACTAATCACACCTTCAATTGTTACAGTAAAACAGTTCGTAATTAACAACACACAGTCTCTACAACAAATCAAATGAAAATTGTTCACACGCAATAAAATGTCCACTAATATTAAAACTCAATTGTATTAGGGGAAGGGCGGGCATAACGGCCAGGCTAAGGTTTTCTGAAGTTTTTAACTGACTTTCAAGCGATACAGTAACTTCAAAATCATAGAATATACACACCAACCATCCTAGTACATGTAAGAATTTTTTTGTTGTGGTTGGAAAAAGGGAAAGTACCTAAATAATCAATTTTCCAAAAAGTACCTAAGTGGCCATTATGCCCATAGGGGTAGAGCATAATGGCCATATAACTGAAAAGTGGTAAAGAAATTGAGAAAACGGGTTTTAAATTAGAAAAAATTTATTTTAAGGAAATGTTTATTTATTTAAAGTAAAAAAATATAATTTTAAACATTTTGAATACAAAATATGTTTTTTTTTCTCAAAAATACCTATTATAAATTTTTTTTTTTTTTTTAAAGGAAAGTCATTTTTAGTGAGTTTAGCTACAAGTTTCGCATAAATACCCATTGTCCTCTTCCCCGACACCAGCACACAATTCATGGGCCCACAAACCACATCCTTGGCACTTGATCCAACGCTCATTGGAAGTTGAAGCTGAAAATTTTTCACAACAATATAAACATTCTGAATCGTAGTCATCATCGATGTCTTCAAACAGTTTTCTTTTACCAGTGTTGACCCGGGGTTTCTTAGCTTTTTTCTTCGGATTTTTATTAATAGTCTTAGCATTCTTTTTTTCTTCAGCTATTTTCCGTTTCATAGCTTTTTCTTTTGCTTCCTTAGCAGCTTTCTCGGCTAACAGATCATTTTTATAAGGACTTCCTGACAACAACGCTGCATAACCTTTCTTCCGCGCATTGCTTTTACGTTTTGCTTCAGATACACGAGGCACAGGGGAAACATCCTCAGGGCGGATGTAAAATGATGACCCCGGTTGTGGATCATAAGTTTCATCTAGGACGGAGGTATTACTGCTCGACGATCCAGCTTGGAATGAAGGAGCGGCAGTCCTGTCGGTGGGTGGTGGGTCTATAGCATTTACTGCTAATGCCATGGCAGCTGGTGGAAGTGGTATTTCCGTTACTTCTGCTGCAGCAAAGTCTTCTTCTGAGAAAATGTGTTCATTGAGTGGTTCAATGCCACATTTGCTAAATCCATTCACTGCATTGAGTGGGTCACTGTTCGCCCGGGGTTGTTCCTTAAAAACCGTTCGATTGCTTGGACGTAAAAAGTGTTCAGGGGTCCCATGAAAGAAACGTCCAAGGGCTGCAGTTTATGGCTGCAGTGAGGTGGTATGCACACCACAGCTGTATGATTAGCCCTGGCCAGCCTAATGAACTCAATGTTTTTAGTATGAGTGCTATGCCCATCTAATATCAACAATACTGGATCATCTTCTGTGGGTTTAGCATGCATTAGAAAATGCATAAACCATTGTACAAAAATCTCTGTCTGCATCCATCCAGTAGGGTGGCAAGTAAATGCAGTCCCAGGAGGAGCTCCATCCGTCAATTCAGCCTTCATCCGAATCCGGGGAAAGATAATGAAAGGGGGGATGTAGATGCCACCAGCTGACATACACATTACCAAAGAAGACAAAACCCCTCTTTCGGCTGAGGTGACGACCCAACCTGTCGTCTACCCCTTAAAGATAGAACTTTTGAGCTTTTAGACTGGACTGTAGTGAGCCCAGTCTCGTCAACATTGAAAATTCGATGGGCTGGGTAATTTTGTTTGCCTCTTTCCTCGATCACGATGTCAAAAAATTTCTTAACGGCAACCTTGTTAAAACCACTAGCTCTTGCTGAAGAAGTTGGCTCAGGCGACCTTAACGTTAACTTTGGATGGCGTTTCCGGAAACCAGCGATCCACCCTTTTCCAGCCATCCTGGTATCTTTATTAAAATTATGAGGAAGGTTGTTCTTCTCAGCAAGTTCAAATGCTGAACTTTGCAGATCCTTAATAGTCATACCGAAAAATCTCGTCTCCAACATTAGTAGATGGTTGTAGATTTCCTGTTCTTGTTCCCTAGTAAATACGGACTTAAAACCTCCAAATTCCTTTTTGTTGCCTGTAGCACGCATATTTTGGTTTAACACTCTCCTCTTCAAAGTATTCCTAGGAACATTATATGTGGTTGCAGCGGTTAAGAAAGCCATGCCGTCCTTCGCTGCCTCTATTGCTTTTTGCATGTTACCTGAATCCCACGATTGCCTTTCTCCCTTTCGCTTATAATTGTAAACCATCGCTCCTAAAACAAAACAAAATTAAAATTTAGTTAAAACAATCATAACAAATTATGAAATTTAAAACTATTCTAATAGAATCAATTTTTTTACATTTAATACAATATTAGGTAACATGAAGTGCTACAAATAATCGTTTATCACACATAATTATATTTAAAACTTGTATTAATTATAATTGTATTAAAAACAAAGAGAAATAGTGCAGACGGGCATAATGGCCATAGCGGCGGGCATATTAGCCACCTACTGGCCGTTGTGCCCGTCCCGAAGCCATTAGCAAAAGCTTGTTGTCAGACGTCAACAAACAGCGATGAACCATTTCTTAATATTGAATTTTATAGCCAAGTTACCACTCTTAAAACAACTATGTTTCAAAAACCTAACTTGTTTTACTAAGTTTGTAATCATTACATGAAGTGAGGACTTACCTTAGATCAGAGGGTATGAAAAACACAAAAATTGCAATAACTTGTGATCACGCACTTCTTTCTTCGTCTAGAGACTCAACACAACTAAGGGGACTGTGAGGTAACATTCACGCGTTTACCACAGGATAGCAGCACTGTACAGCCTTACAAATCCGCCTGGCCGTTATGCCCGCCCTTCCCCTACAATTATACCGTCCGATTATAAAACGCAACACTTCACTAATAACTGCTTGAACGTACACAATAATAACTCGAACCGCTCTGGAAATATGTCGCAGCTGTACTCTTGAACCGCAGTCAAAAATTCGCCTAATACTGAACTGAACGTCGTTTGAGTACCGCTATTTATAGCTAGTCGAATATCTAGACGATTCCTAATTGTGTCGTAGCGTCCGTATGAATTACATAATTAACTGCGGCCTTGACACAGTCCGCACGGCTGGGGGCATCGAGAACTTTCTCGTAGATGCGTATACAAGCACGTACACCACACGCTTACACTCTGGATCTCTCTGCAACGTTCGATAAACACGTAGATTGTTCTGTGACGTCGAAACACTTCCTCCTCCTTAAGCCTGTTCGTCCCGAACTGGCAAACCGTCTCTAAAGTTGTACTTAGCCAGGCGATCTAGGTGGACGACCTTGAACTTTCGCTGTCCTTCCTGTTGAATCCGATAAACAACATCGTTAATTCTTTTTTTCACAGTGTAGGGTCCTTCCCAGTTAGGCTGAAGCTTAGGTTAGCGACCACGTTGGCGCTTTGGATTGAACAACCAGACCTGATCTCCTTCTTGGAATCCCACAATATTGCTGCGAATGTCATACCGAGTTTTCATTTTATCACTGGCAATCTTCAGCCGTCCTCTTACCAAGCGATTCATTTCTCGCAGTTGGTTTTCTAATTGCGAGGAATAGTTCCTTGGCTCTTGGGACTGAGTCTCAGGTGATCCAAATATCAAGTCCCCAGGAAGACGAATCTCCCGCCCAAACACCAATTTTGCTGGAGTCATGCCGGTTATGTCGTGTACTGATGACCTATACGCCATAAGGAATAGTGGTATACGTTGGTCCCAGTCTGTTTGGTTCTCGTCAACAACTTTCGAAAGATGCTGCTCAAGTGTCCTGTTGAATCTCTCAACCATCCCGTCCGACTGAGGATGCAGAGGCGTTGTCCTGGTCTTGCGAATTCCGAGTAGACGGCGTAATTCTTTAAACACTCCTGATTCGAAATTTCTCCCTTGATCCGTATGGATTTCCATAGGGGCTCCATAACGGCAACAGAAGTTGCGAACTAACTGCTTCGCCACAGTGGTAACCTCCTGATTTGGAATTGCGTAGGTTTCCGCCCACTTAGTAAAGTAGTCACCTACAACCATGATGTACCGGTTTCCATCGTCAGTAACTGGGAATGGTCCAGCAATGTCTATGGCAATTCTCTCGAAAGGTAGTCCAACGTTATACTGTCTCATTTTTCCCCTGCTTCTGGTTTGTGGGCCCTTGCTTGCAGCACATGTTTCACACGTCCGAACACATTCCTCTACGTCGTGGCGAAGATGAAGCCAATAGAATTGCTTCCGTATTTTGTCAAGGGTTTTGTTAACGCCAAGCTGGCCTCCACATGTTCCATCATGCATCTCCTTCAAAACAGACTGCGGTTTACTTCGGGGAACTATCACCTGCATGACCACGTCTCGTCCATCTGCACTTTCCCAAGCCCTTTTCAGCAATCCGTTTTCTAAGCTGAGAGATTCCCATTGTGCCCAGTAGCCCTTCATCACTTCGGTACCATTGCAGATATCTTGCCAGTCCGGGCGGCGACCTTCCTCTTTTGCTGTCAAGATCGGTCCAATGTTTTCATCAGTCATCTGTTCTTGTCGACAGTCTTGTGTTGTCTAGCCGTCAGCCAGGAAATCTACAGTGATGACTTGAACGTGTTCGCTTGAGTTTTGTTCTTCCTTTCTGTGGCAATGTCAGCAGTCTTCCGGGCACGGTCTTCGTGATAAGCCATCTGCATTACCATGGAGGCGCCCCCGCCGATGTTGTACTTTGAAGTTGTACTCTTGCAGACGTTCGAGCCACCTTGCCAACTGTCCTTCCGGATTTTTAAATCTCAAGAGCCATGCAAGCGCGGCATGGTCGGTACGTAGTGAAAACTCTCTCCCATAGAGGTATTTATGGAAGTGCTCCAAAGCTCTGACAATTGCCAACAACTCTCTCCTTGTAACATAATAATTTCTCTCTGGTTTAGAAAGCGTCTTGCTGTAATACGCTATTACTCGTTCTGCACTTGAGACAAAACTGCTCCTAGACCAGTATTGCTTGCGTCTGTGTTTACGATGTACTTCCCTTCGGAAGCTGGAAAAGCGAGAATTGGCTGGGAATATAATGCAATCTTCAAAGTCCTAAATGCTTGGTCACACTCTTTCGACCACTGGAAGTTTCGTTTATTTTCCGTTAGCTCATGTAGTGGTTTAGCAATAGTGGCGCAGCCTTTCAATAAACGTCGGTAATATGAGCATAACCACAGGAAACTCCGAACTTCGTGTTTACTCTTCGGAACTGGCCAGTCTCTTACGGTGTCTACTTTATTAGGATCCATGCTAACACCCGATGCCGAAACCAGATGGCCCAGATACTGTACTTCCTTCTGGAATAGAGAACACTTCTTCGGGCTCAGATTCAGTTGTGCACCGTGAATTCTAGTTAGAACTTCCTTAAGGTTTTCCTAATGGTCTTCGAAAGTCTTCCCGATCACTATGACATCGTCTAAGTAAACAAGGCAAGTTTTCCACGTCAGGCCTCTGAGTATCAGGTCCATCAATCTCTCAAAGGTTGCCGGTGCATTACAGAGTCCAAATGGCATGACGTTTAATTGGAATAAGCCACTTGGGGTCGAGAAAGCGGTCTTTTCCTTGTTTTCTTGATGAAGACCCACTTGCCAATATCCACTCTTTAGGTCCAATGTGGAAAACCACTGTGCTCCGGACAACGTGTCGAGTGTATCGTCAACGCGAGGTAATGGATAGCAGTCTTTCTTTGTAACATCATTTAACCTCCGGTAGTCTACGCAGAAACGCAATCCATCATCCTTCTTCGCTACCAGCACTACAGGGGAAGATCAAGCATTTGACGAAGGTTCGATTACTCCCTCTGTCAACATGTCCTGTACTAACCGAGACATTTCCTCTTGTTTAGATAATGGAGGCCTTCGAGGAGGTTGGCGTATCGGTGTTGTGTCCCCGGTATTGATGCGATGTTGCACAAGAGAGGTTCTTCCCAGTGACCGTCCCAGAACTGCAAAACAATCTTTGAATTCGTGTAAAAACTCTCTGAGTTCTTTTACCTCACCACTTGAGATGTCGTTAGACAATCTGTTCAATAATTCTTGCAGTTCCTCTGGTAGTTTGGAAGTATCCGAAGAACTGGATCTTCGTTGCGTTATTCCGGCTACCCAGGCCACAGGAGTCAATTTGCCTAGGAGCGTATTGCTTTGTAAAGTGATAGCTTGATCCACTCTAAAAGGTACATTTCCGGTTTCGTCAGGTTTTACTAAACTTCTGGCAATTAGTATGCCCGGTGTGCTGACCACCTGGGGTTCAAATATATAGCACTGATTGCCCCCAGTATCTTCCGCAGTTCTAACCATGATGATCTTTTCGGAGTTTGGCGGAACAGTTACGGCCACTTGGTTTATGACGTCCATCGATTTTTCTACTGTCGTCATTGTTGACAGCATTACCTCTTCGCCTCCGATTCTCAAGACATTGTTTTTGAAGTCGACTATAAATCTGTATGCGTTCATAATGTCCACACCAAGAATTGCTTCATCCACAATGTCTGCAACAAGTACTTGATGATTAAACTCAAGTCTACTGAGGCGTAGGTGTATCTCCACTTTCCCATACACTTTTACAGGCCATCCAGTAGCTGTTAGCAAGCTGCAAGAGCACCAGATTGGCTTGAGATCTTTCACCACGTCGGGGCGCACAATAGAAACTGTTGCGACTGTGTCAACTGTAATCGAGGTTGGCCTTTCTTGAACAAATCCGGTAACTACCAAGCTCCCGCTGTTTTTCTGAAGTGTAGAAATTGCGTATTGGCTAGGGGCTTCGTTCCTCCAGTTAGTCAGCACACGCCCCGTTGTACCGACTACTGCTCGTTTCCCTGCTGCTGAATTCTAACCCGACAATCTCGTTGTAGATGTCCAGGTTTGCCACATCTATAACACTTCGGTCTTCCATCCTTTCTTATTTTATTCTGTGGCTCCGACCTTCGAGTCTCTGTTCCTTGTTCTTCTTCCTCATCCTCTGTGCCGTCGCGATCTTTTAGCGCGCCCACTTTGACTTGTCCAACCAGATGCTGATTTGGCGGCCTCAAATTGCAAAGCATGTACCAGGGCGTCCGCACTGTTCAGGTGTCTTGCCATTCGTAACACTTGCTGTAGTTCGTTATCTTGGACACCGGCAGTAAATGTCTGCATCGCAAAACTCGTTCGAAAATCTTCTGGCGCTTCAGGATAGGCCAGTCTAATTAGTCTGTCGATACTTGCTTCAAACTCTTGAAGGCTCTCCCCGGCATGCTGTCGACTTGCTCTCAACTGGGTGCAGTACACATCTCGCAAATGTTTATCACCATACCGTAATTCTAGAGCTTTTATCAACTCGGCATAGATGTTCTGGCTGTCAGGTGGCACTTTCTGTAGTAATTCTGCCGTGGGTCCTTTTAATGCGAGAACGAGTGAGACTGCCTTGTCTTTCTCTGTCAAATTATTTGCGCATGCAGCAGCTTCAAATTGGCGGAGGTACGTTGCCCAGTGAGTGCTTCCGTCAAAGTTTGGAGCTTTGACATGAACTGTCCCTACTGCAGGCAAAGTTACTTCTCTATTGACTTATTTCTGCGTCTTTTTCTGTCTTTATCATTGGTACAGTCTGTTCACAAAGTTGTTTTGGTTGTAATTTCAGACACTGCTCGACTTCATTTTTAATCTGCTCTTTTATATTTGTAATCGAGTCTTCTAATGCAGATATTTTTGTTGACATAGTTTCTTCCACAGTCAAGACAGATTTTTCTACTTCAGATATTTTTGTAGACATCGATTCTTCAACGCTCGAGACAGATTTTTCTACTTCAGCTATTTTTAATGTCATTGATTCTTGTACCTCCGATATTTCAGTAACTTCTTTATTAAGCTCACCTCGTAGGAGACCCAATTCTGCGGTACTATGTTCTTGCAACTGTTTATGCATAGTTTCAAAGAGAGCTTCCGTTTTATCTTTTTGTCTTTCTTCTGTTTCTAGCTTTAGTGCTTTCTGACGTTCCTCAGCCTCTTCCCTTTCCTGTCTTCGTTCTTCCTTTTGTCGTCTTCCTGCTTCTTCCGCCTCCTGTTTGCGTTTTCCCTCTGCTTCTTCCTGTGTCTGCAGCAGCAGTGTTTGTAAAGCTTCCATCATCTGACTGGAATCCATTTTTTAATTAATTACGAACTACACTCGTCTTGTACAAAGTGTCCACTGTTAACCGTTCCATCTCAGTTCTGACACCACTGTTACGACGGTACTCGATTGTCGTAGGTAGGCTACAGTGGAAACAAAATAAGTACAAGACACCAATTAAGTCACTAATCACACCTTTAATTGTTACAGTAAAACAGTTCATAATTAACAACACAGTCTCTACAACAAATCACATGAAAATTGGTCACACGCAATAAAATGTCCACTAATAATGTAACTACCCGTAATTATAAATCTCTTAAATAGCCCCTAGTTGCTGGTCTTTAAATATGTAATTAGACTCTTTATTCTAAAATAAATACTCAAACTCCTTACTTTCTTTTTTCGTATTCAATTATTTTTTATTTACTCTTTTCGAAACTCATTTCTGTTGTAGAGCACGAAAAATCTCAACCTCAGGGTTCATCTATTAGTCATGTCAAAGTATAGTACAAATCGTAAACATATCATAAAACATAATATTTATAAATAATGTTTGGTAATTAGGTGTTGTTGATGTATGTTGTGTATCAGTGAGTTCTTTGGATCATACAAAAGAACAAATGAACAATTGAAAAAAGAAACTCTTAATACTAATAATTATTTGTGTACAATTAGTATTCACTATTATAAAGTTTTTATTGTTTTTGTGATAGTATATCGCTGTAACTCGATCTTTAAATGTTAAAATGTTTTCAAATATCTTGGTTGATCATTGGAGTAATCTCACCAATCTTGGAGTTTTCTTTACAAGCTTATTTCTTGATCCTTCGCTCTTGGACTTCAAGT
Organism: Magicicada septendecula; assembly: GCA_034769895.1. Taxonomy (NCBI): domain Eukaryota; kingdom Metazoa; phylum Arthropoda; class Insecta; order Hemiptera; family Cicadidae; genus Magicicada; species Magicicada septendecula. The sequence goes on along the minus strand of CM068373.1, from coordinate 439,043,905 downwards.
TTTTTGTGCCATCGATTTAAACATCCTTATTTTAGTTATTTCCATAGTTTTTCTGTATTATTTCGTCTCGTATCTGCCTTTAATTTGTATAAAATCCAGCAGTAAAACTGACATGCTCTGTCTGGCTTCAATACTTTTTCAACAATACCTTCCTTTTCATTAAAACACTAATTTATTCATTTCAGGTCTTGGCAATGATACGTTTATGGGTCACAGGTTCGATTTCACAATTTATAATTAATATGATTCCATAGAATCTTATTGTATCTTCGTCACTATTATATTATAAGTTTGTAACGGAAAATTCTTTATTTTTTAATTATTTCCCCTTGGTTTTATTTCACTATATTAGTTGCCTTGTTGTTTCATATAAATTACATGTTTCATACAATGTTCATATTGTAAATATGTTTATTCACTTACACTATACACTGTTTTTATTTTCAAAGCCTATCACTGTTGTTCTCACATTTTTACACTGTCACACTACCTGATTTTTACAATTATTGTTCAATATTATTATATTTGTAATTCTATATGACTTACAGTCTGTAGTTTACTTATACAAAATAACTGTTTGAGGTTCGCAGACCTCCTCATAGTTTTAATCTAAGGCTATACTCAATGCCTTATTTCTTACATACTAAATTGAACATTTGTACCTTATATTTATGTCTACTAACAACTATTTACATCTTCTGTCATTTGATCGTCTCTTCTGGGTATTTGTCATCATCAATATTTTTTTTTTGTCAGGTTATTTGTATTATTTAAATCCTAAATTTGCATTTTCTATTTCCCTATTTCCCAATGATTTATTTACGATAATATTTCCCTTTTTGTTTCAATTTCTTTTTATTCCTTGAAAATATTAATTATCTTTAAGTAATATATTGTCTGACATAGAAAAAGGCTTTTTATTTAATTGGTGGACTCTGTGAGGTGAAATATTCTGACCTCTATTAAAAAATGACTATTTTTGTTAATTTTGTCTCCTTTCAGTTCTTCATCCATTTAAGTTATTTGGTAATTAATGTGGTATTCACTGTCTTGTTGCTTAGCACGTCTTTATTTAATTCGTGGTTTCGTTGTTAGACTTACCTCTCACCTCCATACCATACCTCTCACTTACCATATCTATTGGGTTTATCACGTTACTAAGTTGTCTTCTATACTTTCTTCTTTATCACTACTTATTGTTCTTTGGTTTACTGAGTTAATTACATTAATTGTTTTATTGAGTTCTTGAACCTTATATAATACTTTGTACACAGTTACTCGGTTATCATTCCTTTCTTAGGTGTTCTGGTGTTAGTTTATGAGTGCTTCATTCTTTATCTTTTGTTGTTAACTTTATTGTGAAGATATGTACTATTACAATATTAAAACTCAATTGTATTACAATTATACCGTCCGATTATAAAACGCAACATTTCACTAATAACTGCTTGAACGTACACAATATTAACTCAAACCGCTCTGGAAATATATCGCAGCTGTACTCTCGAACCGCACAGTCAAAAATTCGCCTAATACTGAACTAAACGTCGTTTGAATACCGGTATTTATAGCTAGTCGAATATCTAGAGGATTCCTAATTGCGTCGTAGCGTACGTATGAACTATGTAATTAACTGCGGCCTTGACACAGTCCGCACGGCTGGCGGCATCGAGAACTTTCTCGTAGATGCGTATTCAAGCACGTACACCACACGCTTACACTCTGGATCTCTCTGGAACGTTCGATAAACACATAGATTGTTCTGTGATGTCGTAACACTATATAAGAAAATAAGTGTATAATTAATTATGGTTAATTAGCAATGTTGGTAAGGGAAAAGAGTTTTGTGTTGGGATGGAAAGTAGAGGGTTTAAAAAATTGTTTTTCTTTTGAAGAAAGTGATTAAAGAAAGAATAAAAACACATTAGTGTTGAAAATAGAAAGAAATAATAAATAATTCATTGGAAACAAACAAATTATTGAGTTATTGCAGACAACCATTTTGCTTTTCAGCTCGTCCAACCTCAAACCTTGGACCCGGTAAGTAAACGTTTTGATGTTGGTAGTCAACAAAGATGGCGGCTAAAATTGTCGAAAACTAAAGTATAAATAAAGTTGAAATAAATTGTTTCAATGACGCCCGAACAGGGACATTTGTATGAATAAAATGTATGCAAATGTGGACCTGTTTTGAGGAACAAGATGGTTGTTTGAGATGAGTAAAGAAAAATTGGTATGTACGTATAAATAGACGTAGATGACAAGAGTGTCAGATAGGGTTATGTTATAATATGATTGGTATATGTCTATTATAAATAAGTAAGAATTAAATAATCAAAATGAATACAAGTGAAAATGTTAACAATGAAGTCAGCTTCACTGACAGCAATACTGAAAGTCAAATAAATAGTGAAGTAAGCGAGACCGAGTCGAAAATAATGGAAGGCGTAACGAATCAATCGACGCCTATCCCAGTTAAGAAATAGTAATGATATGATGAGTATGATGCAGTTACTGTTGAATTTTGATATGCAAAATAATAAGTTTGATGAACAAAAGAGTGATTCTGATGTTAAATTCGATAAAATAAATAATCGTTTTGATGAAGTAGACACTAAAATGAATGATAAATTAAATGAACAAAATAATGAAATAAAGAGTAATTTTAGTGAAAAGTTGAATGAGATTAGAGACGAAATAAAACAACAAAATGTCGATACTGATAAAAGTTTAAAGGAAGTTGATGAACATTTTAGTGCTATTGTAAACCAATTACAAGACGAAGTAAACGAAAATAGAAGGAGAAAGGAGGGGGTAGAAAATGGCACATATAATAAGGTAAGTGGTTGTAATGATGTTGATTATAATTATGAGAGTATAGTGGGGTAGAAAGTGGTGAAGAGACCGATCAATTAAACAAGAATAACGACGATGAGGTAACATATAATGAGGTAAGTAGGGGTGAGAATTATGATGATATAATTAAAAATAGTGGTGATGAAGTTTTAGTAGAAGTAGAATTTAATAATGGAATGTTCGTGAGTGCTGACGAGTTAGAGAAAGAGTGGAAGGTGAGTTTACAGGTAGAGGGGTTGCAGAGGGTAAATTTTCCCCGGGTTTATTGTGAACCAAGAGGTTTACAAGTGTTTTTGAAGGGCGAGAGTCCCTTAGTAGAAAACGATGTGTTTTCAAATTGTTCCCTGAGTTATTGTGGTGTTCCTGGAAGAGCCAGGAGGTGTTTTTATGTTGCAGTACCCTCTGCATGGAATGATAGAGAAAAAGTGGAATGGTGTTATGATGAGAGGTATTTACAGAGAGGGAGGAAGATAGAGGTGTATGATGTTAGTAGAAGTTATAAAGAGTTAAGAGAGAGAATGAATAGTGAAAGAGTTGATGATTATACTGAATTCTTACCTTGCGATGTGGTTAGTGCAGCAAGAGGTGATAATAATGTTGATGACTTACCTGTATATAAGATGGGGTTACTAGTAGTAGATGATTACTATACTAAAGAAATGATAAAAGATTTAATCGTAACAGATGATACTAAGGGAGAATTGACCATACCAAATGTTGACAGGATTTTTGAGTTAATAGTATGCAATAATGTTTTTTAATACTATATTGATACAATGGATAAAATTAATGATGATGGATATTATAATCATAATAACAATATGTATTTAATAAAAAATGAATTGTGTAGACGTAAGACCAGATTATTGTTTGATGATGGAGGGTAAATATTTATTGTTCATGGACATTAACTATGTGAGTAGGGGGTTCGGAAATGGGCTGTATCATGAAATGATTTGTAGTGAACAATAACAGATAATAATGCAGATTGTATATACTTTTGTGTTGATGTTAAATGTAATGATGTAGCAAGGTGAAGTATACTCAACTTTGTGAATTTTGTTAAAGTAATTAAATGTGTTTGATGAAATAGTTGAAGTAATTTGAAGGGAGTTAATAAATGAAATGTTATGTAAAATGAATATTGATAATAAATTTGAATTTTTTGGAGAATTTAATGGTGTAATAAGTGATAAATAAGTAAAGGTTGATTATTAAAAGGTTCAATAGAAATTAAAGTGTAATGTTTATACTCTTTATGTAAATTTAAAGTTGAGGTGTTTATTTTAATGTAATAATAACAATGTTCATTATGAGTGTTTATTATGTTTTATTATGTTGTATATTATTACGTATTATGTAAGTGTAGGGATCTAAAACATGTAATTGTATGTTTTAAAAGCAATTCCCCAATTTCAGGCGGTCCTGGCCTTACCAGCCCAGACCGTGGTTTTCGATGACAACCAGTTGTGGGCAGACTTATTGTAAACTGACCATAAAATTGGTGCAATTTAGAAATTAACAATGGGTTAAATCAGGGGAATCAACATAACTTTGGAACAGCGGCTACCACCGAATGGGGTGATAGAACTGTATTAAGGGCGTATGAATCATTGGAGTAGGATTACTGGTGTCCTCGTATACCAGTAATGCCGAATTTTTATATAATGCCGAAGCAAGAACAGTGTAAGCAGCGTTTGCACCCTAATAAACTTCAGTTCTTGTGGATGCAAATGGGCACTACAGTCCAACATAATTAAGCAATAGAGTGTGTGGAAAGGAGCTGGCCGTTACAAGCCAGGGGCATAAATACAGCATTTATGTAACAAGGTGAATGCCTTACATGGTTTATCCGTGAGGTGATTTACCTAATTGTAACTGGGTAAAGGGGGGATATTAGATAATGGTGGAGAAGGAGGTTACTAAATTGTTAGTAATGAGTCATTGAGTATTAAATTGAATTATGTTGATGATGTAGAATGTGTAGTTGATTTTATGAACTAAATGATTTTATGTTGATTTGAGGATTATTAGGAAGATGCTTAACGAATTTTAAGGAAATAATTTGTTATGATGTAGTTGATTTTAATGTGTTTTATTCTATATAAGAATTTTAATAATGAATTTAATTATTTTGAAATATGAATTATATAATGGAAGGTATTTGTAATGTAGTAAGAGGAAATGTTTATTTAAATTCTGATTGGAATCAGGGAAATATTTTGAATTTTGGGATAAGAGTTAACGAGAGAAGGGTATACAGAATGTTGGTATGGAATTTAAAAAAATGTATCATATTATGTTAAGTATTCACAATGTATGTTAGAAGTTAAGAAAAAACCAGTGCTTCTTAACGCAAACCAGCGCACAGCTAAGGGGGGATCAGATCAGTTAGGGATATGGTATTATAAAAGGCCACTATTTGATATTTTGATTTCATGTTTCAGTGTCTGGTGATGCTGTGGCGGCGGTCCTGTGCTGGCCAGTGCATCAGAACAGGGGCATCAAGTGCCTGTCTGGCCTTGCGGTGTTGGGATCTCGAGAGAGAAGTCGAGTAAGGTCATTCAGGTGCAGTCACAGTCACTGGACCAGGGGGTAAGTTAACCACAATTTTTAATAAAACATAAAGAGGGTTGTGGCGACATATCCAGGCTGATCCCTTTAGGAAGTATGTGAGTGTCAATGAGAGTTTTATGCTTCGGCATAAAACCTCTCATTGAGGGGGTATTGTAACAGTACAGTTAAGCCTACCTGGGATAATTTGGGGAGAAATAATAATTATAAATTGTATTTCTAAATTATAACGACGTATGCCATGTGAACGAATTAGTGTCAAGGTCAGTGAAGCAGAATGCAAGCAAAGGAGCTATTTTTAGTCGTATGACATTTGAACTTTGTAAAACAAGATCATAACATATGACGTCAGAGCCCAACCTAGCAATACGTCACTTGGAATGTAAGGCATGAACGGAGCGTCGACAGCGTTCTGCGCTGGATGTAACAAAGGCAGTCGGCAATGAACACCTAACAACGACGAACGTCGCTCGCCCGCTGGCTAAGTACAGTTTTTCGGCTTGTCTGCACGTATAAAATGTGAATTACGAAATTTCAAGTGAACCCACTACTAAAATATATTTAAAACAAATGTAACAATATTGAAGTAGACAGTGTTTTTTCAACTACAGTAGCAGATGACAAATGAATCAAATTAATGACGATGGACAGTGAATTAAGATATGTGAAAAAATTGAAAATGCGTGATGAGAATCTTGTGAAAATCTAAATGGCTTGATGTGTCCTGGATAATGACAAGATAAGTAACACTAGGGGTGAAACTAAATTCTAAAAAGATTAAACAAAGCTCAATATCACGTATTCTGATTTTAATGAAAGAAGTTTTAAATTGAGATCTCATACGGATATGGTGTGTGTGTGTGTGTGTGTGAGAGTGAATGAAAATTAAATAATAAATAAGGAGCACTGGTTTAGGAAAAAAGATAGATTTAATTAATGTAATAAATATCATACTTTGTTTTTGAAAAGTTAAACTTACATATATAAGAAAATAAGTGTATAATTAATTATGGTTAATTACCAATGTTGGTAAGGGAAAAGAGTATTGTGTTGGGATGGAAAGTAGAGGGTTTTTGAAAAATTGTTTTTCTTTTGAAGAAAATGATTAAAGAAAGAATAAAAAAACATTAGTGTTGAAAATAGAAAGAAATAATAAATAATTCATTGGAAACAAACAAATTATTGAGTTATTTCAGACAGCCATTTTGCTTTTCAGCTCGTCCAACCTCGAACCTTGGTCCCGGTAAGTAAAAGTTTTGATGTTGGTAGTCAACAAAGATGGCGGCTAAAATAGTCGAAAACTAAAGTATAAATAAATATCACTATAATATTGACGACTCGGAACACTAAGTTTTTTATAAGTAAAAACGTAAAAGCCGGTTTAGGCTAGGTGAAAGCCGGTTTAGGCTGTAAAGTAAAACTTTACGTTTTTACTTATAAAAAACTTAATGTTCCGAGTCGTCAATATTATAGTGATATTTAGTTAAGTAACGGACACGTCATGGACAACGAAATCCAAGAGTATAAATAAAGTTAAAATAAATTGTTTCAAATGCACTCATGCTCCCCCTCCAATTTATGCTCGGCCCTCTTACTGAAATAGTTTTCGTAAAATAATTTTAAGTGAGTGCACAAAAAATCTGTGAATATTAATAAACATATGGTAATTTTTAGTAACAGAAAATGCTATTATTATAACTCAAATGTATGAGAAAGTGAGACAAAATGTCTACAATCACTCACTGTTCCACGTTGAACTGAAAACTAAAGTGCTCTGTATGGTAGAAAGCACATGACCCGATCATTACTTTTCATCCCGAACTAGGAAAGCAATCTGTCTTTAATATAATACCAAAATACGTTAGTCTGGCACTCACATGATTATGTAGCGCTGTCCCAAAAAGGCCATGTACCTTGCCAAGTTTTATTGAATCTTCAAGTTTGCATTATTATTGCTTGTTACATAGTAAACAATTGCAAAGTAAATCTGGTTGCCGGACAACCAATAAACTACCAATAATAAATGTTCTTTATTAAGTCTGTTACAAGCAAGTCAAAGGTTAATATAACATCTGTTAATTTGGTAACTATTTTATAAAAAAACAAGTATTTTTAAAGACTGGAATTTAGTATCATTGTCTGAAAGACGTTTGTTTTGTAATTAACTTTGAATCCTGTTGTTCTATGTTTCCTTTTGTAAATCACATCTATTCCCTATCTTTTACATGTTTTTCATTATAATCCTGGTAACACACTCTCCTCCTTATCTTGTTAAAAAAAAAAAAACAAATGTATCTGTTTTTTGAAGTGATCCACTACAGAACATAGATCTAGTACACCATTGCATGTGTCGGTGTTGTCTGTATTGATAGAACCCCCCCCCCCCACCTACACCACCACGACGCAACCAGTAAGTTGGTTACATGCTATTATCATTCAGCAGACAAAACCTCACCTTTACTTCTTATTTGACAGAGTGAGTAATTTAGTCAGTTAATCACATATGGATAGATGTATATGTTTATGCCAACTGAAATAACCAGTACTATGTACAGTAACCAGCCAGCAATAGAACCAGATATTAAAAAAACTTGTTACTGTTCGTCAAACACAAGGGTCACATTGATTAAGACATAACTGAGTATACATTTTTATATAAGCATGTTGTTTTTTCATTTACAAAGAATATAAAGAAACAAGTTTTAATTACAGACGAGATATGTGAATTGTTTTGCCTGGTAGGGCGAAGGGCCATTGGCAGAAAACATGTTCAGAAGGGGGATACAAGTTTGAGAAATGCTGGTCTAATCCTCTTTTGACTATTTACTAGACAGTGTAAGGAAAGCATTGCCAATGTAATTAAAATTGAGATGTCACTGCTGTTAGCCTGACTGAATGTGTTGTGGGCTTAAATTCATAGTTGCTGTGTAAGCAAATAAGAATCTTATTTACATAAAATTAAACCATGTAAACTTATAAATACAATGGTTAGTTATTTTACCTAAGTCAGACACTTTTCTTAGGTGAAATGAAATAGGGCTATCAAATATACGACTTCAAAAAGTGATACGTGAGAAACTTTTTCAATTTTTTTCAGTAACTTTCATCAGTGGGAAAGTTGTACCCAATAATATGAAATTAGTTACAAACTGTACAATTTGTTATATAATGTGTGGATCGGTCCATTTCGTAGTGAGCGATTCTGAAAATTCATGGCATACTCAGAGCTGTCTATAGCCTACATTTCAGCAGTAGTGTAGATGAACTTGTTTAAACAGTGTGTTTAAACATATTTTCTACTTGTTTAGATTTTTTAAAACCATAAGAGTTAACTAAAAGGTTTAACTGAAAACAATTGAATCACTATCTAGTTGATAGAAACTGAAACGACTGACAACATAATTTAAAAATGAAGTAAATTTACACTACTTACTGCAGTGTTGGAGATTTAGTAGTAAAATTGTAAGTTTTCGGTTTTATGTTACTTGACAATATGTACTTTCATGGAGTGTTAAATAATGGTTCAGACTCAGCTGATTTTTAGTGCAGATGTATTGATGAATGTCAAATGATTGATTTCCTTCAAAGAAAAAACTTACAAAACAAAGAAAGAACATAAATTACTATAGAGAATTAATATAGAATACAAAGCACTGAATAAATTAGTAACATTACAAAACAAAGAAAGAACATAAATTACTATAGAGAATTAATATAGAATACAAAGCACTGAATAAATTAGTAACAACAATAATAATAGTAGTTTTTAAGAATTTAATAAACAAACATAATAAAATATTACAGAGTCCACTTTTTTAAAACCTGAGAAATCTATTATTGCAGTTTCAGTGAAGAAACTTATCACCTGTATTCAAGATTGTGTGTGTGTCCGCAGGCATATCTGTGTAAACTACACATTGTCAATAAAAAATCAGTTAGTAACCAATGCAGTTTCTGGTTTCTGATGTAATAAAGAATTATGATTTATTAGGAACATTTCTTAGGAACCAGGTAATAACTTTGCACAGAAATGTCAAATTTCCACACACACTCTCTCTCTCTCTCTCTCTCTCTCTCTCTCTCTCTCTCTCTCTCTCTCTCTCTCTCTCTCTCTCTCTCAATTCATAATGTTTTTGGTAATAAGATTTATGTTGTAGAACACTGAAACACTAATATTTTGGATTTACTAACCTATTGAAGATTTTCATATAATTTATATTGGGGTCAATTATATGTTATACACAAAGCATATAAGTAACTACACATAACAAAAAATACTCATTCTCTGATGTCTTTCAGTCACTGTCCCAAGTCTATGTTGGACAAACAGGACAGAATTTCCACACATGTGGAATAGTTCCTGCTAATTGAACACATCAAAGACACCAAAACATACATCCAAATTCTGATTCTGTTCAGTCAGTCAGAATCGAGGGGGGGTTATACTCAATATCGAGGGGGTTATACTCAATGTACACTAACAGGTCGAAGATTTCTTAACAAGCCTTCTCAGACCTGTATATTTTGGTCCAATCTTGTTCCGTGTGGCCATTTTCAACGCATCACTTCTCTCATATTTTCAGTCATAATTAGTGTTCATGTGCTGACTAATAGAATCATGAGATTCGTGATACTTTTGTCTTTGTTTACATACGATTTAATTACTTGCCAGATATTTATTAGCTGAATAATTAATTAATTTGTTTATAGTTCGGTTATAATTTCACAATTCATCTTTAAATAGTAAAAAACACGTACCATTTCGCATGTCTTAAAATGACATAATTCACTTTGCTGTAGGTATTGTCAGTGTGGGAATTTTTATTAGATAAACATATTTAATTATTCATATTTTATGCCTGGCTGAACTGAAGCTCACTACCACAACGAAGATACGTGTGTACACAAAAACATGTTGATTCCAGCAGAGGATCAGATATGAGCATGCATAACACATGCATATGCACCAAATACACATGTACACACACACCTTCCCCCTAGTAACACCAGTAAATAATTATTCAAAACAGGTGAACAGGTGTTTACAAACAGGATATGAATTGTTCAGTTCTTCTCTGTTCCCACATGAACCATTTAAAACTATTTACAGCAATGATTGTCACCAATTCTACATCGGCCAGACAGGAAGATCTTTTTCCTCTAGATATTCAGAACATTTAAAAGCCCTCACCACAAACTACATACATTCCACATTTGCCACACATTTACAAAATGAAAACCACAGTTACACAAACATAGAGCACAACATGGAAATACTACACTACTTACCTAAAAGTAGAAAACTAAACACAGCAGAACAATTTGAAATATACAGATATCATGCACTACAACCAAACAACATATTAAATGAACAATTACATTATAGATCACACATACTTTTCGATACACTGATTCAAACACACAATTTGAATCCCAGCGCCAATTCCCTCCCACCATCAACCCCCACCACACACACCTACAGTCCATAACCGTTACTCTGTAAAGACATTCAGTATTTAATCCCATTGAAGAAGACGAATACCACGTTGAAACGTTTGTGAAACAAAACCAAAAAGTAAGTGTTCATAGTGAAAGTTTATATATATATATATTCAATCACTTTCTGCTACAGTCCGTTTCTTGATGTATATAATACATTTAATATTTATAAATAAATTTACTTCAAGATATACCTTTTTTTCCTTATTAGGAACATGTTTCGGGTACTATCTTGTACCCATCCTCCTTAGGATCTTTAGCTTCAAACAGTTGAGCTGTAATCTTTGCCGGACTATGTTGAGTCGTATAAATACGAACGCCAAACACACCAGGCACTAGACCATTCTTCCCCTGTTTCGTCCCAGTAAGATACTTCTCACGCATATTCTGTATACTATACTAGAGTCTTCGGATCGACGCAAAATAGTTGAAGAACTTCGGTGCACAAGTGAAACCGCTCAAGTGTACTGGTTCCTAATCAGCGTGCATCCAAGTTTCAGAGAAACCAATAATGTCGCTATTCTGTAAAACTGGATCGCTCATTATATCGTCTTTATGTGCCTTTAAACTCTGCACGTTCAAATACGATATCACCGGCGTGCGTCGATTTAAACTAAAATCTGTAGCTTTGTCGACAACAGTATATATTCGCTTAGTTATTTCTATATATCGTACGCGCATAAGTCGCTTTATTCTAGCTTCGACATTTTCGCTTTTACTCGTACTGTTCGCTAAAAGAGCTGCTAAAAATTATCATCAAATTTCCGCGCTGAGCGACATCCGTGAATACTGTAGGCCTACAGCATGACGTCACTCTGCCTCTGACTCATCCATTACTTTTATAGTCGATAAAAGATTATCACTAAAGTTCCGCTCTATATGAATTAACTATATATGATATTTATATATATTTATATATTTAAACATCTATATGATATTTAGTTAAGTAACGGACACGTCATGGACAACGAAATCCAAGAAATATAATAAATTATACATATTTGGAAAGAGGAGACTCTAAGCTTTAAGATGGCCATACGATATTATTAATTAACATTATTTTTCATAATGAAAATTCAAGTTGAAACAATTTTTTAGTGGTTGTCCGTTAGGATGTATGTATGTATGTATACATGATAGAAGTTTTATTTCTCAATCAAATGACTTCACTTTTGGACATTAGCTTCATTGAGGGCCAGAGACGAACGCTATTGAATTTCGCGATTGTTACTTAAGCCGTTTATTGAAAATTTGCAAAAATCTATGCATTAGTATATCTATATATATTATATTCATCTTTGTCAGATTGATGTGTAGTCTATCTCGCTTTTTTCAAACAGCTGTTTAACAATGCTACCTTGCGGTAAAAAATAACACTATATTTTTTCAAACTTGTATACAGTCAAGTTTTTAAGTCATTTAGTTTTAATTGTTACTTTTCTTGTTTATAATTTTTATTAATAATTTTTTCGATAAAAATTAAAATTTATTTATAAAAAAAACTAACCGATTTTTTAGTTTGCTCATTCCATGCAGACAGAGGCATAGACCAAAGAACAGCCTCGTGTTATTCGATTTCCAGTTTTCAGATTAAAAAAAAAGTGAATTATTTTGCAAGTACTCGATACTCGATACCGAAGAAAAAATGAGTACTTTACTCCAAGTATCAAGTCTGAGTATCGAGTACTCGGTATCGGGTATCGAAGCCCGGAGTTCGTTCGAACCCTAGTCTAGACTAAGCTTGGATGGTTGGTAGCTCTAAAGGTACCACTAATTTAAAGAATGTGGATTTAACTAGTACAAGAGTGCATTAGAAATGTATTGAAAGTAATGGCGTAGTCAAATATTGTTATACAACGTACAGGACAAGTTGAAGAGTAAATGTAACATTATTATAGCTTGCATAACCCACACCTGGGCAAACATAACCTCATCTTGCCTGGATAACTGACTACTACCGTAAGGTGACTAATAACTATAAATATGAAATAATAAAACATACAGATATTCAACAGAATACAGAAAATTGCTGTTAGTGGCATTTATGGAAAGTATCAGTAGTTGAATATATTTTTAGGCATATAAGTAAATATAAATAAATTACAAAAAAAAATAAAATAAAAATAAAAAAGGCATATAAGTACCGTAAATTTAAGTAAATATGTGATTTCTCAAAACTATGCTTTTGTGATAATGTTTTCACAGTGATTCAATGCACATTAAAAATTGAATTGTAGTTACTCAGGTTAATGACAATTTGAAATGACAAATGAATTTATTACAGTTCTTACAAATGAAAACAAGAAAATTATGATGCTCACTATATTATTATTGAAACGATTTATTATATAATTTGTATTGAACTGAACTAAAGCAAATAAAACTTTTTGTAGACTTTCAAAACCAAACAAAACTTTAAGATTCTGAACACTTTGTTTAGACATTATTGTCAGTATATGTTTTATGTATGTAATGCCCATTTTTACTTAAATCAATGTGTTTAATGTAAAGGCAGTGCAGTTCAGCTTGAACAAGCTGAACTTACACTGAAGTGAACAAGCTCCATTACATGAAGTAAAGGAGTCATGTTATGTTGTGCATGAAATAGCTTTGTGGCGAGGGGGCATAAAGTAGTTTTATAGTTTCTTGTAAGAAATTTATTTTCAAAACCGATTGTATATAATATTTCTGGTTTGGTCAGTACTGTATTGTATTAAGCCAATACATGACATTAGATATTATTAAAATACACAAAGTAAACTAAAAATGTGTTACATAAATGTGTATGTTAACCAACTACTGAATATTATTATTTGGCCATGCACAGCCATTTATTATAAACAAACAGTTCAACATAAATATAATATGATTGCAAGGTGGATATCCCTATTGTCACTATGTTAAATTCTGAAAATTGAGATGCATTTTTTCAAAGAAATAACCAAAGATAAAATATAATTTTGTTTTTAATCCTACAATATCTTTCATATAATCTCAGTATTAAAACTCGGGAATGCAAAAGAAATTCAGATTTGGTGCTCTTTTACTTTGCCATTCATAGCTGATGTTAAGATCTCCTTCCCATACCAACAAACAAATGCTGACAATTCTTATCAGCTTACACAAATATCTCTTTTCAGTGATATAACACATCGCGTTTTGGATCTGTCAGCAGTTTGTTTATGTGGTTTGTTTTAGTAATGTGTTATTAGGCTGTCAGAAATTATATCAGTGACATGAATATCATTAATGTTACCCTTCATGTTACTGGAAAACTCTTCAAAGTGGTCTCAGCGGATCATGAATTCAATCAGTCTCAGTTCTCTTTCTTATATGCAGTTTACAAACTATGAAATATTGTTCCATTGTCCATTATAGTGTGTCCAGTCATTAAAAATTATAATTTCTACACGATTTCTAATGTTATTTGTCAAAGATTTTCTGTTTAAGACCAGATTAAATTAACTGCACCCTGAAAGCTATAAATAAGATGAAACATGTCTTGACACTAGATAAAGCAGAACAAATATTTCAACTCTTTAAATCTGTCAAATGCTTCAAACTTCCATTGTAAACAACAATTTGCTAGTAGGATTGCAGTGTATTCCCACAGCTGTCAATTTGGAAGTTATGTGAAACAGAGTATACTGTGTAACTTCTGCAAACATTTTGAGTCTGAGGTTTCATAAAAATTTTAGCATTCAATTGATAAGCAATTGTTGTTTCCTTCTCAAAATAATTCTAAAATATTGTCAAAAGTCTTATAATTTCTGGTAAATATGAATTTAAAAACAAAGTCTGTGTCAAAATAAGTAACATGGTATGACGAACTGATAAAAAATTGTGGACACATGTTTGTATGGCTTCAAAGAAAAGTATACCTTTATGGGGAAAACATTTTCTAAGAATCATCAGTATAGTTAGCACTGTAGGTTGAATGCTCTTCTGTACGTTAGCTCATTCCAATTACATATGCAGAAGTAATGTGACTTTTCCTCTACATAAGTGGTCTCGGTATCTCCTTTCAACCAAGAACACTTTATTGTATTAAATGAAGTACCTTGCCCACACTAAGATATGGCATCCTCATGGGTTAAACTGAGGTCTGACAATGGGAAGACATTATTTATTAATAAAGATGTGTGCATTTAATCTAAAAGTGTCCTTAATCAGATGTTATTCTTGTGCTAACTTGTGAGTGATGTAGATTTAGTCTTCATTGACTGCCAACTTGTTTCAATTTGTTTCAGGTGTTAACAAGATCAATTTATCCATCATCTGACAAATGGAAGAGATCAAATTTGAGGACAAGGTATAAAGTTTAAAAATAAAAATATATTTTTTGCTGTTTAATATATGTATTAAATTGATACATGTGTTATATACATGTATCTTATACACACATTCATTTCTTATATTAATAATAGTTTATTTATCATCATATTGATTTGTAATTAATTGCTGTACAGAATATGATTTATACATGTATTCTTTTGTGTAGGGTTCGCATTGACACTATGCATTTTCCATAACCTCCTAACTGTCAAGCAATTATCTTCCTCCCTAGTCCAATTTAGACTTGTAGTCTGTTTGTTAGTTGCAAAGTAGTTTTAAAACTTTTTTTTGATCTGCCAGTCCTCTGTCTTTGTGTTGGCCAATTATGTCAACATACTCATACTATTCTATCATCACTCATTCTCTTATGTTGTCCACTCTGGTAGTCCTGTCCTCTGCAAGTCTTCCTGGTATTCTCCTGAACTCCATACTTGTGACATCTCATTTCGCTGTTTTGACTTGCATTGTCTCACTCCCAGTTTCTGCAGAATACATCAGTATTAGATGTATTGTTGTGTTTTACACTTTAGTTATTTATAACCCTTAATGTAAGAGAAATGCTGCCATCTTAGGTTTTACTGTTGTCATAAATATGAATAGGTTCTTAACCCCACAGTGATACACTTCTGGGGCAATTGCCGGTCCCTCTAATGTGAACACTGGAAATTTATGTAGATTGCAAAAGATACAGTTAACAAATTGTCAATTACATTATATGATTGAATAAAGTATAACACATAACTTGTGTTGGTAGAGTTGCTTTTAAATGCTGAACTCACGTACACGCAGTATGTTGCCTGAGATCTTGATGCTGGATGAAAGGGGTTAGGGGCGTTGTTAGGGAAGGCCTTCCCAAAGGGACCCTGTGGATGTTGCTGCAGATCCTTCACTAACGAGGCCACTAGATGTATTATAAATCACTGAATTGACATGTACGATTTGTACTCATGAAATGTTCACGCGCACAGTTGTTGGCGAACTGAAGTTAATTGAATGTAAAAAATATATATTAAATGAAAACGTGAAGTAAGGTGATGCCACAAATGTATTGTATAGGCATACTTTGACCTAACAACCTCCACGCATGAGATGTGAGTAAGTACTGATATGAATTGTTCTGTCCTGTAGACTTTGCTTAGCCCCCACTAATGGGGTGATTGGTTTTGACCAATCAGGATGCATAAATGTAATTGTAAATTAAAATCATGTTCAAACAATGTCTTGTTACATTAATAATAGTAAATAAAAATATGATTATATATATTTTAGACACAAACTAAAATAAGTAATGTCCATCCCGGCCCCCGTGAATCCTCCGTGATTCACTAGAAAAACAAAAAGTAAATAATAAAATAAAAACAAGCTTTGTAACATTAAAACAAAGAAAAGAAAAATATTTGCAGTATGTATGGATAAATAGAAAGTTGTATAATACATTATATCAATACTCTTGTTTTGGTAAAGGAGAAATCTTGACGATAGGTCGTATGAGGTTCCCCTTAGCAGTTTTTGACTTCTACAACCCGCACTACTCCATCCTTACCTAGGAACGTCTTTACTATTCTGCCTAAACACCATGACTGTGGGGGTGTATGATAACTAAGTCTCCAACAGACAAATTTGGCTTGTCTTTTGTCCATTTGGACCTCTGTTGAAGGGTATGTAGATATTCAGTCTGCCATCGCCTCCATATATTTTGAGACATGGCTTGTATTCTTTGCCATCGCTTAAGGCGCCCAACGGGTATATTTTCTGACTGAGTTTCTGGCATTGATACCAATGGTCTTCCAATGAGAAAATGTCCTGGAGTAAGTACATCGAGTTCCATAGGATCAGTTGATAAGCTCGTTAATGGTCGAGAATTCAATATTGCTTCTATTCGACAAGTGAGAGTTTGAAGCTCCTCTAGTGTTAATATTTGATTCCCAATTACTCTTTTTAAATGTGTTTTAGCACTTTTGACGGCACTTTCCCACAAACCACCTATATGAGGTGCTGCAGGTGGGATGAAATGAAATTTAATTCCATTGTGAATTGAAAATTCATTTAATTTATTTTTTGTATCCTCTTGACGCAAAAGATGTTTAATGTTCTTATCTATTTTATTTTGTGCACCAACAAAATTGGTCGCATTATCTAGATACAGATCGGAAGGAAGTCCTCTACAAGATATAAAGCGTGATAATGCTGCTATAAAAGTTTCTGTTGACAGATCGGTCGCAATCTCGATATGGACTGCCTTTGTTGTAAAACAAACGAATATGCAAAGATAAGCCTTGATGACTTGTGGTCTTCTCAGTGTATGTACCTTTATTTCCATGGGACCAGCATAGTCCAACCCTGTTTTCTGAAAAGATGGCGCTGGACGAATACGAGCTTCAGGCAAGCTTGCCATTTTTGGAAATACGGTGGTTGGTTTGGCTCGAAAACATTGCATAGATTTGTGAATACGTGATCGTATAAGGCTCCTGGCAGATAAGATCCAGTATTGTTTGCTGAGTAGCGACTGAAGCAGTTGTGGTCCTGCATGAAGATACTTTAAATGATAGTAATCGACAAGGAGATCTGTAACAAAATGTTTTTTTGGAAGTAAAATAGGATGTTTCGCATCTTCATTTAAGCTGGAGTCTTGAAGACGGCTTCCTACCCTTATCAATCCATCATTTCCAATGATTGGGGTAAACGCTGTAATTTAAGACTACATTGCTGGTCTCTCTTGATGTTGTTAATATCTGAAAGGAATTCAGATTGTTATACTAAAAGACAAATCCGATATGTTGCTTGCTGAATCTCATGTGCCGTTAGATTTCCTGTATATTTAATTTTGGATTCTTTTAAATTGGAATTTTAAATCCAATAACTAATTGGATTTAATTTAAATTGTTCCAAAATCGCAAGAGATATGAGATTATTCTCTGAAGTTTACTCCATGAGGAATATTTGTGCAAGATGTCAGACATAGATTGTGTCTCCTTCACAGATATAAAAACATTTAAATGTGTATTTTTAATTTCTGGAAGCTGATCAAAAACTGGTATATCTTCTGGTTTCTTTGGCCATTTAGTAATATCTGCACTTAGCCATGAGGGACCTCTCCACCAAATATCATGATGAATAAGTTGCCTTGGTTGCAAGCCTGTAGAGGTACAATCAGCAGGGTTTTGCATAGATTGTACAAGAGACCAGAAAGTAGGGTGTAGATATTCCTGAATTTGAGTACACGGTTCGCTACAAATGTTTTTAGCTTGTTTGGTGGTGTTGATATCCAACACAATACTATTTTAGAATCAGTCCATGCATGGACAGAATTGATAGAAGTTGTTTTGGAAAGAATACTTATAGAATATTTCATAAGTTGTGCTAGTAGGTATGCGCCACATAACTCCAATCTGGGTAATGAAATGTTCTTTAGGGGTGCTACCTTGGATTTTGCTAAAATGAGAGTGATTTTGATGTTATTTAAACTGTCATACCTATATAAATACATACAACCTGAATAACCATGCTCAGAAGCATCACAAAAACCATGTAGTTGTAGGCTATGTTTGTTGCCTCAGAGACACCTATACAACGAGGTATTGATAATTTCTCCAAAACAGGCAACTCTTGTAGAAAAGTATTCCATTTGTTGGCAATCTCTTTAGGAAGGGGTGTATCCCATTCACAACCTTAAGTCCACAAGAGTTGTATAAAAGATTTAGCAGTAAATAGGACCGGTAACAAAAAACCACATCGGTCATATAACCTAACAATTGTAGATAGAAATGTTCTTTTGGTTTCAATTGAATTGTCAGTTATGCTAATTTTGTAGGTAAAACAATCTGTGTTTGGTAACCATTGTAAACCTAATATGCTTATTAGTAGGTGACCTGGATCACGAAAGTAGATAGGGGTTTCTTGATGTTTTGTTGGAATATCACACAGTAATTTTGGATGATTAGCTGTCCATTTTCTTAAGTGAAAGTTACCATTTTGAAGTAGTTGAATGACGACATGTTGTAACGTTAAAGCTTCTTCAAGATTGTCATGTCCCAGTGCTAAGTCGTCAACATAAATTTGGCCCTTTAAGGCTGTTGAAGCCAAAGGATGGTTGTGTTCTTCATCTTCCGTGAGTTGTTGTATTACCTTATTAGCTAAATATGGACTTGAAGCCATGCCATATGTAACAGTGTTGAGTTGGTAAACTAGTAGTAGGCTTTGTGGATTGTCACGCCAAAAGATTAGTTGGTAACGTCTATCCTGCTTGTCAAGCTCGATAGAGCGGAACATCTGCTTTACATCGGAAATGAATACATATTTATAACGCCTGAAATTTATTATGATAGTAGCAATGTCATTATGTAATTTAGGACCAACATGAAGTAACTGAGTAAGCGATACATTATTACTCGTCTTGCAGCTTGCATCAAAAACAACTCGAAGATGTGTAGTGGTGCTGTTATGTTTAAAAACACCATGATGAGGTAAAAAGTAGTGTGGTTTGTCTGTAACTACATTGGTACACAGTTTCATGTGTCCTGTATTTAAATAATCATTCATAAAATCACAGTATATTTCTTTCAGCCCAGGTTGAGAGTGAAGTTTCTTTTCTAACGCAAAAAAATCTTCTTTTAGCAATGCTTGATGAGTCACCAAGAAGTTCTGAACTTTGTTTGAATGGGAGTCTGACAGTATACTTCCCAGTGACAGGACATCTAGAGTGTGTTTTTTGAAAATGGTTTTCACATTCAACTTCATCAGGTGTAAAATGGTCTACTTCAGGTGGTTGTTCTACTTGCCAGAATTGAGTCATAAGTTTGTGAAGAGGATCTTCATGAACTTTGAATAGTGTAGTAATGTTATTGTCACAATGGTCATAGTTGTCTGTGCTGATGATTGAGGCTTTACCTATAATGATGAAACCAAACTCTGTATCCAAAGCATAGGGCATGTTTTCACCTAAACTGTATTTTGCAGGTTTAATTACCTGTATTAGAATGTCTGCACCTATAAGCATTTGAATAGGACCCTTCTTATCAAAAGTTGGATCTGCTAATTTAAAATGAAGTAGTTTCTCCTTAATTTCTGGAGATATGGTGCAAGAGGGCAGTTCCCCAGTGATTTTGTCCAATATGAGGACTGGAAGAGACGTGCATATTTGTTTGTTGTCAAGAGTGAGTAAATCAATGTATATTTTACCCTTAGTTTTAACAGAAGCACCCGAAATTCCATTGACGTTACAAACTTGGTTAGAGAACTCACATTTTATTTTGAGTTTATTAGCTATATCCTCATTTATGAAGGAACAACTAGAAGCCGAATCAATAAGAGCTCTTGCTATAACAGTATTTTTGTTTGAAGACATTAATTTTACAAGAGTTGTGCCCAAAAGGGTGATGTATTTATTACAACTAGGGTTCTTCATTGCTTGAACAGAGTGCAATGTTGTTTGTGAATCAGGTGTTTGTGATACGACAACCGGCAATGTTGACTGTGATGTCACACCGTTATCGTTACATACTGAGTTCGCTGGTTTTTGTAAAATATAATAGCACATTATGACGTTTGTTACACTGGTGGAATGCACTCTTACATTTGCAATCTTGATAAGTATGGTCACTAAAACAGTTTGTACACAAACCACTTGTTTTAATATAAGTAAACCTTTGCTCAGGTTTTAATTTGTTGGTATTTTCATTTAGTTGGTATAAAAGGTTAGAATATGACTCTTTTATGTTTTGGCACATCCATGATAATCTCTTAACAACATTCTCTTAGCCACTCAGAAAATCAAGTCATACCTTTCCAACAGCAAAATTGACTTTCCTTTTTTTTTATTTATATGACTAATTAACAATACTGCAGACCAACATGTTGCTTTACATCTGTTCATGAGGCAAATGTGGTGTCACCTGATGTCTCTGACTCGTTTCTCGGACTTTTAGTATCTTCTTCTTCTTTGACTCTTCCTGAACCACCTTTTTTATCTGAGGGAGCTTACAGCATCCCACAACCGAACAGTCAACCTGGGTACTCTAGTCTCTGCTTTCCTCTGCAGTACTTCCCACTCACTGCATGCCCAAAGCAAATTACTGGGTCTTAATCAGTAGTGACTCACCACACTGTCTCATCTTCACAAACCTCTCCATTCACCCATTGTTTCCAGAACCTGTTCATTTTTGTTTTCTAATTACTTTGTCAATCCAGTATATTTTTAATATTCTCCTACTGCAGGAGATTTCAAATGCTGTGGTTGTGTCTTTCATTTTTCCCTGTTGTCTAGGTTTCACATGCAGCTTCTATAATAGCATGCTGCAAACATTAATTTGAGGAATTTCTTCTTAATTTGAATCCAGTATTTGACAGTAGCAAATTTGTTTCTCCATTTGGCCTGTGCCCTGACACTGATTCCTCTCAGTTATCTCTACCAGTTTTAATATTTACCTATTTTTGTTCCTGATTCTCCTCTTCCCCCAAATAATTTGTTATAATATTCAATAGTGTTCTCAATTTACCTTGTTTTCTGTGAGTAGAAACCATACCATCAGTAACTCTTAACTCTTAACATCAATAACTCTTAATTCTTATACTCTTTCCATGAAATGTTATTACGGTCTTGAACATCTTTATGGTTTCCTTTACAGCCTCTTATAAAGCATTCTCGTGTAATGGTAATGAATTTGTTTAAAAGTAAATTTTAATTCCTTGTTATTTGTAGGATGTTTTAACGGTCAGTATAAAGAAAGAAGCAGATCCAGAAGAGGCTGAGGCTGAACAGGTAATGTGCATAACCATTATTTAGCCCATAGCTAATGTATTAAGTTGTTCCATGTCATGTACCACTAGAGATTTGGATCACATTCGTTTGTAGATATGTAATTAAAAATCAACAGTATACACAAATTGTATCATAGTGTTGTATACATATAAACTACATGAGATTATGTAAGTAAAATCGCACACTTGTGCAAGCACACCCGTGCACACACCATGTAGGTACAGAGTATGGATATTTATTGCAAAAATTGATAAGTGATTCTATATATTTCATATTTAGTATTGATCACGTGTTTATATACTCTATAAATCACTGAGAAGACTAAGTAAATTTTATGATTGTTCAATTTTCAGGATATATTACCAGTTATAAATTCTGTCCTTAAAGGAGAACTGCATGTAAAAGAAGAAATCATCAACGAAGAGAATGAACAGTTTGTTGATCAGGTACAGTACATAGTCATACGTTTGTTTATAATGTATAAACAAATGTGTAGTTATACAAGCATTTATTGTTATAATGAACAGCATTGTTGTTATATGTAAACTTATCGGTTAAAACTGTTGGAGACCATTTAGTGTCCCATGGAAGTCATTTTTATGTGCAATTTCAGTCCATACGATTTAGCCATAACATGTACCAGTAGCATATGGCAGGAAATTTGAATTTTATGACGTCAGGGGTGTGAGTACGACGTGACCATGGTGGGGGTAGAATGTGACTGAAGTAGGGATATCACGTGGGCATGGTGGGAGTACCATGTGACAGCTACCATGTGGGGGTACCACAGCACTGATGCGAAGTGTAGTGATTGGTCGGCCATGTTTAATATATGTCACGTCATCACGTAGCAGGATCAGTTGTGATTGGTGTGTTGAATGGCAGTAGTCGGTGTGGCCAACATGTGATAATTGAGAAGAAAATTACCTCTAAAAGGGAAATAGGTTAAAGAAGGATGTGTGAGGGAAAATATAGCATTGCCACTACCACCAGTGTGTCTACATCATGGCAGGAAGGGATTTGTGTTCCCTTAACAAGTGTATCCAGCGTGTCCGTGGCCATCTTGTCCTCTGCTTGTTTTTGATTTAATAGGGCGATGTTGTGTGAGGCATAAAATTGTGTAACTTAATGTATACGTGTGTATGCAAGAAAATAAAGTGCCCAGTTCCTGGTTTCTTCTTCTTCTTGTCTTGTTTTTTCTATGTTCATAAATAAGGTTAACATTCATGCACATGTGTGTGTGTGTGTGTGTGTGTGTGTGTGTGTGTGTGTGTGTGTGTGTGTGTGTGTGTGTGTGTGTGTTAAGTAAAACACTGTCTTGACTGCTCTTCACGTCTTTGTTGTCGCAGGTTCTTTTCTGTGTTCAAAAGTAAGGTTAACCACGCAGATGATTAATGAGTGTTGAGGAAAAAGAAATGTGTATATGGGCGCGTTGTCTGTCTGTGTAGAGATAAAATGTGTGTGGGTCGGGTAGCCTTTTTGCGTAAAAGCACCTTGATGTGTGTGTGTGCACATAGATTTTGTGTATTGTTGTAACCTAATGAAAACAATCATTCTCCTCGCTCACAGTCGCTCACAGTGGGAAACACTGTGTGTGAAATAAAACATGACATCAATCATGTGTATAAGTATAATTACACTTTCAAAAATGGTACAATAAATATACACAGATACGCATTACATAATGCAATAAAAACACACACACACACGCATAAAGTACCTATAGAATTGTCAGATGATTTTAACATCAACAGTGAATCCGTAACAGACGTCAATGTACAGAATAAGAGAGTTACAAATGAAACCGCTGTAGAATGACTAAATAGAAAATCACTAGGGCTTACCTTATAGAAAAACAAATGTAAAACTTCATGTTCACATGATATTGAACTATGTAAGTAAGTGTGGAACCGAGCTAAGAAAACTGTCCACTCTGCTCCATTTCTCGAATACAAATGACCATATAGCAAATCACTTCCTCCTCCACTGCACTGTAACAAGTGCACAACAAGTTAGGTAAGTTCCAAACGATCTGTGGAAAAATCAACGTATATTTAGAAACAAGGTAGATCGAGATGCAAAATTTAAAGTTTTACAAAGTTATGGGAGTCCCTGTACTATGTAAAGTGACACACACTATGGGTGTGAATTATGGGCAACAACGAAAAACAAGACGGTAAAATACAGACCTCGGAAATGGCATTCTCAAGAGGAGTTTAAAAGTGTTGTAAACTTGACCTTATAAGAAATAAGGCCATAAGAGAAGAGTTAAAAGTTTTTAACTTGAATAAAAAATTAAAAGATCACAAACAAAAGTGGAAAGAACACTTAGAAAGAATGACAGATTCCAGACTGACCAAACAAGTCTGGAAATTCGAACCTATAGTACACAGGTGTGTAGGTAGACCCAGGAAGA
Organism: Magicicada septendecula; assembly: GCA_034769895.1. NCBI lineage: Eukaryota > Metazoa > Arthropoda > Insecta > Hemiptera > Cicadidae > Magicicada > Magicicada septendecula. The sequence goes on along the minus strand of CM068373.1, from coordinate 439,019,468 downwards.
GGTGGCTGGAGGATTTTTAAGATGGAACAGGCAGCACCTTGCCTATGCCATGTTGTGAATATGATGATGGTGTATCGAGAATGTCAGTAAATCAGTGCTTTTTCTATGCTAACAGTTTATCTCATATTTTAACACGTCCCTGTTATGAGTTGTTTCCAAGTTAAGGCTTTATAACTCGCACATGTTGTTAGTTGTTTCTTTTTTACCTTTAGCACTATTGTACTTATCCGTGCTTTCTCCTTACTTCACAACATTACATAACCGTAGTGGCAAGAACAGTGCAGAATGGCCCACGTGTTTACCATGAGTCAGCTGACAGGCAACTCACTTATTTTATTGTGTTGATAGCGTTTCTATGCAGAACCTTTTTGAGACTGGTTGTGAATTTTTTTTTTAATCGAGTTTACAGCATGTGTGCATACTGTCATCCCTGCTTAAAGTCCAGATGTACCTTACACATTTATAAATACCTTACAAATGTACCGTCATGCTTACTATGACAGCCAAATATACACATATCTTTATTAATGAACATCCTTTGTTCTAATATTATTTCCTTCACTCTCATTGATTATATAATTTACATTAAATAAATTGACTCCATAATTCTGCAACTGCCCTATAGAAGTCCCATTACAGCAAGTAGATTCACAGTTGTTAACTCCATACTTCTTCATAGCACTGTTCAGATCAGACATCTGACCAAAATTTCTCTACCGTACCTAGAGAAATTTATTGAATATTTTTGATTTCTTTACCTCAAGATGTATTTTCCTGTATTTGGAACATGTTTTCGGGAATCCTATTGTTCCCATCCTCAGCCTTCCTAATTTTGTATCTTGTGGAGTATTTGTGTTTTGGTTGGTTGTTGTTATGTTTTCCTGTTGGTTTTTGGTATTGTATGTGATTGTTGTGTATATAATATTAAGTTTTTGAGTATTTTCGATGTTGAGTGCTTTGAAAATTGTGTCATGTTTTGTATTGATTTGTGCATTAGTTCGTTTAGTTTTGTGTTTGTATATTTATAAATAGGCTATAACATCTTGAGATAAAGAAATTATAAATATTAAATAAATTATATATGCATCACCAAATAGACTGTACCAAAAAGTGTTAGAAATATGTGTGTGTGTGTGTGTGTGTGTGTCCAATGTAAACAGTAGCAGTAAATGTTTATAGTTTGGTAAAACAGCCGTAAAGGCAGTATTTTCATTGGGAAAAATAATTTATTTTTTGTTTTAGGGTAGATATTTTATTTATATTTATATTTATTTTGTTACAGCATTTGCAGGACATCACTACAGTTATAAAGGATGAAATTGTTTTAGAAGAAGTGGAAAAAGAAAGGAATACACAAGAGGTAAAGTTTTTTTTTTTTAATATACAATCAATCTTCCATCTACAAGTAGGTAAGATTCATGGTAGATCAGTCTTCCATTGAAGACTGTCACTTTATTAACAAAATATTTTTGAAGTTGAACATGTATAGTTGAAAATTAGATTCAGTCTTAGCCTTTCCGGTGCTTGTAACTAAACAAACATTTTTTAAATATACCCTACCAGAATCTTACCTGTCTTGCGATCTTTTCTTGCAAACTTACCTTATTCCAAATACCATCAGAACTTCAGGGCCACCACCAATATCTTTATAAAGGATAGATATGGAAACCTTTACACTTTACTGTAATTAAAAAGACTGGGACAATTTAGCTATCTGACGTCCCATAATTCAGAAAATTCCCCGGAACATTAGACGAGTTTTTTAGCACAAAGTATAGGAAATGGTTACGGCGTAATAACTACAACTAACACATGTTATGTAAAATCAGATATTGTTTTATTCAAATTTACTTCTTTCTCTTTCTTTCTATATATCTGTATTCCTAATAATTCTATGCCAATAAATTTAATGAACTACTAATAAATCTTTCTATATGAACCAGTACCTTTTACAACACACACACACTCTCATACGGTTTACATTTATTACTGTTATAACCCCCGTTTCATTTAATGAGCTCTTTAGTTTAAATATTCAACACCCTTTTGGCCAATATATTCACGGTACTTAACTGTCCACGCTATCCCAAAATGGTTCCGCCGTCTTTCAGTTCACTTTCACTCTAGCTTTCACTGACACTGTTGTAATTCCAGTTTACATTTATTTATGTTTATTATTTAAATTCCACTGACTCTATTTCTTCCTTCTGTTCTTCTCCTGCACTTTTACATATTTCGGTAGACCTTGGGTACTCAATTTACGTCGGTCTACCGAAATTCCGATGCGGCATTACATTTACGGCTGTACTGTTTGATTAGTGGCGATAAACTAACCGAACCTCGTGCGCGCGGTTGCCTACCAGCCAGGCGTTAGGCATTGGCTGCTGCCGTCAACTCGTTTTGTGATTGGTTTAAATGCAGCAAGCGGGAATAATTCACCTTACTTCCGTTATGAATTTTGGTTTGGAGATTACATACTTTCTCATGCCCTTTCATGTCCTCTGAGCACATGTCGCAAAAAGCGGCACACACGCGCGCTCTTTCACATTCCGTTGTTCACCCGTGACTGCCTCTACCTCGTACGGTTTCAACCATAGGGTGTTTAATAACAAATGTTACCCAAAATGGTTTGCTACAGATTTTAAATATAGGGAACAAAACCTACCCCTGTTGTACCGTCACATGCTCTGGGTGGGTATACACACGAAATTTTTATGTCCGTATGGTGCTCCGAATCTGGTAAGTCGCACGTCATTTTAAATTGGGAAAGTGACACATGGAACAAACATTGTGCGTACAAGGTCAACGAATTGTCTGTAGTTATGAGTCAGCTGTTGAAACAAAGACAGTTCATTCAGTGTATCTGGTGTCATGTAGAAGTTGAGATAATTCACAGATGAGTTTTTGTAAACGCTGCTATTAAGTGATATGTATATTTGTTGTTGGTGGTGAGTTCCTTTTAATTACATCTGCAATTGACAGTTGAGTGTTGCTCAGGTTGTGTAATCTTTGCCGTTAGCGATAAATGTAATTGTTGTTCTGGCGAGTTTATTTTTTATCTACATTTGCTAATTGACAGTTGAGTGTTTTGAGATTGTGTAATCTTTGCAGTAAATTACATGTATAATTGTTATTGCGGCCCATTTTGTAAACGGTAGAGTGCTCCGCGCGTATATACACACACTGCTGCTGAAAATATGGCGCACGGGCAAATCATAACCGTCACACGTGTTGGCAGCGAAAAGGTTAAAACATGGAGACACCTGAGATGTCTTGCATTGATGCTGTCACCGAGCAAGTTGAGTGCTAGTTGATTGGGGTTAGTGATTCAATTTCAGTTGTTAGTTTATACAATGACATTGAATTTTCTATACCAGTGAAACACTTGAATGCTGTCTGCTACACTTTTGTTCCTTGTGAGCAATGGGTAGGTTGATGATTGTTATCAACACTTATCACATTGTGTATATATATATATATATATATATATCACAATGTGGATACGTTGTGAATACATCAATAATTGAATGAACGAATCGAATTTTGTTTTTACTTGACCTTTTTTTGGTATTTGTCTTTTTGTCTGTTGAGGTATGTCTCACGATTACTTTTTAATGCATCAAATGATTTTTGTAAACCTTCGTCTGTGTGTCTGTAACTCTACCCTACAGAATCGTATTGTTTTTGACACTGATCCCACAAAATGTAGGTGGGAGAGTAGAAAAAATGTGTGAGTGAAAATTTGGAAAAAATCAGCAAAGTGTAAAAGTACAAACATTTTACAAATACACAAACGTACTACTTACCCCGGCTCTGATAAACTTACCTTATTATAAAAACCACTAGAAGATTCAAAACTCAAGGTCGCCACGATGTTTTGAGGTTATACATTGAAACCACAATACTCTTCACTTTGAATAATTTAGATAATTTTTTTCCCCTTAATTAAAAAAACTCACAGGTTCAATTAGGCGAGATGTTGACACAGAAAATAGGTTAGGTTTTGGCATAGTAATTACTCTCAACACTGGTTATGATAATAAATCAAATGTTATTTTATTTTTATCCAGAAATTAATTTATTTGTTTCTCTGACTTTTCTAATGCTACTCTAACAAATTACAAAATATGAAAATTCCCTATACCAATTTCTATCTAAAAACCAGTACTTTTCTCTTTATATTCTCACACACTCACTCACTCTTTATACAGTTCTTTCTAACCCCCTTTTATTGAGCTTATATTGATTATTGATGTTAAGGTTTTACTATATCAACGTTATTCCACTTTTGGCCAATTACATTTAATTATAAACATATAATTAATATATAATTACATTTAATTATACTTAACTGCCGACGATATCCCAACGTGGCGCATTATTTGTTTAACCTTGTAGCACTCAACTATCACAATACTTGTTTTAAACAGTGTTACTACCGTTATGAAATTGTTTATTGCTGTATCACATTCCAATATATTCTTTGGTAGACCTACTTCTACATTTTCGGTCTACCATGACGCCTGAGGCTAATACGATTAGCTTACATCTGTTCTGTTTGATGAGTTGTGCCGAACTGCCACGAACTTGGCTAGCTTGGTGACGCTATCCGCGTTCTTTGTTTATTCGCCACGTGTCTCCACCGGATGCCCACTTCGCCCCCTGTCTTTATCTAAGCTTCTGGGCGTTTCTGGAACTCGGAAATGCGTTTTACATTAGAACACGTGAAATTATTAGTCACCTATCACCATGGACAATTGCGTCTCAAACCACATGCTTGGCCTGTGACTCACCTATCCTTAGTTCTTTCTTTCCACACATCTCCAAACAATAGATGTTATAAAAGTTGTACATAAACTGGGTAATTACTGGAAATTATTAAAACAATGGTTCAGCCCATTTTGTCCCGTTACAATACCCCCCCCCCCAATGACAGGTTTTATGTAATAACATAAACACTCTCATTGCCTAAACCTAAGAGGATCAGGTAGGATATGGCGCCACGACCCCCCTTATTTCCTTATTTAAATCATGTGTTACTCACCCCCCTAAGCCGGTGTCTGTGGCTGCACCTGCATGACTTTACTGGACTTCCTTCCTCAGGATCTCAACACCATAAAGCCAGACAGGCACTAGCCGACCCTGCTCTGACGCGCCGGCCAGCACAGGTCCGCCTCCACAGTACTACCCCGATTCTGTAACAACAATAAAAACATCAATAAATGGCCCTTCAACATTCCATATCCATAACCGATTTGGTATTCATATAGCCTTACCGCTAACAGAATTCATTTTGTTTAGAATACATAATATACATTTAACTGTCTTATTAGAAACCAATTTTTCTCAATTTAATTTAAATTAAACAAAAATAATTTTCATATCTCAATACAAATACCACCCTTTATTTAAAAACTCCCTCTTAAAGATTCTAATTAGCTCATTCAAATAGATACAACTTCTATTTACCAATTCAGATTACTATGGTCCTCTTTACACAATACAAAATATGATTATATAAAACAGAAAATTATTTGATACAACAAATACATAGACAACACAATATGTACTCCACTACTCCACTGTTAAACATATTATAACATTTTAATTACAAACTTTCACTTATTTATAATTCATTTTAAAATTCTCCACTTACATCATTTCTTAACACATACATCATATTATTAATGTATGATACAACCATGTTGTATATCCCATAATTTCATCATCTTACAACAAACCTTAACTAGAATTTGAATAAAAACTACAAACATTACTCAACTTTAGTATTCATTTTCTATTGAATATTCCCATTGTCACACTATAACTTCAACTCTGAATTTCTATTAAACATTTAATCATCAAATTTTAATCATTTACCATTTATTATAACCTTCAAATAAATTGTAATTACATTATAAAATTTATTTTTACATACTGTCAATTATTCAAGCCAACAAAACATTATTATTGTTATAAACTCAATCAAACTATAAACATTGACTACACAAAATACAATGTACACACACAATGTATCCTCAGATACCCTACCATAAGAACATAACCTAATACACAATACATCTAACACCAACACAAATTTATATACAATCTGCGTCATATCAAATGTCATTGTTTACCAAAAATCACTACATTATTCAGCTAATTTTCAAAAACCATTACATTCACATAATTAAATGTCCATTAACAATAAATGTCTAACCTCCATTGTCAAAAATTAATCTTATTAAGGCACAATTCATTTTTTATTAAGTCCATTACATTACCTTCTTTAATATAATGCCTATCTAAATCTGTTTTATTTACTATACCATAATAATAATTCACAGGATTACCCCATATTATTATATCGAATATCATGTCTACATTGGGTATCGTCCAGTCGCCCTTAGTATCATTTGTCACTATCAGGTACTTTGTAACTTCATCATTATTCTCATCATCTGCTACTTCACCAGTTTTATCCCAAGGTAAGTGTTCAATATCAACATTATCATCATTTACTGCACTAATTACGTCACCAGGTAAGTACTCATTATTAACAATTCTCTCAATCTCTAACCTCTCTACTAACTCTTTATAACCTCTATTAACCTTAAAAATCTCTATCTCTCTTTCTCTCATCATAATACCTCTAGCAACCCCTCTGATCTCTCTCACTCCGCGCAAAGGGCAATACAACATTATTAAAACATCCTGGCTTTACCAGGTACATCACAAAACATAAAGGGACCATTTGGAGACACTTCGTCTCCCCCGGAGGAACCTTTGTCCTCATTAAACACTTGTGGAGTCTTTACTCCACATACACCATAGGGAAAATTTGCTCTCTGCCCCCCATACTCACTTAAACTCTCCTTCCACTCTCTCTCAAGCTCATTAACACTTATTACCTCACCACTAACCTCTACTCTCATTATCTTCTCATCATCACTACTATTATTCAATGTATCACTCTCTGATACCCCATTTTCAATTACATCATCATTATTATAGTTATCACTATTTCACTATCACTTACCTTGTCGTCTATCACCTGATTATTATTATTCAACATTCTACTGTCTATTGCTACGTCCTTAATTACGTCACCATTATTACTTTTGATATCGTTATTATTGTCACTTATATTAACATCACCACTTACCTTGTCGTCTACTATCTGTTTTGCACTTAAACTATCCGCCTTGTTTGTCAAATTATCATCATTATTACTTTCACTGTCAAAATCACTTACCTGGTTTAGTTCACTTTCTTTATTCTCCTTTAATTTATCTGTCTCATTTCCATCTTTCATTTCATTCCTTCATATCATTATTGAATTCCTTAATATCATCTCTTAGCTTATTAAAATTACTTTCAAACTTATCATTTTGTCGTTTCATTTCATCTGTAATATCATTAGACATTGCATTTTGCTGTTCTTTCACTTCGTTAATATCACTGGACATTTGTTTAATCTCCCCCATTATCTCAAGAAAAAAATTTCTCATTTCGTCATCAGTTTTATTACTTTCTTTAGTTGAGACCGGAGTGGAATGAACTCCCGAATCACTCATAATAGCTCAGTCAGTTAGACTGACTTCATTTTCATTATCTTCCATTTTAATTATTGATAATTAAATATTTATGAAAATGAAAGTTTATATATTAAACAAAAAAACTTTTTAAACACCACGTGCTACTCTAAACATCTTATAACCTACAAATTATTCAAAAATTGCCGCCATTGCCAACCTTATTTCCTTGTGCCAAACTTCAGGCCCAACTCGTATAAAAATTATACCAGTATCCTGGCAGGGTCGCCAATTCTAAAAGTACAAACATTTTACAAATACACAAACCTACTACTTACCTCGACTCTGATAAACGTACCTTATTATAAAAACCACCAGAAGATTCCAAACTCAAGGTCGGCACGATGTTTTGATGTTATACATCGAAACCATAATACTCTTCACTTTGAATAATTTAGATAATTTATTTTCCCCTTAATTCAAAAAACTCACAGGTTTGATTAGGCGAGATGTTGACACAGAAAATAGGTTAGGTTTTGGCGTAATAATTACTCTCAACACATGGTTATGATAATAAATCAAATGTTATTTTATTTTTATCCAGAAATTAATTTCTTTATGTTTCTCTGACTTTCTTAATGCTACTCTAACAAATTACAAAATATAAAAATTCCCTATACCAATTTCTATCTACAAACCAGTACTTTTCTCTTTATATTCTCACACACACTCTCACTCCTTATACATTTCTTTCTAACCTCCTTTTATTGAGCTTATATTTATTATTGATGTTAAGGTTTTACTATATCAACGTTATTCCACTTTTGGCCAATTACATTTAATTATACTGTACTTAACTGCGGACGATATCCCGTGGCGCATTATTTTGTTTAACCTTGTAGCAAGTGTTACTACCGTTATGAAATTTTTTATTGCTGTATCACATTCCAATATATTCTTTGGTAGACCTACTTCTACATTTTCAGTCTACCAAGACACCCGAGGCTAATATGATTAGCTTACATCTGTTCTGTTTGACGAGTTGTGCCGAACTGCCGCAAACTTGGCTAGCGTGGTGACGCTGTCCATGTTCTTTGTGTATTCGCCACGTGGATCCACCGGATGCCCACTTTGCCCCCTGCCTTTACACATCGAAGCTTCTGGGCGTTTCTGGAACTCAGAAATGCATTTTACATTAGAACACGTGAAGTTATTAGTCACCTATCCCCGTGGACAATTGCGTCTCAAGCCACATGCTTGGGCTGTGACTCACCTATCCTTTGTTCTTTCTTTCCACACATCTCCAAACAATAGATTTTATAAAAGTTGTACATAAACTGGGTAATTACTGAAAATTATTAAAACAATGGTTCAGCCCATTTTGTCCCATTACAAAAGTCCATGTGGAATATCAAATTAAAGAGAACATTTGTAACTATACTATTTTCTTTTGGAAATAATGAAATTTATTAAATTTATAAAAACTTCATTTTTCTTACCTTTGGGTTACATCCAGTGTCGTATAGACGAAACAGTTGCAGAGGGGTTATGTGGGTTGAGTTGTGAAATAATTAGATTAACACAGTTTATGCTGACTAAAACAAATTATTTTTCTTTTATTAAATAAAATATGTTATTTTCTCTCCTTGTATGACAATTACACAAATTCTTATCCTTTCTTGTGCACTACTACATTTATCTCCAACACAAAATCAGATGTATAAAATTGACAAAAAACAATTCTTATAAGACTATAACAAAATGATCTGTATGATTACTCAACCAGTACTTTTCTTTTTTATTTCATTCACTCTCTCACTCTTTTACAATTTTATGTTTAAACCCCTTAAAATTGAAATCTCATTAATAAGTTACTAAGTTCTGTGGACAAATTTTCATACTGTTGGTAGTTTTAAGTTAGAGAGTTTGTTATATTGGTACTCATCCTTAATGTAGACTTCGTCCCATGGTCCAGGCCCCGTTGATCACTACACTCCGAGAATAAACGGCAAATGTCCGAATACTTTTATGCTTATCACGTGTTGTCTTTGTGATATATTTTATAACTGTTTTGTCACATTTAACTCATTAATGGTGTCGGCCGACATGACTTGTTCGCACACTAGTTTGATTTTTATTACCGCGCGGTCGGAAAAATACGAGTTGACTGCTAGTTACTTCCACACTTTACTAGGTAGGCCGATTATAGTGTTTTCAGCCCATCTTACACACCCGAGGCCACCGTTGACTTGCGACCGCTCTGTTGGAAGACTCCTATTCAGCTCTACTGTTAGTCAACTACTAAGGTGTTAGGCATTGGCCCAGCTGCGTGCCAATGTATGTATTTTTTATTTCGCCTTCTCTGATTGGCCGGAATGTCCCGACGCTCAGCCCGGGAATCCTTATAATTTTTGCTGCCTGTTGAAACTGGCGTTTTCCATGATTTACGGACGGCACGAACTGTACATGGTTACATAATATGTCTGGACTAGCTGACTCCAGAGACAAACACAGACGGGTGTTCTGTAATAACATTGTATGTGTCGTTGGTTAAAACCAGGTACCCCAAAGGTGAACACTGCTTTAAGAATTATTTTCAATTATTAAAATTTATTCCCGTCTCTGATCTGTCCCGTTACACTTTAACCATTATGAATGTAGCGTCATTTTTTAAAATCTCAAAATTTTGGGATGCCAGGAGCCAAAAAGTGAGGGAAAATTCTGATAAAATTGCAAAAATTCAAAGGGATTATTGGGCATATGGCATGTGGGATATCAAAGGGAATATTAACTAAAATCTGAATGTAGTGGTGAGCTTTAGAAATTTCAATATTTTGGAATACAAATTTGTGTAACAGCACCCTAGAATGGAATCAAAAATTATTAAAATCTGGTCATGGTCAGACTAAAGAATATTTTAACACAAATTAAATGTTTAGAATTTTTAGCCTGTATTTTGTGCTTATTATACAGTTGTTACATTTCTGAACAAAAAATAGGGAATTTTTAATTATGAAAGTTGTGTTTTTGGTTATAATTACTATTGTCGGTCCATTGTTAAGCATCAGGGAAATGGGCAGTAGTCGGTACAACTAATTGGAGGAATATTGTAACGTGTCGTTTCACTAAACATAAAACATAACATACTCGTTAACATGTAAATAATGATTAATTAATAGAATTATAAGGTACAAATGTTAAACTTAGAAAATAAGTAAAAAGACATTTGTTAGTTCATAAGCATTAGATTAAAACTATGAGGAGGTCTGCGTGCCTCAGACAGTTGTTTTGTATCATTGAACTACAAACAGTGAATGTTATAAATTTTACAAATATAATAAATCAAACTATAATTATATAAGTTAGGTTGTGTGATAGTGCTAGAAAGTGAAAATAACAGTGATAGACTTTAAAAAGGAAAAAATCATGTATAAGGAAAGTGATTAAACATTATTATAATATGAGCATTGAATGAAACATATAATCTATATGAAACAGTTATGTAGCTCATATAGTGAGATCAAACCAAGTGTAAATAATTTAAAAGATAGAAACTCTTACGTTAAAAAACTTATAATAATATAGTTATGAAGGAAAAATAAAGTAAAGGTCATGTATAAAAACTAAGTGTTTTATACATTTAATTCACTTATACTTACCATTATTCCTAAAGGTCCCCCCAGAGTTCTATAAGCGAGATCAGAAACAGTGCGAGGTTACGAAATAATTATGCTGACACACTTTAAATGAAGAGAATTTACATTTTAATTTTATTTTTAAATCATTTAAATTTCAACAAATTTTACCATACTTTCGCATATAAAGTGACTTCGTAATAATTTCTTCTTTATCTTGTGGTTCGTTACATTAGTACCACTCCTATGCTATCTTATTCTATTGGCTTACCTTATATTCATATATACATACCGACAGAGCCCAGCCTGCATATTTAAACCCTCACTCAAACACACACACAATTTATTTACCCCTTAAACATTTTATAATGAAATTCCCCCCTCGCCGGCCACGCGGTCTCCGCGCACAATCATTGTTCCGTTACACTGTCGATTCCCGATTAATTACTGTTCAAAAAAAAAAAATTTATGCTGCTCGTTACTTTTCTTGACGCGGTCACATACTATTTTTCGGTTGTTACAACTTTCTGCCTTGGTAAATTAAAACTTTGGTGACGAGCCAACTTTGGCCGCCCGGTACCGGGAACTGTAACTTGTAGACTGCGAACGATAACGTAACAGGTACCGCTATCGTGATCTCATAGTTGGTATGGAAGTCACGGCCTTATCCTTCGTCGCCGAAGTTTCGTTCCATGCCATGCATGTAGTTTTTTAGGTTAACATGGTCAATGATTTCAATTAGGCACAGGCTGATGTCATTGGAGGAACCGGACTTAAACAGCACTTCCTGCCGCTCAAAAGCACATTGCTGAATTTTACTCGTCCCAGGACATCCTGTTTTGTGGCTGGATGCGTCACTCGAGCTCGTGGTGGTACAGTTGCGTCTGTGTGCTGCTACACAAGTACGGATTTCTGAGAATTTTGAAGGGGGTAAATTCTTCGCTCGCCGCGTTACACAATAAAAACTGCGTATCGCTTTGTCTCAACCAATGTTTCTTAACATCGTTCTGTTACACGGAAAATAACGTTGCACAAAATTTTATGAAAAGCCGCCCAAAATGAAACAAATAAAAGATATAAATGCCCCATACTGTTAAAAATAAAAACACCCAAAAATTGACCCGCTACAATACCCCTCGATGAGAATTCTGCTGTTCACAACAGAAGAAATCTCATCGATAACCCCGAAGAGGACCGGTGAGGAACTGGTGCCAACAACCCCCTTGTTCTTAATCGACATGGGTACACAACCCCCCTGGTTCAGTAACCATGGACTCGTCTGAACGAGATCACTGGACTTCTCCGTAAGAGATCCCAACACCGAGAAATCGAACAGACTCGTACCACGGCGCACCTCGCCTTTTAACATGCTACCCCCAAAAATCCTCAATCCCTGGCTTAAATTATCCCAGATCCTCTACCGATATGTTTCCCCTTGTATGCAAGCTGGGCTGCCTTTAGCAGGTACTGGGCTCACGCACACTCACATTACATGTTGCCATAACTCCTTGAAAAATAAAAAAAATTCTTTTAAAATTTATTAAAATTTAAAAAAAAAATTCAAAATTAAAAAAAAATATTTTATCAAAAAAATTCTCTTCCTTGTTTTTCTAAATTTTGTTTCAAATAACAACTTAGACATTTCTATTAATCTAAACACACACCCTTACTCTAACATGAGAACCACTTATAGTCTACCAATACAATGCAATACAATAAAATAAACATGGTTAATACACACATAATAAAATAATCATTATCTAAAATATTCATCCGCTGGCAGGCGAAAAAAAAAATTAAAATTTCCAAAAATTTTAAAATTCAAAAAAAATTTTTAATTTATGAAAATGTTTCCTTCATATTTAGACATTATTTAAAATTTGGTTTAAATTGATTAAACAAACAAATTAAATTGACTTCCTACTATACAAGCTTAGTAGGTGTATGACCTCATCAGCTGATCGAAACTAGGTCAAGTCCAAAACCCTTGACCTACATATGTTATGTATACTTTCTATCTACAATCAAACATCTGTAACCTCCTAATCTTGAAACACAAAATATAATAAAATAAAACATTTAAAATAACAAAATATTATTATACATAATCATCAAATTGGCATTTAAATTATTTAAAATAAACAATTCTTAACCTTACATTATTTTCAACTCTATCAAATTTCTGTCACTGGTTTCGAAAAAATAAAAAATTGTATATTCTTTATTATAAATCTCTCTCTTTATTCAACAATTTCAATCTACTTTAGTGTGGGTGATTTAAATTATTTATTCTCATTGACTGTACTACTAGATCTGTATACATATATAATCTTTATTTCCCCGACTCTACTATTAACTTTTACTACATGACACCCATCTCTATCAAAACATTCTAAAACCCTCTTACCTCTGGCACCGCTCATCTTTGTACTAGGATGTGTGTTCCCTACCTGGCTATACCCATACGAGCCAATGCCCCTCCAAAATATCGGCAAACACTCACGCGAACTACTCTATTCTCGCCACAACGCCGCACGTTGCTCACACCTTACCACCTCACCCTTACTACAAAATATCATCAACAACTATGTTTATATCTCATTCACATGACTCATCTCTACATATACTCACTACTGCTGTGTCAACATCAATACTTCTCAAAATACTATAACATGTATAAACTCAAAGCAACATTACATTATCTTCATCTCTACTCTTCCAACTTTAACTCTGACTTTAACTTGGACAGATCTATATGTCCCCTAAAATATTTATCACCCAAAACTATCTTTTGTTAACTTACATAAATTATTATTTTATTTCTCCTTATCATTATTATTATCATTACTCCAAAACCAGGGGGTATTGTTCAGCCAAGTCTCTACTCTTCGGACGTACAACGGCCACTCGCTGTGTTTAGCGTGACAATAGGCTCTAAAGATCCTGCCTATCTCTCTCATTACACGCTCAGCCTGGTTGGACTGGGGATGGTACACAGCCGTATGTTTCGTGATGATTCCTTCCCATCCTAGAGTCTGACGCCATTTCCCACTGATGAACTGTGGACCATGATCTGATAGAATCACTTTCGGCTTACCCACGTGAATCATGTAGTCCTTTGTCACCTTCTCACTCAATACCTGACTGGTAGCTCTTTTAACGCTATACAATCTCACATATTTAGAAAAAGTATCAAGCATAACAAAAATATACATCACTCCGCCTCTACCCTTTGGCAATGGCCCAAACAAATCTACCGCAACTAAATCGAAAGGTCTATTCACTTTTATAAAATTCATCTCCCCTTCTACTCTATAATTTACTACCTTTGACTTCTGACATAAATCACAACCCCTTAATAATTTTCTAACCCTTCTTTCCATATTTTTAAAAACACATGACTCTTTCAAAACATTAGCACACTTCTTCGCCCCAAAATGACCATATCTTAAATGACAATCCCAAATAATCTTATCAACTAACCCCTCTGGCACAACTAGTTTCCAATCACGCTCACCCCGTACTACTTTCTTAAATAATAACCCCTGATAAATCTGAAAATGCTGATTATATTCTGACTGCTAATTCTGTTTCTAAACTATCCATAATCTTACCTGACTTACCATCTGCTCTTTGCATGGTTCTGATGTCCTTCAACTCTTCACCAAAAATTCTGTCTTCTCGGCTAATCTGAAAAATTTCAATTTCCTTTAAATCCCTACCTGTCTTATTGATCTAACATGTCTACCCGTGAAAGAGTGTCAGGTATCTTGTTGTCTGTTCCCTTGATGTACTCCCATTCAAAATTATATTCCTGTAATACCAGTACCCACCTGGTTAAACGGCTGTGAGCGAGTTTACATGTATTTAAGAAGGATAGTGCCTTGTGATCGGTGCGGATCACCGTCCTATTTCCCAAGATGTAAGTGCGAAATTTGCTGACGGCGAACACAATACTTAATAGTTCCTTTTCGGTAGTGGTATAGTTCTTCTCAGCCATCAACAAGGATCTGCTCGCAAATGCGATGGTTAGGTGTTCTTTCTCTTCGTCTTCTTGGTAGAGTTCCGCACCTACGGCCACGTTACTAGCATCTGTCTGTAAGAAAAATATTTTATTAAAATCAGGGTGGTTCATCATTATCATTTTGCTAAATTTCTGTTTAATTTCGTTGAACGCCTCTCGTTCCACTAATCCCCATCTCCATTGTTTATTTTTCTGGAGTACCGCGCTCAATCTTGCTGTCACATGGGCGTAGTTCTTCTGAAATTTTTGGTAAAAATTACACAATCCCAGAAAACTCTGTAGCTGCTTGATGTTCTTCGGCTCAGGGAAGCGCATGATGGAGTCCACTTTATCCGGATTTGCGGAGATTCCTTCTGGTGTGATTATAAAGCCTAAAAAATTTATTTGTGTTTGTAGAAACTTTGATTTGTCCCGATTTACAGTAAGTCCTCCTTCCTTTAATTTGGCTAGCACATATCCTAAATGATCTAAATGGTCCTCAAAAATTCTTGACACAATCAAAATATCATCTACATATACCGTTAAAAAATCTAAATCTTTAGGTTTTAAAATTTGGTCTAAACACTTTATAAAACTGGCTACGCTGGTATTTAGTCCGAACGGCAATCTTTGAAATTGATAGTTCTTACCGTTAAATAGGAAAGCTGTATATTTCCTACTCACCTCCACCAATGGTACCTGCCAATATCCTGCTGTTAGATCCAATGACGTCATATATCTCACCCCGCTGAATTTCTGAAATATTTCATTGATTGACTCTGGTGATTCACGGTCTGGTATTATTATCTGGTTGATTCTCCTGGCATCTAAACATAACCTAACTCTGCCATCTTTTTTAATTACTACAACTAATGGGTTCGAATAGTGTGATACTGACCTTTCTATTATCCCTCCTTCCATCATCCTGTCCAGCTCCTCTTGCACCGCTCGTCTCTTGGAATAAGGCACAGGATAACTTCGCTGCATGAAAGGTGTGTGTTCCCGTATCTGCAATGTACATACATAATCCTTTGCCCTTCCTGGAATATCGGCAAACACTCCCTTAAACTCCTCGATCACTTGCCACAGCGCCGCACGCTGATCACTCCTTACCACCTCACCTCCACTACAAAATTCATCCGCCCTTATCTCCCATACTGCATCATTTATATTACTCATTTCATCGTCACAATCATCAATATACTCACTCTCTCTACATAAATTTACTCTAGTATCGGTATCACTTCCACCTACTCTCTTTTGTAATATTTTTACCCCTGTTGTTTTAACTTTATCTATTATTTGTTCAAAATTAACCTTTACAGCCCGATCACCCCCGTCTAACTCTACTATTTTCTCTTTAAAGTTTACAACAGCTCTATTTCTTTGCAGGAAATCATTACCCAATATAATGTCTAGACTTAACCCTTTAACTACCAAAAATGTGTTCTCAAATTCTATGTCATTTATCAAAAAACTTAAGTGTATCTGTTTTGTTATTCTCTTGCTGCGTACGCCTGTGACTCCTACTACGGTAACCCCAGCTACTGGTAAAATTGGAATATTCTTTATACTTTCTTTTAACTCTCCTAAAATGTTTTCAGCAATAACAGAAATCTCACTACCTGTATCTACAAGTGTTCTATAATATTTATTAGCAACATTTACCTGTATTTCTGTTAGTCCCACTCTCACCTCGATTGCCTTGTTTTCTTCCTCCAGCAGATCTGCAACTATGTCTGTTCTAATTACATTACTCGTGACCTCTTCTAACAGTTGGACCTCACTTGCTTCCCCGTACAGTGGTCTGGTCCGTGCTACCACTGTATGCTCTAGTTTTCCGGTTGTTGTCTATGGTTGCTTGTTGTGGGTATCTGGTGATCCCGCGGCGGTCCCTGGTGGTAGTTATTTGTTCCTCTGTACTGCCTGGTTTCGTTTCTCCTCCTCTGCTCTTCTCTTGGTAAATTACATTTATAACACCGTTGTCTGCTGGCGAAATTCCCCCATTTGCACCTGGAACAACTCCACTCACCTGGTTTGTTTACATTATCTCTATGCACATTATTATGATACCCACGATAATTATTATTCTTATTTTGATTATATTCAGCATGATGATGGTTATTATTCGGTTGTGTTCGCCTACCCCCTTCTCGATCTCTAATGCTCTGTAATATATCTAGTATTCTCTCCAACTCGTTCATATCGTCAATTTCTTTTGTCATCAAAGTGGTTTGTACATCCTTCGGTAAGTGTTTACTTACATGTCTAACAAAAGATTTAAATGTTATCTGCGGCTCTAAATACTTCGCTTCGTTATATAACTTGGTCACGTATATCGTTAAATTATTATTATTAGGGTGTCCTAAAAAATCGCCCGTTTCCATTATATGGCTTCTTAGTATTTCTTGTTCATCTTCGGTCCAATATTTCCCTTTAAATGCTCTTTCGAATGTCTCATAACAATCCCATTCTGACCGATGTGCTTCCGCCCACACTACTGAACTACCCCTAAAACATTTAATTATTTTGGTTAATTGTACCTCCCAATTACTGTTATTGAAACGGTTGTATTCCCGGGTTTGGTTTATAAATCTCATTGGATGTATTGTCCGGTTTTCATAGCTAAATGTTTCTAATTCAATTTCATTGTGTAAATCTCTAGTTATGATAACCCTTTCAGTAGCCCCGGTAAATTTTTTGTTAATTTCCCCCCGTAATTCATTCTTCACACTCATTAAATTATTCTCAATTACAGTACATTTATCATATATGTTATTACTAGTTTGTAAACTGAACTCATCTATTTCTCTAAGCTTACTTTGTATTGTACTTATTTTACAGTTGGTATTATCTGCATGCTCTGAAATAGCTTTACTTACTGTTTCTATATTCTCTGCTATACTTATTACATTTGACTCAAAATTTTCTAACTGATCTTGTAAAACGGTTGTTTTAATGTCTATTTGTTTATTTATTTCAAATTTGGTTTTCATCTCTATCTGCTTATCTACTATATCTAAACATTTATTTTCTATCTCTTTACTTTGTATCTCAATTTGGTTTTGAACTGTGCTAATTACTGTTTCATTGATTGCATTGATTTTGTCATCTAAATCATTTATTTTAGCATCGAACTTCTCATTAACTATTTCTACTACTTGTTCTTGCATATTTGTACAACGTACGTCTATTTCATTGATTCGTCTGTCAAAAATAATATTCTGTTTTCTGATTTCATTTTTTACTTCATTAAACTCATTTTTCTGTTCGCTAAATTTCTCATCGAACTTACTATTTTGTATATTAAAAAGCGTCTGCATCATTTTCACTATTTGACTTTCGTCAGCCCTGTTAGTCGGGACTGGCGTCGAGTGAATAATTTCTCCACTCATAATTTGTGATTCGGTTGCGCTTGTCTGGCTTTCATTGGTATTGTCAGCTAGACTGACGTTCTCGTTATCTGCCATTTTAACTTTTGTTTAAATATTTCTATTTCTTTCAAAAATGTTTTCGTATAATAAATATTACATATTCATATTATATCTAAAATTATTGTAAAATTTTTCTACCACGTGTAGTTACAACATAACCTTATTTTACGTATTTTGTATTCTTTCGCTACCCACTCTGTTTCTGAATTCTGGCTTATTTATATAATTATTTTATATAATGTCCCTGTTCGGGCGCCATTTGTATAAAAACTAAGTGTTTTATACATTTAATTCACTTATACTTACCATTATTCCTAAAGGTCCCCCCCAGAGTTCTATAAGCGAGATCAGAAACAGTGCGAGGTTACGAAATAATTATGCTGACACACTTTAAATGAAGAGAATTTACATTTTAATTTTATTTTTAAATCATTTAAATTTCAACAAATTTTACTATACTTTCGCATATAAAGTGACTTCGTAATAATTTCTTCTTTATCTTGTGGTTCGTTACATTAGTACCACTCCTATGCTATCTTATTCTATTGGCTTACCTTATATTCATATATACATACCGACAGAGCCCAGCCTGCATATTTAAACCCTCACTCAAACACACACACAATTTATTTACCCCTTAAACATTTTATAATGAAATTCCCCCCTCGCCGGCCACGCGGTCTCCGCGCACACTCATTGTTCCGTTACACTGTCAATTCCCGATTAATTACTGTTCAAAAAAAAAAAATGTATGCTGCTCGTTACTTTTCTTGACGCGGTCACATACTATTTTTCAGTTGTTACAACTTTCTGCCTTGGTAAATTAAAACTTTGGTGACGAGCCAACTTTGGCCGCCCGGTACCGGGAACTGTAACTTGTAGACTGCGAACGATAACGTAACAGGTACCGCTATCGTGATCTCATAGTTGGTATGGAAGTCACGGCCTTATCCTTCGTCGCCGAAGTTTCGTTCCATGCCATGCATGTAGTTTTTTAGGTTAACATGGTCAATGATTTCAATTAGGCACAGGCTGATGTCATTGGAGGAACCGGACTTAAACAGCACTTCCTGCCGCTCAAAAGCACATTGCTGAATTTTACTCGTCCCAGGACATCCTGTTTTGTGGCTGGATGCGTCACTCGAGCTCGTGGTGGTACAGTTGCGTCTGTGTGCTGCTACACAAGTACGGATTTCTGAGAATTTTGAAGGGGGTAAATTCTTCGCTCGCCGCGTTACACAATAACAACTGCGTATCGCTTTGTCTCAACCAATGTTTCTTAACATCGTTCTGTTACACGGAAAATAACGTTGCACAAAATTTTATGAAAAGCCGCCCAAAATGAAACAAATAAAAGATATAAATGCCCCATACTGTTAAAAATAAAAACACCCAAAAATTGACCCGCTACAGTCAACAGAATATTACTAATTAGAAATGGTACACCAAACCTGTGACCCATAAAAAATATAGCCATGGCCTTTAACTAATGCAATTAATGTTTTGAGTGAAGAAGATTGATTGTTAAAAAAATTGTGAATTGCAAGAGAACGTTTAAGATAAGTGACTGCTGAGTGGATAGAAATTGAGGACCGGTGGAAGCTGAGATGACCAGGAGAACCAACCCAGGACCTAGAGGAGTGATGTTTTGATAGAGAGAGAGCGAAAAACCAGGTGTCCAGGAGCGGAATCAACAAATGAATCCATTGTGAAACCTGCAAAGTTGGTGAGATCATACCACAAAAACATTAACTGAAAAAACAGTAAACAAATAAATAAATAATAATAATAATAATTGTGACTTGCGTTAGTGCACTATTATGAAAATGGTTGTTAATTATAAGAGTTTTTTGTTGTAGTTAATAGTAGTTTAAAAGGACCCACAAACATTCAACAGACATTAACAACACTGTAATACCGAGTCTCATGCATCAAAGTTGTATTGTTTGTTCTATATGTAAATTGTATGTTGACCCTGAGGTTCAGATGAATAATCCTCTATTTAAAAATAAAACAGGTTATACTTTATTAGTAAGAGATACTAATTTGTTTTGATATTACATATTGACGCTCAGAAGTGGGGCCTTCCACATTCACTGGATACATAAGGAGGATTATTTGTAACTGAACGTTACAAATTGGCGCCCAACCGGTAGAGCTGAAATTAGGCAAAACCAACTAACCGAAACACAATTAGTGAAATAACGACTGACCTAATTTTACTGGCAACTGCTAGAAGACTAAAAAATGCGACGACGAGAAGCTTCTCAGAAGAGAGGACAAAAGCCAGAGACAGAAGAAGATAGGCGGGAACAAGAAGAAGAAACAGTCAAAGACAGTGAAATGGAAGAACAGGCGGGTGACAATGAAGAAGCCAGAGGAGGCCTGGATTTAAAAAAATTATGGGAATTAATTAAAGAAAATTCCAAGAAACAGGAGGAAAAAATAACCAAAAGATTGGATAGGAATAAAGATGAAACTAATGAGAGTTTAAAACAAATGAAGGAGGATATTGAAAAAATAGATAAAAATAATGAAAAGAATATCGAAACACTTAACAAGAAAATGGATAGTAACCAAGAAGTGTTTAAACAAATGAATGAACGATTGGACAGGAATGATGAGAGTTTAAGACAAATGAATGAAGAAAATAATGAGAACTTTAGAAAACAAAACGAAAAGTTTGAACGAAATGAAGAAAGTTTAAGACAGATGAATGAAAAGCTGGACAGCATTAAAGAGGGTACTAAGGAAGATTTTAGGCAAATTAATAAGAAAATTGAGAACTCTAACAAGGAGTTAAGGGAAACTCTCAATGAAAAAATAGAACACATTGATAAACTTAACCAAAAAAGTGACCAGCGCAATGAAGCTATAACACAGCCAACTGCAGAGACAATTGAATGCATTGATGGGACTTTAAAAAGGGCCAATGAACATTTAGAAAATAAAATTGATGTTTTAAGAGAGCAAAATGACAGTAGTGTAAGCCAGAAAATAGAAGGTAGTAAAGAAATAGAAAATAAAGAAGAGACAATTGAATTATTACCTGAAAGTAAACATGACAGGAACAAGGAGAATACTAAGCCACTAGAAAAAAAGATAAAGAAAATAAGAAGAATACATCCAAAGAAACCAATAAATACAAGAGAAAATTTGGAGATGATGAACAGTGGACTAGTAAATGTACTTAATCTCCCTATTACCGACCATAGAGAGAGATAGTAAATTTTAAAAATGGTAGGAGAAGCTTAACAGAAATTATAGAAAGGACTCACAATAAAACAGTGAGTAAGGACTTCAGAAATTGATATTCAAGGTAAATATACTTGAAATAAAAATACATGATACGATATCAGTGATACCACCGATAGTTGATATACCATCGACATATTTGTTTAGGAAAACAGATGATAGAGTGATTAATATAGGACTGAATACTAGTGAAAAGGTGGTATTAGAAGAATTGGTGTATGAGGTAGCAGAGACCTATACCACAAGGAAGGAAATAGTTCTGCACACCAGAAGAACCTGGATCGTGGCAGATACCGAAAACGGATAAACCAAGTAGGAACAGTATTGTAAAAAGGGACTGATTTTCTGACTACCGACAAGGCAATCCAGTTAAGAAAGGAAGAAGAAAATAATGATAATTAAAACAAAAATAAAATAAATAATCACTCTAGACTTAAAGAAAATAATGATAATTAAAACAAAAATAAAATAAATAATCACTCTAGACTTAAGAAAAAATAATGATAATTAAGAAAACATAACCAAAACTGAAGAAAAAGCTGATAAGGAACAAAAGGTGAATATAAACAGAAAAATAAGAAGGAAAAAAAGTATTAAACTAACAATTAATTAAGACAAAATATTATTTAGAAAAATATAACAAGGGATTTATTAGAAAGAAAACAGGGTAAAGCGAAAGCAAACTGAGACATAGAGTACATCAAAGTAAACACTACAAGGGGTACTGACAACAGTCTTGATTAAAATGAGCGAACACTTCAGGAATGAAACGAAACGCAGGAGAATAAAACGGAGAGAATACGCACGCTGTCCATAAACCATCTGGATACAATTATAGGAGCCACAGGTAAATAATATAAAACCCAAAAGCAGCAAATAAACCTGAATGTTACGAGAGAAGGAATAGGAATTCCTATGGTGTTATTAGTAACCCAAGGGTTACTCTTTAAGGTATAAACAGAGTGTTGTATGCTACGGCGCCACTCTGCAATTATGAATGATCCGCTGAGATAATAGGAAGCACAAGTGCCCCTCAGGACAGGAATTCATACTAAGTTAGGGAAAATGTTAGGGTACCCATAGGAAACAAATAAACCGTAACAGACCAGAATCATGGCAGGAAAGACTGCAGGAAATCAGGGCATTCCAAGGAAAAGGATATACAGAGATCATGAGTGTGGCACAAAAGAAGAGGTTAGTGAACAATTACAATAACTACTGCATCGTATTCTCCAACTCACCGAATAAAGCGAAGAATTTAAATAATATCCGGTTAAACAGTTGTTAAAGAAAGCTGTAAGAAAGTAAATCCAGCGCATGATAAAAGAAGATATTATAGGAAAAAGTAGTTTGTTAAATACCAGCCCCATTGTAGCAATACCCCAAGGAATATATAACTAAACCGAGATAAAGAGGTTTTATGAAAAGTGAAGACAGTTTTTGTAGATTGTTGCCATTTATTTCAGTAACTCCTAAAAATACCATTACTGAAATAACTTGTCTTAAACGGGGGGCTTTATGTAACGTGTCGTTTCACTAAACATAAAACATAACATACTCGTTAACATGTAAAATAATGATTAATTAATAGAATTATAAGGTACAAATGTTAAACTTGGAAAATAAGTAAAAAGACATTTGTTAGTTCATAAGCATTAGATTAAAACTATGAGGAGGTCTGCGTGCCTCAGACAGTTGTTTTGTATCATTGAACTACAAACAGTGAATGTTATAAATTTTACAAATATAATAAATCAAACTATAATTATATAAGTTAGGTTGTGTGATAGTGCTAGAAAGTGAAAATAACAGTGATAGACTTTAAAAAGGAAAAAATCATGTATAAGGTGTACAGTTACGTTATTTTTGAATTTATAAATACGATATATTATATCTCACAAATGTGGTTATGTATACAAAAACTAAGACGCCATCTATGCAATTAACTAAGTCATGGGCCAGAAGTTCGTTACGCGAAGTCATAGGAAACGGAAATTGCTTGAAATAACAAAACAGCTGTTCTAATTGTTACCAATGAAATACCCCTTTTTATTCTTTACTTTGTTACATAACATTTTTTAAAACCAACTGTAACCCTTCCAAAAACATAATGTGTAATAATAACTTTGATTAAGTTTAATGATTATATGTTTAAATGATTATACAATAATAACATGTATATATTTATATTTATATAGTGGTGCTCAACCCAGCACTTAGAATAATTACGCACGCACACAACCACTCACCCTTTCATTATCATGGTACAACTTATTTAAATTTTGGAGCTCCTTAAATTTAGATTGAAATTTTGAATAATTTGTTAAATGATTGATTTCTACAATAACATATATTGGGAAATAAAGGATTCAAAATATATAAGGAACGCTCTCACCAATTTCCGTGTTGGCTTCCTCGCACTGCCAGTTTCGTTCGTATATCGGCACAATCGGTGTATTTTACTGCGCTTGACGGGACACCTTTGGTCAACCCACGTAACCCACCGTCGTGGGACCGATTCTATACGTCGATCTTGTTTACGAACGACTTAATCGGTCGAGGACGCCTACACCAAACCGAACTATTACTTTCCTTAATACATTTTGATAGTAGATATTATACTGTTTATTAACCACCTACAGTGGTCTAAAAAGTTAAAATTCACTCGTAAGTGAATGGGCGGCCGGCCGGCTCAAATCAGAGCTGCAGATGAAATGACGGCAATTTCTGGTTGAAATCTGCGGAAGTGGGGTGTATTGACGTCACATTCCTTTGTCTAAATTGTTGACATCGCCGTTTGTAGTTGTCAACACATTCTCCGCCTCTGACGTAACGAAGGCTTGGCTCTGCTTATCTCAATAACTGCACACTGTTTTTGTGATGTGACACCGTTTTTTGTCATGAATTAGTTCAAATCCTGGCAAATACTGTAATATAGTCCACTCACCGTAAATTCTATATCGGGTGTTTGAGGTTGGATTGGGTATGTCAAAAAATAGGAAAATACAATATTTATGATCTCTTTACCATATTTTATGTAATTATACAATGTACCATGATTGTACCATCACAAAGGAAAGTGATTAAACATTATTATAATATGAGCATTGAATGAAACATATAATCTATATGAAACAGTTATGTAGCCCATATAGTGAGATCAAACCAAGTGTAAATAATTTAAAAGATAGAAACTCTTACGTTAAAAAACTTATAATAATATAGTTACGAAGGAAAAATAAAGTAAAGGTCAACAGAATATTACTAATTAGAAATGGTACACCAAACCTGTGACCCATAAAAAATATAGCCATGGCCTTTAACTAATGAAATTAATGTTTTGAGTGAAGAAGATTGATTGTTAAAAAAATTGTGAATTGCAAGAGAACGTTTAAGATAAGTGACTGCTGAGTGGATAGAAATTGAGGACCGGTGGAAGCTGAGATGACCAGGAGAACCAACCCAGGACCTAGAGGAGTGATGTTTTGATAGAGAGAGAGTGAAAAACCAGGTGTCCAGGAGCGGAATCAACAAATGAATCCATTGTGAAACCTGCAAAGTTGGTGAGATCATACCACAAAAACATTAACTGAAAAAACAGTAAACAAATAAATAAATAATAATAATAATTGTGACTTGCGTTAGTGCACTATTATGAAAATGGTTGTTAATTATAAGAGTTTTTTGTTGTAGTTAATAGTAGTTTAAAAGGACCCACAAACATTCAACAGACATTAACAATACTGTAATACCGAGTCTCATGCATCAAAGTTGTATTGTTTGTTCTATATGTAAATTGTATGTTGACCCTGAGGTTCAGATGAATAATCCTCTATTTAAAAATAAAACAGGTTATACTTTATTAGTAAGAGATACTAATTTGTTTTGATATTACATATTGACGCTCAGAAGTGGGGCCTTCCACATTCACTGGATACATAAGGAGGATTATTTGTAACTGAACGTTACAATATATACACTTCACAAAAACAGTGGGAGTTCAGTATATTATCTGAAATGAAGACAGATAAACCTGTTTAAAATGATTTGCTGTAAAATCCTTACATGTATTGGCACTTTTCCTGTGTGTATAGTTTGCTACACTCACCAAAATGAGCCATCACATGACTAAAAACCATAATGGCTGCCACACAGTCAACTCTATGTGGGTCACTCTTTGTATACAAAACAATCATAAGACCTGTTTAGACATGTGAGAGACAACTATGGGACATGCGACAACACTAATATGCTTCCTGAGCTGCAGATCCTGCTCACTACTTTGAACAAAATACATTTATTACTGAATTAACTTTTATATTACATCATTTTCGATTAGCAGAAAATCCTGATAACCATATTTTTTCAAACAGAATTAAGACTGTTGCATAGAAAAATTATTCCGATTAGAGCTTTCAAGCTTCACTGCTCATTGTCAGATCGGAAATAACAATAATAGGACTAGAAAACTTCTTTATACCCACTTGCCCTACCACTAGCATACACATTTTCATTAAGAAGCTATAAGTTAAGGTTCCTTTCTGGCTGTTATTTACTAGCGAGTTCAGTCAACCATGTTGGTACTTTTACATTTCTTTCTAGTACATTCTGTGTGTTGTGTGTGTTTTTTGTGTACATTCTTTTTAATACCTAACGTTTTAAATCCTTTCTCATTTAGTTTTAGTATTCATTAAATTATCTAACCCTTTATCTCTTTCTTTCAATATTTCTAAGTCCTCTGTAAGCCTTCTTTTAACTGTGTTACTCATTACTTTCAAAATTTCATAGTCTTCTAAAGGATTAACAAACTTATGGTACTCTTCTGTAAAATGTATTGCATATAACGAATTTGTTATTCTGTTACCTTCTCCATGTTTGTGGTTAGATAACCTGCATTCGAATTTCCAGCCTGTCTCACCTAGGTACACTTTGCTGCATTATTTACATTTTAATTTATAAACTCCGCTTCTCTGTAAGATTGGGATTTTTTTCTATGTTTATTCCTTACCTTATCAAATATACTGATTCACGTTTTTCAATTGCTGTATCTACTCATATTTTTTAAAACATTGTATAATTTTTCTGGTGTGTGATCCTAAAATTTTTCTGGTATGTGATCTTACGTATGTCATTGACCATGCATAATTCTTTTGTTTTGATTCATTTATAACTTTTTGCATGTTAATACTTTCCATAACTTTATCCACTATGTTAGTGTTTTAGTTATTGTTCTTTACAATTCCCTTTATCTTTTTTATTCCCCTATCTTTTGTTTCTGTCTCTTTTAAGCACCTGTAAGCTCTATAACAAAATGAATTGATTGCTGCAATTTTATTTGTCGTACTTTATTTCAGCTAATATACTGAGTTTCCACTGTTTTTGTAAAGTGTATAACTTGTGTATTGTCTGGGTGCTTCATTGCTCCAATTAGTTGTACTGACTACTACCCATTTCCCTGCTGCTTAACAATGGTCCAACAATCTCTTTGTAGATGTGCAAGTTCCCCATATATAAAAAAACTTCGGTCTTTCGTACTTTCTACCTTCATACTGTGGTGCTGAACTTTTAAGACTCTGTCTCTTATTCTTCCTCTTAATCATTTGTGTCATCACAATCTGTTAGCGTGCGGATTTGCCCACAGACACTGACTTGGTGGGCTCAAACTGTACAGCATAGACAGTTGTTGTCAAACTGTAACAGTTGTTGTTGTTCACTATTTCTGACACCATCAGTAAATATCTGTATCACTGATGTAATTCAAAAATTCTCTGGTGCTCTATGATAGACCAGTCTAACTAGCAAGTCAATACTTGCTTCAAACTGTTCTGCATAAGAGTTCTGGCTGTCAGGTGACACTTTCTGTAGTAGCTCTAAGGCAGATACTTGTAAGCAAGAATAAGTGAAACCAATAATATGTGCTTATGACTTCAATGTTGGGCCCTTGATATGAATAGGTATGACTGCAGTCAAAGTAACTGTCTCTGTTACCTTATTTTCTGTATTTTTTTGGACTATACATTTTTTGGTAAAATCTGTTCCAACACAGATTGCAATTTGATTTGAAACACAGGGTTGTTTTTTCATTGACTGTTCAACTTCTGTTTTCATCTGTTATTTTACATTTGCAGTCCACTTCTCTACTACAGATAATCTTACCTCTTGCCCACTGAGATCACCATGTAATTCACCCACACCTCCACATAGTAGAACCCAACTCTGCAGCAGTATGCTGTTGCAAATGCCTTTCTTCATATATCAGTGCTTTTATTTGTTCTGTTTCTTGTTTATGTTCTTCTTTTTGTCATTATATCTAAGTAGGGATGCTTTTTATGATTCCTCTGCTAGTCATTGTTTTTCATCCTGTTATTTCTCTCCTTTTTCTGCCTCATGGTGTCATAATTTCTCTGCTTCTTCTGCCTCCTGTCATTATTGTTCCATTTGCAATAGCAAATGGACTAGTAAATTTGTAAACAATTCTTGGTACTGTTGCCCTAACAATTGATTGTGATCCATGTTTTTCGGTATCCAAGCCACTTATAGTATATAATTAGTAAAATAGTTTACCTTTTTCTTTGTCCGTCTGGTGGCCTTTTCTCTATATTTCATTCAACGCATTTCAGGACATATGCCCCATCATCAGGATATCCCTTGTTGAAGTTCGTCGATCGTTAAAATATTAAAAAGACTGTACACACAATTCTACACATAACAATAAATACAATATAAACATAAAAACACATAAAATACCCAGATTTTAGACACACACGATATCGGTGGTGCGCACCACGACATGCTATAGTCGACTGCAGTGTTCATGTTGTTATATGTCGTGCACTATGGACCTTGTTCTGTATTCTTATCGCTGTGTCGTATAATAGACTGGACTGGAAATTCAGCTGATCGTTAAGGATGACTTCTTCTGTTTTTTTATTTTTGTAAGCTTTATATATTTCGTATTCTTCGATACCATTCATATAATTTCCTTTTCTGCATATATGGAGGGGTTGAAAGTTCGTTGTGAAATCAGTATAACTATGGTTGTTGTCCATCAGATGGCGCGCGTAATTTGACACTGTTTTACTAAATTCTTTTTTAGGTAAATGTTCTTTGAATCGTCTTTTAAAAGGTCTACCAGCTTGGCCAATGTAAAAGCTGTCGCAGTCATTGCATATTATCTTATAAACGCCCGTCCTGTCTTCAATTGAAGCTGGTAGACCTTTTAAAAGACGATTCAAAGAACATTTACCTAAAAAAGAATTTAGTAAAACAGTGTCAAATTACGCGCGCCGTCTGATGGACAACAACCATAGTTATACTGATTTCACAACGAACTTTCAACCCCTCCATATATGCAGAAAAGGAAATTATATGAATGCTATCGAAGAATACGAAATATATAAAGCTTACAAAAATAAAAAAAAACAGAAGAAGTCATCCTTAACGATCAGCTGAATTTCCAGTCCAATCTATTATACGACACAGTGATAAGAATACAGAACAAGGTCCATAGTGCACGACATATAACAACATGAACACTGCAGTCAACTATAGCATGTCGTGGTGCGCACCACCGATATTGTGTGTCTAAAATCTGGGTATTTTATGTGTTTTTATGTTTATATTGTATTTATTGTTACGTGTAGAATTGTGTGTACAGTGTTTTTAATATTTTAACGATCGACGAACTTCAACAAGGGATATCCTGATGATGGGGCATATGTCCTGAAACGCGTTGAATGAAATATAGCGAAAAGGCCACCAGACGGACAAAGAAAAAGGTAAACTATTTTACTAATTATATAATTGATTGTGATAACAAGTTTTGATTAATCACACACACACACACACACACACACACACACACACACACACACACACACACACACACACACACACACACACACACACACATACACACACACACACACACACACGCACACACACACAACGACCAAAAATTAACTAACAGCATACTCATTAACTTCAGATATTGGTAATTCAATACACAGTATCGTTTTAAAAATGTCCATTTTATACAGTATAGTTTTAGAGGCCATAGAAGCGATGATAAAAACAACTAGAAAGTGAAACATCAACATCCACAACTTAGTGAAGGTGAACTTATGCACAAATTGGCCTATCTTGTCAATCAGAACATCAGCGTTGTGGGGGTTGGAAGAGGTATAAGCCGATTGGAAGAGCAGGTATTATTGTCTCAGTGGGAGTACGTCATGAACAAGGGTCAAAGTCCAGGTCCCAGTAGGATAATGAAGCAAATAATCCACCTAAATATACACAAAAGATACGGAACATAAACCAAGGTGGGTGAATAAAAAAATTAATAAATCAAAACCTTCTGAATGCACAATGAAGGGAAATAGTGTAACTCATGTGATGTTTGGTTAGCTTTGTTGTGTTATTTACGTTTATACTAGGCTACAGAGTTGTGTAGTTTTTTATTAGAAATAATACTTCTTTTGAATATGAATTATTTTGTATTATGAATTATTATGGAATATTTATCAAAAACAAAATTTTAGAGTATGCAGAGAGCAAAGTGACAGCAGTGAGGAATACACGGATTCTAATCCTGACTTTGCAGTCAGTGTATCTTGTAGTTTACGTTGTTAATTATGGAATGTATAATGAAAATAATTAGGCTATGTAATTTATTTTAGGATAACATTAAAATTAAAATTTTTATACATATCTAAAAACAAGCAGTATTACGAAAGTGGTCCATTTCACAATGTGGAACTGTTCGTAAGGAGATCGCACTCAAAATGTTAAGTACAGTGAATGGTGTGTAAGGATGTGTAGCCATGTTTGTAGTATGCTCGTGTGGGGGTACAAAATTATTTTATTAAGTATATATAAAAAGCATGTTAATTTAAATAACTTTTGTGGTATGGAAATTTTTGAGATGGGACTTATATCAGAATGTTCGAAATAAAAATGTTCAACCTAATTAATGACTGTAATTATTTTAAAAATCAGTAACTAAATGTATGTTTTTTAAGAAAAAGGGTTTATGGCCATAAATTTGATCATAAAAATATTCAGGTTTTTTTAAACAAGAATTGTTCTGTTCAGAAGCCTTCTTTGACAAGAACTTTTATTATATGTAGAAAATCATGAGTAAGGGTTATCTAAGAACCAATCTGATTATGCGAATTCATTTGAAAATTACTTTCAATGGATAGATCAGTCTCTCTTTGGAATCGATAACATGTAATTGCCACTTGGTACCTCCCAATCACCACACACACAATTTAGAAAATTGCCAGAGTTGCTGCGGAAAATATAATAGTGCTATTCTGTGAAAGTCCAAGATATCCAATTAGGTATATAGACGCTTTAAGCTGACTGGAAAAAGGGTGTTAGCATAACACACCATTTTAGTAACCAGTATTAGTTTGCCGTGAAAGTATGTAACCATGCCCATGAGAAATAACTACACGCCTGAAAGCGACCCTGCGGCTGGACAGAGTATATCAATCTACAATCCAGGATCATCCAGGAACAACCCATCATCAGAAGTCTACATAAAAGGGAAGCAAACTTATATTATTTATGCACAATTAAAAAAATAATAATTTAAAAGAATGATTATCACATCAGTAAAGACTTTATGGTAATTAAGACAAAAGAATGTTAAATATTACTTTACTTCATTGTATAGAAAGGAAATCTTTTATTTTGTATTGCAAAGGTTAACACAGAGATTTATTTTTTTATAAACTGTATTAAAATCTCAGGAGATTGTCAAAAATAATAGCATCATTAATAAATCCACTTCAAACGTAGGCCTATCTCGGACTAGTTATTCTATGTGACACCTGTACATCACAATACGTATACTTTGTTACAACACAAAAAGCCGCCCCAATACCAGAGAAAAAACTATGATGAATTAACTCTATTAAACTAATGAAAATAAAATGACTATGACGAGACAAATGACTATGACCCAACCCAAGTGATTGACCCAATAAAAGAAAATAAAATGAGAAGGTACATGAAGAAGACACAAACAAACAATAAATAAAATAAAATGAGAAGGTACATTAAAAAGACACAAACAATTAATAAAGAAAATAAAATGAGAAGGTACATGAAAAAGACACAAACAAATAATAAATGTAAATGACAAATATTAAAATCAAATAAAATAATCTCAATTAAAGTACACTAGCCAGAGAAATAGATATTATATATTATGAATAACTCTATAATGATAAGTAAATCAGAACACGAAATTTGTTAACATACTAACAATTGTGAATAAAACAATAAAAAATCCAGAAGTGAGAGATAGGTAGGAAGTGAAGTGATTAAGTGAGTAAAAGAAATCAATATTAGGGAATCACCACTATTAACACTAAAGTACAGTAAAAAAGTGCAAAGTGCCAGTGTAACCCAAAATAAATAGAAAACAACATATAGGTAAAGACACCAAAACCAGTGAATAACGCTATAGTTTAAGGGTGAAAAATACCAAAAATAAGAATAACCAGAATATTGTTATTAAATGATAGTAGATTAGGAATACAGTGGTATTCAGGGTAAAAATCCCATAATGATTAAGAATGTTATTGTTACAATGGTTAAGTAGTACAAAATATATAGTAAATGTTGAAAGAAGAATAAACTAAATCATATGAGTGCAAAATAAATAAAAATCCTATGTTAATAAAAATGTTCAAAGGGATAATTAGCAAGATAAAATAAATGGTGTTATAATGTTATTCACCAAGATAGTTATTTGTTCAATTAAGTTTATAAGAAGGAATATGGCTGAAAAAAGTAAACAGACCATAAACCTAAATGTGTGTGTTATATGTTTTATAAGTAATATTAAATGATAAACAAGTTATAAGACATGGCAATAGATATGAGTAAGGAGTTAAAATTTTACAAACATAATAATAATCTTTAGAGTAAAGACAGAAAAAGAAATAAGAGAATAACAGACAAGCAATGATTTTAGTAAAGTAATAAGAACATACAATTATTGTAAAACAGCCCGAATTAATTCAAAATGTAAAAAAGTCATAAGTGACACCAAGCAAAACATATGTAAATTGAAAAATAATCTTTAATTTGTGTAAAATAAGAAGATATAGCCAATTACTACTTAGGCCTATAAAATGCCTAACTGTATAAATCCAAAATAAACAAATTGTAAGAAATTAACTATTGTATTAAAAAATTCAGGGCAAATAACTAATTAAGTACAATTAGTGAACCATAACATAATATTAACATTATTGTCAAACTTTAATACATGAACAAACCCAGCTTTGTGGGATGTCAAAATGATCTATGAAGGAAAATATAAACAGTTGTGATAATATATAATACATAGATAAGAAGACAGAAGAATAATAGCCATCAGAAGATATTAATTCATTTTGAATTAAAATTCAAATATAACAATAGACATGAATATGATCAGCCAATGAGAGTACAGACAGTTGCCATAACAACGGAACGTTATTTATTATTATTCCGTTATAAAACAATTAGTCCATTATTGACGCTCAAGACATACAGAAGCCAAACCATATTCGACTCAATTTTAATTTAAAGTAATCAAAAATAAGTCAAAATTTTATAAAAAGAGAAGCAAGAAGCCTGATGAAGAACTAGTCAAATCAACAGAAACAATAGACCAGATTTTCATATTCTAAATTAATTATTTAATCCACATTATTCGAAAAAGAAGCCAGACGTAATCCAAATTATAAATGATGGAAGATTGATGATCGTATGGACCCAACCTAACTAAAAACTGAGTAACTCTTCACCCGAATTCAACAGATTTGTTAAGTATATCTGAAATACCCGAATTTATGGAATAAATTCTAATTAACTTTTTCTCACAACACAACTCTCACTCCGAACTGATAACTAAATTTCTTTCAAGGATTAATTGAGAATAAAAACTAAACTTGTATGGAACAGAAAATAACCTGTGTAAAAATTACGAATTCTTAACACACACTTTTTAACACTTAAAAAACGAATTGTAATTAACTCTAATAGTATATAAGTACCATTGATGTAAGGTAGTGTACTTTATTATCATCTTATTAATATTTTCTCGTAACCAAAAGAACACAATGATTAACGAACTGTAGAAAATAAACTTCGACGACAGCCATGTCGATTTAGAATCGTTTTACTCATCTTAGCCAACCGGAGAAATTTGTCTATTTATTGCCTGAGCAACTTTATTTAATAACAGTATATAATTTTGTATCTAAATGAATAATTATTAACTATTTCATGTTAATAAACTAGTACTGAGTAGTAACAACCTTCCTTTATTTCATTATAAATTGCATTATAAAGTTTGTGTACTTTAGCGACGAGCGAAATTGTCTGCCAGCGTTCGATGTCGGCAGCACAACGAACTACTAGCGAGATTCATACGCTCGCCAGTTGCGAGAGTAATTTGAATTCGTCAACACCGTCTAGAACGACCGCTCAATTTCACATTTTTAATTGTTTTCATAAACAATTTGGCGCCACCCAGGAATTAAAATTTACTCATTAAAGGACAGGTAAGGTTTACTCTCGCGAGATATTGGTACTGGTAATTCGTGAGTTCGCG
Organism: Magicicada septendecula; assembly: GCA_034769895.1. Lineage (NCBI taxonomy): Eukaryota > Metazoa > Arthropoda > Insecta > Hemiptera > Cicadidae > Magicicada > Magicicada septendecula. Next base: position 438,984,987 of record CM068373.1, on the reverse strand, counting down.
ATGGACATAGTCAGCGTGGAAAGTAAACATAAAGTAACGACTACAACGTGTGGGGCTAACACACGATAAAACACACATTTATAGAGACAATAAAGATCTCGTCGTTACAACATATATACATCGTTTGGTGAGTTCAGCCATTTTCGTTTTAGTGTAAATAAATTTAAATTCATGGTTTTATGTGTACTGATTCTTGGTAAATCTTGACTCCATTTGTTCTTTATTTAATAATATCTACTTAACTGTTTTTGTTATTGTAATTATCTCATGACAACAATTTTTCTCTTTAAATTTTGCATAGCGCCAGTTATGAAATACACAGCAATAATAAAATTATAATACTATCTTTGAAAACAATAAAATATAAAATACTAATAATAATAGAACAATGTACTGATTCTTGTGTCGCAGATTGGCAACACTAATATGTATTATGCAATGTTAAAAATAATATCATTAATGAATACAATTCTGTGTTTATACCCAACCTAACTATTGTGTAAACCACAAGCTGGGTCATATGATTTTGTTTGTTCATTGCGTTATGTATAATTGTTGCACAGTAAATTTTTTAATAGAGGAGTGAGATATTTATGGCATGAAATAACTAATTACAATACTGACAAATAATAAATCATCAATTTATTAATTATATTAAAAAAATTAAATATCAAAAATTTTAAATGTGAATTCAGAATATTCCCTTTTTAAGAAGATACACTGACATACTATTATGGCTGTGTAGCATAAAATAATAATAATCTATAACATCAAAACATAAAACACATTAAAAAACAATTGTAAAATTCTTGTAAATTTCTTGGGTGTCTGACAGGAATATCAACTTTGAATCATTATTAAAATTTTAAATCTTAGCAAATAATCTGCAAAAATAGTATTATATTATTTGTTAAATCAAATTGTAAGGTTACTAATATTTTAATAAAGTAATATTTACTTTAAGTAAACATAATTATTATAAACAGCATCCATTCTAAATTGATTAGAAAAATTATGTTTAATAAAACTTAAAATTCCGTATTACTTATTTTACTTCAACCATTTACATTTTTGTATTGATTTTACTTCACTAGCTCATACTTCAGATCTTTGTGAGTTGTGAGCACAACTTACAACTCAATAAATAATTGTTTATTTTTTACTTTGTGTGTGTGTGTGTGTGTGTGTGTGTGCGCGCGCGCGCGTGTGCATGTGTAGCTACTTAGCTACTGGATATATGAGACGATGACAACGATGATGATGGCAATGATGTTGCCGATGCCAATTGTAACGGGACAGATCAGGGGCATAAATAATTTTCAGAAGTTTCAAAGCAGTCAGTGTTCACCTTTGAGGAACCTTGTTTTAACCAAAGATGCATACAATGTTATTACAAATCACCTGTCTGTGTTTGTTTCTGGAGCCAGCCAGGCCAGACACATATGTAACTACATACAGTTTTTGCCATCCGTGAATTATGGAAAATATGAAGGCGACGTGCAGATTTCACCAGGCGGCAAAAAATTGCAGAATTCACTGGTCCAGCTTCTAGAACATTTTAAACCCACCAATCAGAGCTTTAATGGGTGACCACATGATCAGTATCACACCCCAAAATGTGCACCCCAAAGCCAGCCTGTGTCAGTCGAAAACAGACAAAATAAAAAAATAAAAAATAAGTGCTTAAAAAAAAAATTAACGTCGGCCGATGAAATGTTATAATCTGTCAGTTGTAAATTCGGAGTGAACTACCAAAGAACGATGTAGCGGGTCATTTTTGGGTGTTTTTATTTTTAACAGTTAGGGGCATATGTATTGTAAAAAGTTACAACGAGTAAAACTACCATGAGAAACTTTTAACTGTATAAACACCGAAGTTCGGAGTGATCAGGGAAATGGCAAATAACACGTGGTGGTGGTGAAATCGATTGGAACGTCTCCGGAATGGTTAAGTACCAATAACAAACTATCAGTTAAATATCTTAAGAATCCCAAATAAATAATTCAATATTAAAAAATAAAGGTTTAAAGAGCTTTATAAACGGGGTTAAAAATGAAATTATAAAAGTGTGAGAGAGTGAGTGAATAAGGAAAAGTACTGGTTGATTAATCATATAAATTACTTCGTAATAGTTATGTAAGAATTGTTCATTTGTTAATTTCATACCTCTAATTTTATGTTTGAGATAAATGTTTTAATTTATAAGTAAAGATAAGAATTTGAGTAATTGTCATCCAAGTGGGGAAAATACAAATTTTGTGTAATAAACGAAAAGTAATTTGTTTTAGTCAGCATAAACTGTTAACATAATTATTTCACAACTCAACCTAAATAATCCCTCTGCAACTGTTTCGTCTGTAGAGCCCTGGACAGAACCCGAAGGTGAGAAAAAAACGTAAATTTTGATAAACTTAGTAAGTTTTATAAACTCATAAAATCGTACAGCAACAAGTGGCCCCCGAACTGGGACGGTGTGTATAATTTATTAATTATACAAACCAGACCTAATTTGAGTTGCAGAGAAGGATTATTTGGGAGTGAGAGCGGTTGTGTAGGTTAGAAAGCGTAGTTGTATATGTAAGAATAATAATAATAAAACATGGAAAATACTGAGAGTAAAATAAATAAAACTGACGTAACCGTCAGCGATGAATCTGAAAATAAGTCTATGAGCATAAATAAAGAAAATATGTCAGCCGAGTCAGCTAATAGGAATGACTCAGGAATCCAAACAGATTTAATGCTAACAAATGAAAGTAATGTAATTGAATCAAAAATAATGGATGAAGTTGAAATTCATTCAACGCCAATTTCAATTAGTCAAAATAAGAAATCTGATGATGATGATATGTTAAAACGTTTGTATAGTATGATGTGTAGCAATTTTAATGAACTAAGAGGGGATATTAATGTAAATTTGATGTACAGAATAACAAATTTGATGAACAAAATAAGTTTGATGCTAAATTTAATTAATTAAAGGGGGAAATTAATGTAGTAAATGAAAAAGTGACCAAATCACAAAAGAATATCGATGATAAATTAAATGAAATGAATAGTAAGTTAATACAACAGCCCGATGAGCGCATATGTGTCATTAATGCACAATTAGATAATTGTATCAGCGATAATAATAATAAAGTGATAGAGTTAGTGAATGAACAGGTTAATGAAAAAAATTAACAAAATCAATGAAAATTTAGAAAGTAAAATAGATGAATACAATAGTGACATCGAAACCCAAATAAATGAGTGTAAAAATAACACTAGAAATAAAATCGAAGACATTAGTAGAGATATACAAATATACGAAACTAATATTGATAGCAAGATTATAATGAGATGGAAAATAGCCATAAGCCAAAATACAGTTATTAAAAGGTACGGTAGAAATGGTAAATGAGGCTAGCATTCAATCCGAACGAGTAACTAATAACAAGCTTAACCTGATCGAATAAAAATTGATCAATGCCAAAGATGAATTAAGTGGGGAGATAAGCCAAAAACTAAACATTGTCACGGAATGAATCTTAATAACGCGGGAAGTAAACAACGACATCAAAATAGAGTCATTCAGCTGTGAGAGTAGGGCGGTGCACCTGATGCAGTTCTTGAATCGTGTGAGAGAGTTCAGTAAATTCAATCATAACAATTGGGAGGTACAGCTATTGAAAATAATTAAGTGTTTTAAGGGGAGTTCGGCAATATGGGTGGAGGCACATCGGACTGAATGGGAGTGTTATGAAAACTTTGAAATAGCTTTCCGAACCAAATACTGGTCGGAAGAGGACCAAGAAGTGCTTAGAAGTAAGATAATGGGGTCGGGTAATTTTGGTGGTCATAATAGTAATGTTACCATTTACGTTACGAGATTGTACAACGAGGCTAAATACTTAGAGCCTCCACTACCAATTAAATCTTTTGTGAGACATATCAGTAAACACCTGCCCCAGGAGGTACAAATTACACTTATGACCAGAGAAATAAGTGATACTAACGAACTTGAGAAAGTATTAGACATTATTCAAAACATAAGGGACAGGGAGATAGGCAGGCGTCAGAAGAATCCGCCGGTGTCACATACTAACGGGAATCATAACCAAGCGAGGGGGTATCGGACTGCGTATAGAGGCACAAGGGGAGATAACAGTAACCATAGGAATGAGATGTGGCAGTGTTCGGAATGTGAGTTTTAAAACTTTGCTACCAGAACAGTGTGTTACAGGTGTAGCAAGGTGAGAGGTTGCCAACGGAACAACGTAGTATCCACCCAGCACAGTCAGCAACAATGAGGTGGCAAGAGCAGCAGAGGAGGTGGAAGTACAACTAGGGGTAGAGGAGGATATTCACAGGGCAGCGCCGCCGCACCACAGGGAAACTAGCAGGGACAGTGGAAGAAAGGACCCAACCATTGTCAGCAGGTAACAGCGGGGTCCAAGAGGAGTGCCATTACCGGAGCCATATCATCATCACCAACATATCCAAGGAGTTGATGGAAGAGGAGGACACGGAGACAGGAAGACAGGAGATGGGGTTAACGGAAATAAAATTCAATATCGAAGGTAAGGAAATTAAGACTTTAGTAGACACAGGGAGCGAGGTCTCTGTGATTTCGGAACACATATTAGACGAACTATGGGAAACCAACAAAAACATTCCATCTTTGCCAGTTGCGGGGGTTAGCATTGTAGGTATTACCGGGGTTAGAAGTAAAAGAGTAACCAAACAAGTACAGTTAAACATGATGATAAACGGGGGGACATATGAAAACACATTTTTGGTGGTACGCGGTTTGAATTTGGAGGTCATATTAGGTAATGATTTTTTAATTAGGCATAGCGCGGTGATTGACTTTAAGAAGCGGGTGTTAGAACTAAGTCATGAAATTACCCCAATCAGGGTCAGTTTTGAGAGGGTATCAGACATGGTGAGAATCTCAGAAGTAAGGGTGATACAGAACAGGGTTAGCGATAAGGGAGCGAAAGTTAGTGTTAATGCATGTGGAGAGAGAGAGAATGATGAACGGGAAAAAAATTATGGGAAGAGAGGGCACACAAATTTTGTAGTGATGGTGGCGTGGTAAGGAGTCCCCAATGTAGAGCGCTGTGGCGGGTCGTAGCAAGTTTTTGAAGAGGTGTTTGCAGAGTTACTGTAAGAGCCAGGAACTATGAATGTGAGCTAAAGGTAAGGGAACACGCACCCTACGTACAAAGAAGTTATCCCGTGCCGTTTTCCAAAAGAAAGGCCGTTTAGGAAGAGTTAGACAAAATGTTAGAGGGGGTATAATTGAGAGATCGGTATCACCTTATTCAAACCCATTAGTAGTGGTAATTAAAAAAGACGGTAGAGTGAGACTGTGTTTAGATGCCCGTCGTATCAATCAAATAATAATTCCTGACCGGCAGTCGCCGGAAGCGATCAATGAGATCTTTCAGAAGTTTAGCGGCGTGAAGTACATGACATCATTGGACCTAACCGCAGGGTATTGGCAAGTCCCGTTAGCCTTGAATAGTCATAAATATACAGCCTTTTTATTCAATTAAAAAAACTATCAATTCAAACGATTACTGTACGGACTGAACACCAGCGTGGCCAGTTTCATTAAATGTTTAGATGAGGTTCTACAACCAAAGAACTTAGATTTTTTAACGATTTATGTAGATGACATTAATAGTGTCGAGGACGTTTGAGGAACACTTAGAGCATATAGAGTATGTTTTGAATAAACTGTATCAAGGGGGGTTGACGGTAAATTGGGAAAAGTCGAGTTTTTTGCAGAAAGAAATAAATTTTTTGGGATTTATCATTACACCAGAAGGCATACAAGCCAACCCAGATAAAGTAGAATCTATAATGAAATTCCCTGAACCAAAGAACATTAAACGACTGCAGAGCTTTTTGGGTTTATTCAACTTATATCGAAAATTTCAGTGAAATTGTGCACAAGTTACCGCAAAGTTAAGCACAGCGTTGAAGAAAGGTGAACAGTGGAGATGGGGTGAAACGGAGAGGGACACTTTCAACGAGATAAAAAACAAGTTTGCAAACATGATTATGATGAACCACCCTAATTTCAAACATAACTTTTATTTGCAGATGGATGCTAGCAACGTCGCCCTGGGTGCAGAACTCTACCAGTAAGAGGGAGACAAGGAGCATAAGACCATCGCTTTCGCCAGTTGAACCCTGGTAGCGGCAGAGAGAAATTATACCACCACGGAGAAAGAACTACTTAGCATTGTCTTTGCTGTGAAGAAATTCCGCACTTATCTGCTGGGGAGTTCCACAATCATCAGGACAGATCACAAGGCTCTATCTTTTCTGAATATGTGCAAACTGACACACAGTCGACTTACCAGGTGGGTGTTAGCGTTACAAGAGTACAACTTTTCCTGAGAGCATATAAGGGGAGTAGAAAACAAAGTACCAGATACACTTTTGAGGGTTGACATGGAGGGCAATAAAATGGGGATAGATTTAAAAGAAATAGAGATATATAGACTAAGTAGGGAAGATAGGCTTTTTGGGGAGGAGTTGAAGGACATCAATAACATGCAGAGAGCAGATGTTAAATTAAATAAAATAATAACCAGTTTAGAGTCAAATTTAGATGAGTTTGGATAGTCAGTATTTTCCGGTTTATCAGGGGAGTCTGTTTAAGAAGGTAGAGGGGGGAGAATGTGAGTGGAAATTAGTTGCACTGGAAGGGCTGATAGAGAAAATAGTGTGGGACTGTCACTTAAGATATGGGCACTTTGGGGCAAAAAAATGCGTTAACATTTTAAAAGAATCATGTATATTTAAGAATACGGAAAGGCGTGTGAGGAAATTGATCCGGAGTTGTGGTTTATGTCAAAAGTCCAAAGTAGTTATCTATAGAGTAGAAGGTGAGTTGGAATTTTATTAGAGTGGAACAACCGTTTGATTTGGTAGCAGTAGATTTGTATGGCCTGTTGCCCAACGGTAGGGGAGGAGTAGCATATGTTTTTGTAATGTTAGACACTTTTTCAAAATTTGTGAAATTATACACTGTGAAGAGCGCAACCAGCAAGGTTTTGAGCGAAAAGGTAACCGTGGACTATATGGTCAACGTGGGAAAACCCAAGGTGATACTGTCGGATCATGGCCCACAATTCCTCAGTGGTAGGTGGAGACAGACGCTAGGATGGGAAGGAATCATACCCAAGCGCATAGCAGTGTACCATCCGCAATCCAACGAAGCGGAGCGAGTCATGAGAGAGATCGGCAGAATCTTCAGAGCTTACTGTCATAATAAACACAGCGAGTGGCCACGGTACGTAAAGAAGGTCGAAGATTGGCTTAACTGCACAACGCACGAATCTACCGGGTTTACGCCTTATGAGCTAGTGAAAGGTATATGACCACAGAGGATTTTAGAACAACTGTTTGTGTATCCACAGGAAAATATTACTATGGGTAGATGCGCCAAACTAAGATTAGCAAATGAAAGTTTGTTGACCAAAGGAGAGAAGCGAAAACAGAGACATGATAGAAAGGGTAGTGGATGAAGTATGAATTAGGGCAGTTAGTACTAGTAAGAAGGCATGCTTTGTCAAGTGCGCAAGATAAGGAGATAAAAAAGTTCTTTTTGTTGTATGAAGGACCCTATGAAGTGATAGAAATCAAGATGAACAACGCATATGTTTTGCAGAACCAGGCGACGCGAGAAATAGTGGGTACACATAACGCGACGAATTTAAAGCGATATTGGTCACAGTAAATATGAAATCAAAGTTTATGAATTTTAATATGTATTATATGTTTTCAGAAGGGACCCTCCCCCATTTTCGGGAGGCCACGGTCTCACCAGCCCTGGTCGTGGATTTTGGATATTCAGGGATGGACCATGGTTGGAGCCACCTCCCATTGGGGTGGGACAACGGTGGTCTTTCCTACCAAATTGGTAGAAACTAGAAATTTACATAGTATAAAGGACAGGGAGGGGGACCCCTAAAGTTCGTGGGTAGAAAATTATGAAAAAGAAAAGAGGTGTATAAATTGGCACATCCCACGGACCAACGGTTGCCTTAATTCTAAATTACAATATATTAAGGCAACCTTCAAGTTTATAAACCGGTGTTGTTTGCGGGTTGTCAACTCATCCCATATTAGGTAGATAGTGGAGGAGTTTTGTGGTTGAGTAAACAGACCGAAATAACAAATTTTCTGTATAGTTTGACCGAATTATGGCCTATAAAGATGGGGTCGTGGACTTGCGGGCTGTTTTTTTCCATTTTGGATAGGGTGGTAGGTCGGAAGAAAGTAATTTTGGAGAAGAAAAGTTATTTTAATACTCTTTAATAATAAGTTTCAAGAATCCTAGAATAATCCCAAACATAAATTGGGAGGAGTGTTTTAGTTTACATTCATTGACGTACGGGGTTTGTCCGTTTTCGGTCGCGTCCCTATAGACCATAATTCTGTACATATAAAATATGATCTATTTACAGGTAATTAAAGAAATAAATAGTTTGTTTAAATATTCCAAAATAATACCATCATGTAACCTAAAGGTTAAACTATTATTTTGTGGTACCTGCTATGTTAGACCTTGAGTAGAGATATTTGGTTTAGAATGCAATTATTGAGGAACTTAAGAAAAAAAATGAGACAAACAATGTGATGTCTGTAAACTTTATAAAAACAATCATTTTGAATATAATGTAATTAAAGAAACTTCAACTGGTTTGAATAAATGAGGAAATTAAGTTAAAGGTGAGTAGGAATCAGATTAAATTAATTTAAAATGTGCATTTTAGTAATGAATTTAAATTTACTTCGATTGGAAATTTGATTTGAATTGTAAAATAAATGGTAACTGATTAAAAGGGAATGACTAAAATATGTATTCAAGTTGAAAAATTGAAGCTCAAGTAGTCATATTTGTAAACCCTATGTAAATTCAAAAAGGAAATGTGTGTGTCAATATCTTTTTGGTAAGGTCTATGTTGAGATAAGGTATTTGTGAAAAAGCTATATTGTAAGTTTAATTGTAGATTCCCCGTTTAAATGTGGTCACGGCCTCACCGAACCATGACCGTGGAGTAGTTAATTTATGCCAAACCATGAATAGAATTATTGTAACCGGATCATGGTTTGTTTTTGTCAACCTGGTGTATTGTGAATGTTAATTGAGGGGTAGTTTAGGGGAATCTGCTAAAAAAATTTTTGTATCCAAGGCTAGGCACCGAAAGAGGTGAGAGACCGCCCAAGGGCTCATTAATAATTACTGAAGTAGGATTACTGGTACCAAATAGACCAGTCATACCGAATTTTATTGTACCGCCGAAGCAAGGACGGGGTGAAATAAAAGAAAAAAATGTTCACCCCTTCCGCCTCAGTCCTTGTGGAGGCAACTGGGCGTTACAGTCCAGGGGGGTAATAGTGTGTGTGGAAGGGTGCTGGCCATGTTACAAGCCAGGGCATTGATGTGATGTCAGTGCGTGTGAATGGGCAGATATCGGCTTGTCCGTGAGGTCGTTTGCACAATTGTAACGGGGTATCGGGTTAAGGTAAAAAGGGGGTTTGGGGGATTAAAAAAAAATGTATATATATATATTTTCTGATGTTTTCAATTTGTTTCTTCTACAAGTAGTATAATTTCGTATATTTTTAGGTGTTAAAAAGAATATACGAAATTATAGTACTTGCAGAAGAAGCAAATTGAAAACATCACAAATTATATAATTACTGCAAGAAACATCGAGTTACTTATATAGAAAATTATATATATATATTGTGACATAGCGAGGCGAAGATCTGCTCTCGGCGCCAGCCGAGACGTGACACGAGAAGGCGAGGCGACCCAATCAAGGATCGGCAGCAGCTTGATTGGCCTCAACGTGACCATCTAACGTGCTCGAGGCGAGCCAACCAGGGACCAGCGGCACTCTGATAGGTTCGTGGCATACGACCTGTCAGGGCATAAAAACAGCGCCGCTAAAAATTTTTGGCGCACTCCATTGGACGTCGTCAAGCCAGCTGGAAGAAAAGGAAGAAGGAAGAATGGAGAACGCAGGAGAAGCAGTGATGGACATCGACTGGGACAGCAGCGGGCTCTACATACCGCTGCCGAAAGAAGAGAACCGCAGCACGCCCGGAACAGCGGACGCAGCCGCCGAACATCACAGCGCGGCTCGGGCAGCGTACGCCAATGATTTAGCGTACCCGACAAACGGTCCTTTTAAGGGCCTAAAAAACTATAGTGTGTACGATTGGCGCCATTTGTACTGTGACAAGTGGCGCCCAACGTGGGGCGACGATCATCTTGCGGATGCAGGATCCAGCCACGCCAGAGAACTACCAGCCGGCACACAAAACAACATGGCGCCCAACAGCTACACCCAGCGGGACACCGGGTTCGAAATAGAGCAAGGCTTTGCGCAATTCGCCGCAGCTCTGAGGTGCACGTTGCCACCGGTGATCACCGCTACATACCATGGCCTCAAGTACGAGGATCCAGAATGATATCTTCAACAGCTAGAGCGACAGCTGCGGGACTACAGAGTCCCACCTGAACAGTGGGCAGATTACGCAGTGCGGCAGCTCCGAGGAGAAGCTGCCACGTGGGCAGAGAGATACACGGGACTGCAGATAAATTGGCCCGAGTTCTGCGACCGCTTCCGGCATCACTTCTGCGGGATGCAACGAGACGCAGAGCTGCTGGCCGAGCTGTACGGACAAACGCAGCGGCAGGAATCGGCGGAAATCTTCATCCTGAGAAAAATCAAGCTGTTTCGCCGTCTGTACCCCGGAGGTGACGAGAGGACGAGCATAGCCATGCTTACACAACAGCTGCAGCCACGCCTTCGACCTGCGCGGAGGTTCCCGCCGCCTATGACTTTAGAGGAACTTTTACAACGGGCAATGAGCATCGAGGCGGACTTGGATCAAGATAGTCGTGCGCGAGGTCGGGATGACTCTGCTGAAAACTCCCTGGATCGAGTAGGGGGGTCGAAGCAGTGTCGATCGGCCTCAAGCACGAAAGAGGAACAAAGATTGAACAGCCTAACGCCCAAGTGCCGCTACTGCCCGGGAAGACACTTCCATCGGGACTGCCCTGTGAAGAACCGGCAGGGAAACGACCAAGCGCCCCGGTAAATAGCCCACCGGGGCGCGTGAACCAACTAGGTGCGGACATACCGCGCATTCCAATAGAGATCGCCGGCCGAAAACTGACCGCAGCCTTGGACTCCGCCGCAAACTACGACTTCGTACGAGCCGGTCTGCTGCCCGGAGGAAGGAAGACGGAGCCCCGAGTTGTCCAGCTAGCGCTACACGGTCAGCAATGTCACTCAACGGCCACCGTCGTCGCAGACATTATAATTGGAAGTCTCGCGACCACCACCAGTCTGCTAGAAGTGCCCGGACTGCAAGAAGAAGTTTTATTGGGCCACCACTGGCTCACGGCCAACCAAGCAGTTGTGGACTACCGACGGGGCTGCCTTCACATTGGCAGCGAGAACCGACAGACGGTCTTCTGGAATGACCGTGCGGAGCCCGAGGAAGAGGACATTGACGAAGCTAGCCTTCAAACGTCAGCAGGTGGCCAACACCATAAACGGCTTCTGGAAATGTTACACCGTCATCGCAGTTTGTTCTCCCGTGGCCCGCTCCGCACTACATCTGCGGCCAAGCACGAGATCCGGCTGATAGAAGGTAGCCAGCCATTCCGGCTCCCAATGTACCGGTACTCCGACGAGAAGAAACGCACCATCCGGGAACAGGTAGAAGAGATGCTGAGGCAGCGTATCATTGAACCGGCCACCTCGGCATACAGCTCTCCGGTGGTGATTGTGAAGAAGAAGGACAGCACACCCCGGTTCTGCGTAGACTTCCGGAGGCTGAACGATCAGACCGAGGATGTGGACTCACCACTGCCGCTGATATACGAAACAATCAAGGACCTCAGCGGGGCCCAAGTCTTCTCGACCCTAGATCTCAAGAGCGGCTACTGGCAAATCCCGCTGGAGGAAGAAGCAAAGAAGTACACAGCATTCTCGGTGCCCGACGGAGGTCGCTACCAGTTCCGGGTGATGTGCTTTGGGCTGAAGAACGCGCCCAGCACCTTCCAACGGCTGATGCAGGATGTTCTCACGGGACTATTACGGGAGTGCTGCCTCGTCTATCTGGACGACATCATTGTCTACTCCCCCGACTGGGAAACGCACCTGCGACACCTGGATCAAGTCTTGGAAAGGCTGCAGATGCACCAGCTGACCTGCTCGCTCAACAAGTGTCACTTCGGCCGGGAAGAAGTCGCCTTTCTGGGCCACGAGATTACTCCGGACGGCAACCTCCCGCAGCAGCAACATCTCAGAGCGATTGAAGACCAGCCGGCCCCCAGCAACAAGAAAGAGCTGCAACGCTTCCTGGGAACCTGCAACTGGCTGCGAGAGTACATCCCCTGCTTCGCCATGATTTCGGAACCGTTAACGGACCTGCTGCGGACAAGAAAGTGGCATTGGGACGACACAACTCAGCGAGCCTTCGAAGAGGTTAAGGCCGCTTTCCGGCAGCCGTTAAAACTCTCACGACCGGATCGAGACTTGCCGATGTTTCTGCAGACCGACGCCAGCCAAAAGGGACTTGGAGCGGTGCTTTATCAATGCACCGAAGCCGGAGAGAGGCGTATCATCTCGTACGCCAGTGCCAAGCTCCACGAGGCGGAGAAGAACTACCACTCCAACGAACTGGAGTGTTTGGCAGTCGTCTGGGCCATCAAGAAATACCGGCCATACTTGGAGGATCGACATTTCACCCTAAGGACCGACAACAAGGCGCTAACTTGGCTGAAGCAGGCGACGGGGCAGAAGACGAAGTACGCTCGCTGGGCTCTACTGATACAGAGCTTCAAATTCACCGTCGTCCACTGCCCGGGCAAGGAGAACGAGTTGCCTGACTTCCTCTCGAGGGAACCTGGGCTTGAAGATACTGCCGGCGTCCAAGAAGAACCACGGATGCAGCCTGAAGAGAGGCCACTTCGCAGTGTTGCGGCAGCTGCACCCCGACTACAAGAAATCACAGCTGTCGGCATCCATCAGGCAGTGCAGGAGGCGCAAGAAGGCGACCAGGAGTGCCAAGCGTGGAGAAACGACCCTGCGGCGGCTACAGCGAGAGGATACCGGGTGGACAACGGCCTGGTTTGGAAGGACAGACGCAACCAGGAACCAGGATTGTACGTGCCGCCGAGTGTCCGCATGGAGGTCATCAGGCACTTCCACGACTTCCCTGAAGCCGGTCATCCGGGGGCCGAAGAAACGTTTCGGGCCATCGGCAAGGACTTCGTCTGGACCGGCCTAACCATTGATGTCCGCAGATACGTCCGGAGTTGCAGAATATGCGCCCTACACAAGCGCGGCGCAAATCCCGAACAGGACCAACAGCGACCTCACCGACCCAGGAGATGTTGGAATACTGTCGCCCTGGACGTCATGGGACCATATCCGCTGACTCGAGCTGGCAACCGGTACATCGTAGTGGTCACGGATATGATGTCGAGATGGGTGGAAGCAAAGGCCGTGCGCAAGGCGGACGCCGACACCATTATCCGCTACCTGGAGGAAGAAGTGTTCCCTCGTTGGGGATACCCAGAGGCGTTGCTCACCGACAACGGAAAGCCGCTCACGGGCCACAAGTGGAAGCAGATGTGCGACAAGCTGCACATACGACCGTGGACTACAGCCAACTACCATCCCAGGGCGAACCCGACCGAGCGGCGCAACGGCGAGATCAAGAAGGCGCTGCGGATCCAGCTCCATGACTGCAAGGACCATGGCGACTGGGACAAGCGTTTGCCGACGATTCTGTTCTCGCTGCGGAATCGTGCAAACGCCGCCACTGGAGTGACACCGAGCGAGCTTCTGCTGGGCAGAGACCTACGCCGACCCGGCGACTGGAGTCGGCCACACGCAGAACAGGACGTCCGGCCAATTGAGGAACGAGAAGAGGCGGCCAGGTCACACCAGACGTAGTATCAGCGGCGGCGGTATCCGGAACGGAGGACACAGGACCCTACACTGGCCGTAGGGCAGCTGGTGTACGTCAAGAGCCACGCCGGACCAGCCAAAGGACGGAGGTACCCTGGATGGGAGCCAGCCTGGGAAGGTCCCTTTAGCGTTGCCGCAACCCTCGGCGGGCAGATTTACACGGTGGAGAAGGACGGACGTCCATACAAGGTTCACCGCCAACGGCTCAAACCCGCCGGAGAAGAACAATGGGCTGGCCACCGGAGAGCATTCAAGACCCGGGGGAGTTGTGACATAGCGAGGCAAAGATCTGCTCTCGGCGCCAGCCGAGACGTGACACGAGAAGGCGAGGCGACCCAATCAAGGATCGGCAGCAGCTTGATTGGCCTCAACGTGACCATCTAACGTGCTCGAGGCGAGCCAACCAGGGACCAGCGGCACTCTGATAGGTTCGTGGCATACGACCTGTCAGGGCATAAAAACAGCGCCGCTAAAAATTTTTGGCGCACTCCATTGGACGTCGTCAAGCCAGCTGGAAGAAAAGGAAGAAGGAAGAATGGAGAACGCAGGAGAAGCAGTGATGGACATCGACTGGGACAGCAGCGGGCTCTACATACCGCTGCTGAAAGAAGAGAACCGCAGCACGCCCGGAACAGCGGACGCAGCCGCCGAACATCACAGCGCGGCTCGGGCAGCGTACGCCAATGATTTAGCGTACCCGACAAACGGTCCTTTTAAGGGCCTAAAAAACTATAGTGTGTACGATTGGCGCCATTTGTCCTGTGACAATATATATATATATATACATTTTTCTAACATTTTGGCGTCTTTTCAAATGTAGACTACACGTTTTGGCATCTACCCGAAAACGAAGAGTATATTGAAATTTTATTGTAACATTACGTTCTTGTGATTATGTTATTTGTGTTTTGCATTTTATATTTCAATATACTCTTAAAATAAGCAATAATTTTTTTTGTACAAAACGCTGTCATTATGGCATTTTTTCATAATTACGACAATAGGGCGTCTTTTCAATTTCCCAACAATAAAGCGTCTGAAATGTATACTTTTTCGAATTTTCGCAGTTTTTGCTTCCAGCGACGTTGCCAGATATCAACCCCGGGTATTCCACAGTTTACGTTGACGCTTATTTGTTTGTACGAAAGAGTGACTAACTCCAGGCGAATGAAAATTATTCTTTTCCTTCGTTCACGCGCCAACTTTACATCATAATTTTAACTAAATATTTATCAACAATTTTTATACTTCACTATCCAATTCTATTAACCGTGGTAATATAATTATTGTGTTTTACGAAGCATGCCAATGTAGCGTACTGGCCTTTCGAATTATGTAAAGATTGACCACTTCTCGTCGGATCAAATAACGTAATTAACGGGCATGTTAGTATTTTCTCACATGCATTGACACCGGGCGATAATGTAACTTCGATTTCTTTTACTAAAGAAATTTCGTGTGCATATTGGCAGTCAGAAATAATAAATGTAATGCGAATCGTTATGAACTTATACTAGTTATATAAACAGTATAATCAGTTATATTTCTGGTCAGTGTTCATCATTATACATACAGTATTTTGAAGTAATACTATAAAACATTTATTTGTATCAGTTTTGCGGTTAACAAAATTGTACAATTTTAGTTTGTAGTTCTGTAGTTCTTAATAGCCTATAGTTCTGTTTGGGATTGAGATTGGTAAATAGATAGATAGTGAGTGAGTGAGAGAGAGAGAGAGAGAGAGAGAGAGAGAGAGAGAGAGAGAGAGAGAGAGAGAGAGAGTACAATGATAAAAGTGCGTAATTAAGAGAGTAGGAGAGAGAGATGAGTAGGGGGAGAGAGAGGGAGGGAAATAGTATAATGATAAAAGTGCGTAATTAAGAGAGTAAGAGAGTATGAGAGAGAGGATGAGTAGAGGGTAGAGAGAGAGGATGAGTAGAGGGTAGAGAGAGAGAGAGAGAGAGAGAGAGAGAGAGAGAGAGAGAGAGAGAGAGAGAGAGAGAGAGAGAGAGAGAGAGAGAGAGATAGTAAAATGATAAAAGTGCGTAATTAAGAGAGTAAGAGAGAGAGGATGTGTAGAGAGAGTGAGAGAGAGAGCTAAATGGGAGTAAAGAGTCAGATACACAGACAAACACAGAAAGCTACTGTACGTATTTTTTTGTTAATAAGTGTTCTATTTTTATTATTAAGAAATATAAAAAAATTGGGAGAAAAGAGAGAGACAGAGGGTTGTGAGATAGCATAAATTTTTATAATATTAGTTCTATTTGTGTTAGAGCTAATAGCTAGATTATGCGATACGCAGGCAGGGAAAGGGAGAGAGATACACGCAATATTAAAATGTTTTGGGCTGAGGGTACTAGAAGTCGTCGGATACCTGCACTTTTTGTAAGACCAGGAAAAGATTACTTTATTATACTGTTCACTGACATGTTTTTTGTAGTGAGTTGTTTGCTGGAAAGGAGAACTGATAATCATACAGTATTAGCTTTGTATAGATAATGTTAATTGCTGTTTGTATACAGACGAATATATTATTTGCAAAAAAACGTTACATGGGCTAGGTATGTGCAATTTTTCCCGGTTCGATGCAGCGAACGTGTTGATCATCAATGAGTATCTTGAATGTGCGGTTTGTTTTTGGTTTGTGTGTCTTATGTGTATATCTATAATACTTCACGTGTATGAAATCATACTAATACTTCATAGATTTTATTTCTTTAAAAGTGAAAACAGCGGAGGGGATCACACAATCTATTACAAGAAAACTTGAGAGTGATGGATTGAATCTCAGCGATTGCAGAGATCTGTCGTATGGCAATCAAACAACAATTGCTAGTATCCATTCAGGAGTTCAAAAGAAAATATTAGATTTGAATCCACTAACTATGTTTGTTCCTTGTGACAACCGTTCACTTAACTTGGTTCGAGTTCAGCAGCTCATGTAAATGTTCAGGCAGTGACAATTTTTGGGACAGTAGAACGTCTATTCACCTTCTTTTCCTGTTCCACTTATAAATTGAGTGTTCTTAAAGACTTCGTATATATTCTTAAAAGACATTGTGATACCAGGTGGAGTTCAGAAGCAGATGTGGTGAAAGCAATATCCACTCAGCTGGATGAAATGATCGCTGAACTGGAGAAAGGAATACACTGACTGAAACAATTGATACGAGGGAAAATGCAGCAATAATAATTAATGCGGTAGAAAACTTTAATGTTGTGTCCTTGCTCTTTTTCTGGACATATATTCTTTCTTCTATAGACAAAATCCAGAAAATCTTGCAGACCAAAGAAATAAGCTTTAGTCAAGCATTAAAATGTCTGGAGAAGCTAACGGACAATTTAAACGTTTGGCGGAATGAGCTGTGTGACAATGTCATTTCTAAGGCCGAGCAGGTATGTAATGAATGGGATGTCAGTATCACAAAAAGAATAAGAAGGAAGCATACGATGCCAGGGGAGTATCCAGACAATTCTACCTTAACCGTTCGGCAAGAAATGCTACGTTCTTTAATAGAAATTTTGGACAAACTGTCAGTTAAAATTTCAAGCCGTTTCTCTACATTTAAAAGAGTTAGAAAAACGCTGTGGGTTCCTCTATAAATTTGAGGTGTATGTAAGTGATGGGGATATACATTTTAAGGAACAGCTTTCCCAAATCAATATTAAGTGCACAGTGCTTGCAAAACTGTATCCACATGACCTAAAGAGTGTGAATTGTTCAGTGACTTAAAAGACGTCATACTTTTATTAAAAAAAGGGCAAAGGTTAAAGGAGAACAAATGGACTTTACACTCAGGGACTGGTACAGTACATTTCTTCAATGGGATTAGAAGCCTACAAAACACTAGCGATAGATTTAAAAAAATTTCTTACTTTACCAGTGACTGTGCCTTCTTGTGAAAGATCTTTTAGTAAACTTAAATTGATTAAATCGTACCTACGATTAACAATATCTCAAGACAGGGTATCAAATCTACGGATACTCTTAGTTGAAAACGACATTGCTTCGTCTTTAGGTTATACTGATTTAATAACCGACTTTGCAGCAATTAAGACCTGGAAAGTTACATTTTAAAATGTCTCGTTTTAAATATTTATTAAATATTACAAATAAATATTAAGTCTTTATTGATAGAAGACGGAACCATAAACCTGTAATGGTAAGTGATTTATTTTATTACTTTTAATGTAGTTCTTTGTTTAACTTTATGTTGCTTTAGGATATTGTTTTGAAGATGCGGTTTATACCTATAAGGAATTTGTATGTTCATTAGAACATTTTTATGTTATAAATTTGTTATATTACTACATTTTTTAAAGTCGAAATAATAAATGTTAGAAACTGAATACCGGTAATATTATAATATGTAATTTCTTAATTTTGAGTTAACAAATATTCTTAAGACGTTTGCTGGATGGGTTTTCATAAAAAATCTACATATTTGCATTTATTAAGTACTTTGTTCAGTGGATGGGCCTTCATTTTTGTTCTTTTGTCCCCTTTTAATTGTGAAGGCGAGACGGCCGACAATCTCCTTGCTCCGGGCGCCAAAAAGCCTATCTACGCCACTGGGGTCGCATTATATGTAGAGTGCGACTTGCTGGCCGCTCGCTTAATTGATGGTCTATGCAAATTATGTCATGCGACTTCTAAATGAAGTATGGTGAAAAATGTATACAGCTAACCTCTGTCTGTGTACCTCTCTCATTTTCTTACTCTCCCCCCTCGCCATATCTCTCTCTCTCTCTCTCTCTCTCTCTCTCTCTCTCTCTCTCTCTCTCTCTCTCTCTCTCTCTCTCTCTCTCTCTCTCTCTCTCTCTCTCTCTCTCTCTTTCTTTCCTTATTAGTTTTATTTTTGTCCTCATTTTTGTTAAAGATGAGCCAAGGAGCTTATGTGCATTTACACCTGCCGGACACCCCTAAGGGTGCCTCTGTAAGAAACAATAAAATTTCTCAAGTGTTTATGAACTATGAAGGACACTGGAACATGGTAAACGCACAGTAATGTTTATTTTGATGAGAAAAAATAAACAAGAAACGTGATTAAATTTCTGGCGGGAATGAAAGATGCATTTTGCAAACTGGCGTATATGTCACACACGTCAGTCTTTTCTACATACATTGTGCACAGTTTAGTCTGAGCTGTTGTATCACAAACTCATAAATGGTTAATACATGTCAGCCACTGCTGTGTAGCGTGATAATGTGTTGTGTCTATTCAGCGTAACACCACAGGTCACCAGCACAGAGATTTGTCATTCATCAGATTCCCGCCAACAGAGTATTCAAGGTCAAATAACATTCCTAATGTTTACTAGCTCAGCAGCGTATGTTTACAAAATGTACTACTGTTTTGGCTGACACATATAAACAGATCTACGTCTGAACTAATGCAACCTCTTATTTATATGTACATCTGTCTGTTTTTATGTTTCCACCAAACATGTTGGTAGGCTGATGTGTTCGTACTCCTTAAGAAAATAATATTAAAATAATATGAATATTTTATAGTAAAAACATAACAACAATAGTAATAACAATAACAATTTGTAGGCTTAAGCATTCATAACATAAAGCAGTTTTTTAACGTTCCCTACTCCCCCTCCCACCTAAGACATGCACGCACGCACGCACGCACACACAAATAAAATACGTATTAGACTACATTATTGTGTGGGGTCCAATGATCAATCACCTATCGCGGTGGTCCTCAAGGCCCCTTTCAGTTTCGAGTCTATACTACCTCTCCAGCTATGTCTTGGCCAGCCTGGTTCCTTCTTCCCTTGTGTTTCCACTTTAACATGTGTTTTTGGAATCTCTGCCCACTCACTGTATATGTCCGAAGTAGATTAGCTGTTTGTTATCTGATCTGTCTACAGTCGTTACTTTGTCTTATATTTCTTTATTTTGTAACATTGCATCGTTGTTGGCATTTTCATTCTGCGGATAAACGAAATTCTTTACTTGCATCTGGAAGTACTATGTCATCATGATATTATAGATTGCAAACCTTCTTACTTAACATTGCGATACCTCCTTCCCATTCATCCATGGCTCCTGTCTATTTAAACCCTTAGAAATTAAATCGTATAAGATTGAGAATGCATCCTTGTCATACCCCTTCTTTACGATGAGAAATTCCGTGAGCAGGGAGTTAACCCTGATTTACCTTTCCTGTTGTGATGATAGTGATACTGATTTCTTGTAACCTTTCCATGTTTACGTAAAGTGATTATGTGTTACGGTGTCCTAATGTTGGCTAGAATTATCCACCTTTTCTAGCCTCTAAAATAATCTAAGTTTTATTGTATTTTGAAAAATAATGTGTGATTACCTACATTTTTTTTAAATCTTTCTAGTATTGAATAATATGGCAAAACGTTTGCTTGCTTACGTTGTATTTGGGGTAGTAGGTATACTTTAATTGTTATAGAATTCTTGTAACTAAACTTTAATAGTAGGTGAAAAATAAGATTATTCTGTCACAGTGATCTTTAAGTACTTTTATGTATTGGGAAATATACTGAACTTTTTCAGTCATGTAGCCTGTTTCAGAATTTCACTGTTTGTATCAAAATTGTTAACACCACTTAGATTTCCATTTCACCGATACATAATCATTGCTATTACTATGCAGTCTTTCTCAGCAGCTTTCTTTTGTTTTATTTTTTTTCTAACGTAGTTATTAATATTGCATGGTAATGTTGACTTCCAGGTCAAACCCAAAGTTGCCTGTATTCTCTCTCTATAGGCTACATTTATCTTTGAATAGGCTTTTATGCAGTAGCCTGTCCGTCGTTCATTTATATTGGCATCGTATGTTCTTTAATTTGGTACAAATTTTCTTGTACTGTTTTAAATTTGAAGACATTATAATTGATACTTGTTTCTATTTGTTTTTAATCTTTCTAGATTTTATTTACGTATTTATTCGTGTCGTACCTACATTGCTGTATTCTGGCTTTGCTTATTTGAGGATACTTGTCTCTTAATTGTGTAGTCCCGTTTGCTGTTTGAATGTGTTAAACGTATCTTTATTTATCCATTTTTACACTATTTTTACTGAAATTACAGGTTTGTGGTTACTCTAGAAGTTTCTTCTTATAATATAATTTTTACTTTTAGCTAGGCGCTATCTGCATGCCTCATACGTTCATTGCCGACCAACAATTTTCGTCTTCACTCTTATATCTGCATTTTGCTTATATGACATGTCTATTTTTTAACACCATCATGTTTGTTGACTTTCTTTTGATGTACGCCTTTCCAGGTTTAGTTCTACTTTAGGTGCAAGAATCTGATTACTGTGGAAATCTTTCTCTGGGGAGCTCGTAGAGTCCACCTAGCGATAATTAAGATGTAGTCTACTTGATTGCGAAAGCTATCAGTAGGGGAACGTCATGAACATATTATCTTATGTAATGATGACCTCTGGCTTACAAGTAATAAAGATTGTTATCAGAACTGAAGTAAATTTATTGTTCACCTATTCATTTCGTGACCTTAATCCAGTTTTCCATAATTTCGATTCTCTAGCCGTTCTTTTATTTTTTTTTTATTTAAGTCTGTAAGTATAGTTACTCTTTGCGTTAACAGTTTTTTTACTGTCTCTTTCCGGTATTGCATAAAATTCTTCTTAATGTGTGTCATCGAACTCCGAAAATGAGTCGTTTACTTGCTCTGTATGTATTCATGTTACAGAGTTGAGAGGGCGTAGTTCAATAACTACTGAACTCCCACTGGTAACTTAATACTGCGTTACTTACGCTTTTATTTTCCATGATAGCTACACCAGTTCTGGAGCATTTTAAATTTTATAAATAAAGCATTATTATCTATAGAATCGTTGTATAGACGAGACTAACACACGTGAACATTGGTTTGCAAGGGGGTATGGCATGGGAATCCTCGGTACTTCTTAAAATAAAATTAGGCAGTGGCATATCTACGGGCAATGTCAAGGGACCAATTCCCTCTCCAAAGCTAGTTATTAGTTTTTCACTCAACACAGCCAAATATCTGAGCCTGCTGCATGTATCAAACTGCAACTGTCAAACCGCTCACAAATAGCTGTTGAAGTAAAGGCATTAACAATATTTTGTAAATTTGTGAAAGTAAATCAAAGTTTCATTAATAATGACTATAAATTAAAATGTAGTAATTAACGTTGAATTCAAAAAACATATTACTGAATAGCTTCACGTAGCGGATTGTGTTAAACAAACGGGGACATGAATTTTCTAGATATGGTGTCGATTAGAGGATTTGAACCACAAAATGTATAACTAGTCTAAAATTTCCTAACTAAAGAGGACTCTCTGGGGTAACACGTTTTGTACTGAAGAATCTACTCTTTCGCTTTTATTGTTGCCTAATACAAGACCTCACTTATAATTTTAAAAAAATTGTTAGTTTTATTGTGTTTGATGCAGTTTCATGTGTTATTCCCTCATAGTAAATAATATATTACCTTCCCCCATCTATGTTTGTATCTTCGAATCGGTCTTCCTTATTTATCTTTGCTTTATTTCTCTTCTACCTTCAACATTTGTTTTAGCCTTTTGCCTGCTCGTTTTACATCTCGTCACGCCCATAATTTTGTATTGTCTTGAATTTTTCTTTCTGTTTTGTTAATTTACTTTCAATTATATAAAACTATTATTTATAGGAAAACAAATATTTTAAAATGTCATAGAAACAACAGTGTTTTTTAGATACATTAAAATACACATTTTCTTTCATCATATCTTTGTTTACAAATTTCCATGGCAACTAAATGTGCAATGTCATTATAGGCTAATTGAGATTTTTAAAAATACGAATTATGGTTTGCGAATACAATGTGAGTGACATATAGGTTTTCTGTTAGAGCATTCCATTACAAAATTTATTATAATTTCCTTACTTAATAAATACGCAAAATTAAAATTTTTTGGAAGACACTTTTGACGTTTTCCCTCCGGTTACATCTTGCTTGCGACCGTTTGATAACTAATATGTCTCCTGAATATGTTACTTGCATATCGCACGGCAGTGCGATAGTGGGGTTGCCACCTTTGGGCTTAACGTCCAGTCCAATTTCTGTAGGTTGTCTCCCATAAACTGACTATCTTATTATAGGCCTACTAAAGAGACCAAATTTCCCTGTACACAATAGTACAACCCATTAAATCCAACATAATTTGCGCCTGTAATATTCCAAAGATAAGACAGTCCAGAATCATTTCCCTTATGCCTCAACTTGGTACTGTTGGCTACTGCTGATCTACAAAGAATATTTATCGACTTCCTATGGCAATTTATACTTTCTATGGCAAAT
Source organism: Magicicada septendecula (assembly GCA_034769895.1). Lineage (NCBI taxonomy): Eukaryota > Metazoa > Arthropoda > Insecta > Hemiptera > Cicadidae > Magicicada > Magicicada septendecula. The sequence continues at coordinate 438,961,651 of CM068373.1, read as the reverse complement.
GATAACTGCCGTAAATTCAAAGAGAATCAAATAATGTTTTGCATACAACCCTGAATTGTAGAGTTCTCAAGACCTATTGTTTTTGGTGAAGATCGGTTAAGGGAAAGTGGTAGTTTACCAGCAACGTTTTATGTTTTAACAAGGGTATTTTCTATGGCAAACGATAAGAGCCGCAAATTCAAACAGAATCAAATAATTTTTGCATGCAGCCCTGAATTGTAGAGTACTCAAGACCTGTTGTGTTTGGTGAAGATCGGTTAAGGGCAATGTGTAGTTTACCTGCAACTTTTTTTTTATCAAGGGTAATTTTTTCTTATGTCAAACGATAACAGCCGCAAATTCAAACAGAATCATAATGTTTTGCATACAGTCCTGAATAGTAGAGTTCTTAAGACCTGTTGGCGTTGGTGAAGGTCGGTTAGGGGAAAGGAGTAGTTTACCAGCAACATTTTATATTTTAACAAGGGTAATTTTTTCTATGACTAACAATAACTGCCATAAATTGTAACAGAATCAACTACTTTTTTGCATACCTTTCTGAATTATAGAGTGTTCAAGGTCTGTTGATTTTGTTGAAGATCGGTTAGGGGAAAGGGGTAGTTTACTAGCAAAGTTTTATGTTTTAACAAGGGTAATTTGTTTTATAACGAACGATAACTGCCGCACATAAAACAGAATCAAATAATGTTTTGCATGCATGCTTGAATTGTAGAGAACTCACGGCCTGTCGATTTTGGTGAAGATAGGTTAAGAGAAGGGGGTAGTTTACCTGCAACATTTTATGTTGTAACAAGAGAAATGTTTTCATGACGAACGATAACTGACGCACGTTCAAACAGAATTAAATATTTTTTTGCATGCATCCCTGAATTGTAGAGGACTGAAGGCCTATTGATTTTGGTGAAGAACGGTTAAGAGAAAGGGGTAGTTTACTTGCAACGTTTTATGTTTTAACAAGAGTAAAGTACTTAATGTTGATAAACAAAGTATCCTGATAACAAGATCATAATAATCCACTGTAGAAACGTAGATGAAATATCTATAAATGAAAGGCTAGTTGAACGGGGTGGGGGTAATTTTCTATTAATGAAAATTATAGTTGAAGAGGGAGGGGAGAATTTGTTATATGTGTACTACGTTATTGGCAACAAAGAAGTAGTTTCTGTTAAAACTCCTTCCCGGGCTGTTTAGCCGTAGTCCAATGTTTTCAGCAAACCCAAATGTTTCGGCAGTGCCATCGACTGCTGTCATCAGTTAAAATTGAGTGCGAAAACATGAGGTTGTATACGTTAGTGACCACAGTACTGTGGTTAAGGCTGCAGCAATAGATAGAAGTAGTTTCTATAGAAATATTTCATTTCGAATATGATTTTAAATATAAATCTTAGAACATGGAAACCATGTATGGTTCTCCATACCGATTTTTTTCTATGGCAAACGAGCACAGTCGCAAATTCAAACAGAATCAAATAATTTTTTGCATACACCCCTTATTTGTAGAGTTCTCAAGACCTATTGGTTTTGGTGAAGATCGGTTAAGGGAAAGGGGTAGTTTAGCGGCAACATTTTTTTTTTAATCAAGGGTAATTTTTTTCTATGGCAAACGATAACAGCCGCAAATTCAAACAGACAAAATAATGTTTTGCATACAGCCCTGAATTGTAGAGTTCTCAAGACCTATTGTTTTTGGTGAAGATCGGTTAAGGGAAAGTGGTAGTTTACCTGCAACGTTTTGTTTTAACAAGGGTATTTTCTATGACGAATGATAACTGTCGTAAATTCAATCAGAATCAAATAATGTTTTGCACACCTTCCTGACCTATAGATAACTCAATGTCTATTGATTTTGGTGAAGATCGGTTAAGGGAAAGGAGTAGTTTACCGGCAACATAGTATGTTTTAACAACGGTAATTTTTCTATGACGAACGATAACTGCCGCACATTCAAACAGAATCAAATATTTTTTTGCATACGTTCATCAATTGTAAAAGACTGAAGGCCTGTTGATTTTGGTGAAGATCGGTTAAGGAAAAGTGGTTGTTTACCTGCCTCAATTTTATGTTTTAACAAGAGTAATTGTTTCTATGACGAACGATAACTGCCGCACATTTGAACAGAATCAAATAATTTTGTGCATACCTTCCTCAATTGTAGATAACTCAATGTGTGTTGATTTTGTTGAAGATCAGTTATGGGAAAGGGGTAGTTTACCTGCAACATTTTATGTTGTAACAAGAGAACGTTTTCCATGAAGAACGATAACTGCCGTAAATTCAAACAGAATCAAATAATTTTTTACGTATGTGCCTAAGTTGTAGAGGACTCATGGCCTATTGATTTTGGTGAATATCGGTTAAGGGAAAGGGGTAGTTTACCGGCCACTTTTAATGTGATAACAAGAGTAATTGTTTCTATGACCAACGATAACTGCCGCACATTGAAACAGAATCAAATAATGTTTTGCATGCATCCCTAAATTATAGAGTACTCAAGGCCTGTTGATTTTTGTGAAGATCGGTTAAGGGAAAGGGGTAGTTTACCTGCAACATTTTATGTTGTAACAAGAGACATTTTTTCATGACGAACGATAACTGCCGTAAATGCAAACAGAATCAAATAATTATTTACATATGTGCCTGAGTTGTAGAGGACTCAAGGACTTTTGATTTTGGTGAAGATCGGTTACGGGGAAAGGGTAGTTTACCTGAAACATTTTTTGTTGTAACAAGAGTAAAGTACTTAATTTTGAATAATAAAATATCCTGATAAGGAGATCTTAATAATCCACTGTAGAAACATAGATGAAATATCTATAAATGAAGAGGCTAGTTGAACGGGGTTGGAGTAATTTTCTATAAATGAAAATTATAGTTGAATGGGGAGGGGATAATTTTGTATATATGTACTATGTTATCGGCAACAAAGAAGTAGTTTGTTGTTAAAATTCCTTCCCGTTCTGTTTGGCCGTAGACCAAAGATTTCTGCAAAACCAGACATTTCCGCATTGCCATCGACTACCATCATCAGTGAAAATTGAGTGCGATAACGTGAGGTGGTATACGTTAGTGACCACAGTACTGTGGTTAAGGCTGAAGCAATAAATGGAAAGAAGTAGTTTCTATGGAAACATTCCATTTCGTAAATGATTTTAAATATAAATCTTAGAACATGGAAGTCATGTATGGTTCTCCATACCGATATTTTTGTGAATGTAAACAAATTGGCATTCATAACACAGACTGTATTGCCCTTATTTTTCAAAAGAACAATATTGACAACTACTCGAACCGTTTTAAAAACTTCCTCGCTAGTGTTCTTTTTTTGAAGGAATTAAATAAAAAATGTTAGCGAATGTTTCTAACTTGATTATAAATAGTATGAACTGAATGACAAGGAACCTACAAATTGTATAAAACATTTTAATTATTTACTTACCATCTAGTAATACCAGGTCTAAAAAGCTTCATTATTTGTATTAGGAATTATGTTTCTTCTTTAATAGTGACACATCGAGAACTGTACTGGATTACTACCTGATTTGACCTGAATTGTAAATTTAAAAATGTGAGTTGTTATTTAAAGCGTATCAGAGAAGAACACATGACAGTAAATTCTTGTGAATCAAAGGCACTTTCAATCTTAATTTAAATTAGAAATTTGTAGTTCATACTTAATACAAATGCAAATACATTACAATACGCAATCGAATTTAAGTATCTTATTTTAACAGCTGAATAAAGTAAATACATTTCGTTTAACATTACGGTATTCTATTCAATATGTTTCCCACAATAACCAAAGTCTAAAAAAGTTGTATCTATAAAATATCCACGATTGGAGTTTTCATCATCAGATTGTCGAAATCTCATGAGTTAATATGTGTGTATGCGTGCGGGTGCGCGTGTTTGTATTCGCGCGTTTATGCCACGTCATAAAATTAATAGCAATAATACAATACTGTTTTATTTGCTGTGCTTAAAGCATTTTAAACTGATAAAAACTAAATTAAGAGAACATTACTTTTGTTCTTATAAAACTTACGTGAACACTGAAATATTTCTAGGGTATTTGTGTAAATATCTAATAAAGTAGGAGTAGTAATGTAAATACTTGTTAGACTGTTACGTATAATTTACGTATAGGTTTATCAGAAAATGTAAATAAATGATCTAAAATGGACATTATTATTTTAAAATATCACTTGTTTTTACGAGAATATAAAGCATGGCTTCTTTCATTCATCAACCTGTCTGGTGTTTATAATCACTTAACAGTTAGTTATGAGTACTTATGCAAGATCGCACGCTGAGAGAATACGAGTTTGTTTATTTGAACAGGATTGCATATTATGTCTTTAAATGCCTCGTGTGCGTATACACAAGACAGCTGATGGATGTCTGTTATTAGATAGTTCTCCTTGATAGTACCACAGCTGACAACAATTGCATACCTTCTTAAAACAATTTTGTTAGTCACCAATATGAAAACTTTTACACATGACAATATTGTAGTAAGCAATTGTTACTTTCGGGACAAAAATCTCGTAACAAATAGAATTTACGTAAGAATGTTTGCAACTATTTCTTCAGGTTACAAATAAAACTTTTCTGTGAGAGATTACTGTCTATTATGAAGCCAAGATATTTCATTTGTTTAGTTTGTTCAGTCACCAAGCAGCTATACATGTTTGACATGATGATTCATAAAAAACATTATGAAAATTCAACCTTGTCTCTCAAAAAGAAAATCATATTTTTTCACGTAAAACCATACTGTATTTTACTAAATCAATACTGTAATAAATCTAATTCGACAATCATTTAAATGGGAAATAAACAAATACATACAATAGTTATTTATTTTTAATTTACTGTTTTAATAAACGTCATGCCATGGCTGACACCTCTCTGAACAGTGCTCGGCAGGAAAAGTTGCGACAGGACTACTTGCCCAAACTTACAGTCTAGTGTAAACAGAGTTTCATATATCTGTCGGAATAAATTACGATAATAGCTCGCGCAAGCACGTAGTGAACACTTGGACTATCTCTCGCGGTAGAAACTGCGTCTTAGTGCAAACACCTACTGGACACTGCTTGCGTATTTCCTGTCAAAATTTTCTCGCAGTGTAAACGTAGCATAGTCGCATATTCATTCACAAGCCTCTCCCCCTCCTCAGGCGTCTCGGTAGGAACGCTAATGCACGTATTACGCGTTCTATTTTCTATATCTCTCTGCTTGCTCTCTCTTTCTCATTCTCTCTCTCCCTTTCTCTCCCCCGTCTCACTCTAATAGAAATTAAATTGCAAATGACAATCAAATTTTTAATATCTTTACCCTGTCACCAACCCCTGTCACTCACTCTTTCTCTTTCCTTCCCTGTTGCTCGCTCACACTCACTCTTTCCCACACCATGTGTCCTTTTGTTTTACCTCTCTCTAACCCTTCGACAGAAGGATATAACTTTTTAATATAAGTGTTATTCACACACACACACACACACACACACACACACACACACACACACACACACACACACACACACACACACACACACACACACACACACACACACACACTTTATCTTTATTCACACAAAAATTAAACTGTTGTGAAGAATCAATTTTTTAACGTTTTTGCCCCGAACACTTTTTCTCTGTTGATTCAAAACTTAAACTATTGTAAAGCACATATCAAACGGTTTATAAAGAGAATAAAATCAAATGTCCGAAAGGTAGGAGAAAGTAAAATGAGGTTAAGTGGGAAAATGAACTGATAAGTGAACATGAGAATATCAGAAAAACGAAGCGAATCATTTAAAAAGGACATAATCTTTGACCCACTTAGCACAGTCTGCATCAGGCTTGGATTGCGTTTGTCATTTGACCTGTGCGTTTATGCTATGACAGTGTTGCCAAATCTACGGATTCCATAATGATTGCTAACTAAATGAAAAAAAGGCGCGCAGATTGTATACAGACGATGGTAGTACTACGTGGTGGACAAACCATGAACTACATATTGAGTATCAATTTTCAAAAGTCTGTCAATTTGGCACCCGCAGGTAAAAATTTAAAAATTCATGGTGCCAAAATAATGAGTTGAAAGTTAAAAAAATTAAGATGTTTCATTAACGATGTGCTCATAAAGATTTTTGTGGAACTTATAAACTTTTATTCCACAGAACACATTTTCTATAAAGGATTACATTTTGACGTCCGATGTACGGATGTCAAAATCTAACAGACGCCTCAATGATGATAAAATTTGTTAAGACGGACGCACAAATGTTAATAAAACATATATATATTGTAGCATGACAGAAAATCCATCTTATTATAATACCAAAAGAGAAGCAAAAATAGAATATAACATAGATTATTAAAAAACAAAACTGGCAAAAAAGAAAAAGTATTATAATAATTAATCAAGAATAAAAGTAAAATGAAATCCGAAATTAAAAGAAGTTACAGTAGTATTAAACAGACATGAATCAGCGCGCAGGTTGTAGTGGGGGAGAAGACTGCAGCAGTGAAAGGCACGAGAGAGGAAAATGTCTACTAACGCAGTTGAAAATATTGGTCTACTCTCTGAATTGTTAATGAGACGCGAATGTGACAAGAGTAATCTATTTTGACACGGGTTGACTTTTTATACCTAATGTGCCGAAGTTTGCTTCTTTAATAATTAAAGATGAAAGATAATAGTTAAATTTACGTTTTTCTCTGTAAAAGTAGTAAAATTTGAAAACTGATATCGCTTATATGACAGCTGAAATAAACCAGTTACACTGCTTTGTCGATTCACAATTATTTTCGTTTTATTATATTTATAACTTTATTTATTTAGTTTTCTATTGTCTATGATTCTTATAGTGTTTTCAATTGTTTATTTTTAATTTTTAACGTTTTTATGTATTTATTGTTTTTTACATTTCATTAGCTACATTTTTAATTATATTACTAAATACTTTACCAAACTAAATTTTACAGCCCTACCAACACACACACACGCGCGCGCACGCATATATGTAACTTACTTTTTACTGACTTACCTAACTTTTTACTAACCAATTATTCTTATAATTTGAAAATTCTTTTGTTATTCTTTTAATTGTTTTTAAGGTTTTTACCTAAAATTTGGTTACCTACAATATTTGGTTGTAGGTAAGTTTTGATTTCGATTACGACAGTAAACGTGGACATTTTGTAAGACGAAACAAGCGTCAGACACAACAGAAAGAGACAATGTAGGCATAATAAAGATTTCCATTATTTTGTAAACAGTGACTTGGCGTGTTGTGTCCGTAAGCCGTTGTGTCTGTTGCAATGTTTCTCGAAAGTCAAGGCTAGACATCAACAATCGTATATTTTGGAATGTGTACACTTTGTGTACATGTTACGATTCACGAAAAACGTAGTAATACATGATCCACATTGCTCTGGCATCTTAATTTGTTTGAATAAGTAACATTAATAACAGCCTCGTACGTGAAATGATTGTGTGTGTGTGTGTGTGTGTGTGTGTGTGTGTGTGTGTGTGTGTGTGTGTGTGTGTGTTAAAAAACAAGCAGATGTAAACTATCCATAAAGAACCGGAGAGACAATATTAATGCAACAATTAGACTGAAACTATTTAAGTACCATAGAGCACATTTACTTACATGCAATTACAATAATTATTTAGGTCAGTTCTTCACCCTTTCACCCTACTAATATTTCCGTCACCGTTAGCCTATTATCACTATCACTCAAGTTGCCTTCACTGCTGCTATCTTGTCTTACATTATTTTCTAAACGATCTGTTACAGTATCCCTTATTCGGTTCGATCTCACGTAGTCATTTTAAATTTTCATTACGTCACGTCTTGATCTCTAGTCTGCAGGAGAAATACAATAAAATTCCTCCGACACTGTCCACAGAAAAATGCACGGTTTTTCTTTCAACACGCTTCTTCACGGTTGCCCAAGTCAGTTCCATAGGATTAAAATCTGGCTGATAGTGTAGAAGTTATAAAACACAATGTCCTTGGTTTGCCAAAATAGCATCTACTTTAAAAGTTTTGTAAGTTGGTTTGTTTTGTTTAATTAGTGCATACAGCTCTGGCTTTAACATAGATGGACTACAAGGAATGTTATGGTTTTTTAACCAGTTAATCATGTCTGCCTTTTTTTGATAATGATGTTGGAGGTGGATTTATTTGTACATTGCGGTAGGAGGCATTATCTATTACTATTACGCTGCTCTTATTAAAATGAAATGAAACTAAACGCTTCATATTTGATGAATACTGATGTTTTTTGAAAAGTACTGACACAGTAACCTCCACAGCGTCTCAGAGAAAACTAAGCTATGTTTCTCTGTTGACGCATGCGCATTACATAACATGCGCTGTTAGCACAAAAACTGTTGATTCATGTCTAGCAAACTTTACTGTAAGTTCATTAAAACCAACTTAAGTGATAATCCAACTTATATAATATATATACCCAGATAGAATAGGAGCAGTTAAGAAAAAACCATATATAAACCAAAACCACCGAATAAAAAATATAACTAGTAAGCACATAAAAGCAAAACCCCCAACAAAGTATAACAAAGAAAAGTACAATACAGTAGAAAAAAAGAAACTATGTAAATTAAATATAAGTAGAAATATTAGATATATGATGGAAGGTGTACGAAGACAATTTAGTTTGATTGTGAAAAAGTGACAAACAATAATCCCATTTAAGTGATGTTCTTTATTCCCCAATGACTAGATAAAATGGCTAGAATTCAAATTTGGGAATATAGTGAATAGTGAGGGTAAATACCTAAATTAAACCAAAAACAGCAAAAGACTGCATAATAATTGATTTTAATAAACTGTTTAAATAAAAACAGATGTGTTTTGTTTATATTAGCAGTTCATTGAACTCAAAGCATTGAATGATTGAGATTAAGTTTATTTTTTTTTAAATAATATCTTTATTATATTTTAATGACGTCAATTAATAATAAACACTGTTGTAATTAAGTAAGGGCAATTTAGTTAAGATTTTATTAGAATTGTATGTCAGAAAGGGTATTAGCAAGCTGAAATAATAGTAAACTTTGTAATGAAACTAACATAAAAATATAGGCCAAATTGTAAATCTCACCAACATTATAATTAGTAAATAAATTAATGAAATTAATTAAATGAATTAAAATTGTTGAATGTAAATCACTAACCATGTATATTAACTGTAACAACACTTAGTGAAAGTAATTAAGGAATGTATAAGATATTATTAGTAAAAATGCAAGTATAATAACACTGGAGTCTAAAGAAAAGCCTAAATTGAAGGTAGTATTCAAATTAGATAACCAAATCATCAAATTACTGAGAATTAAAGAACCCAAACCATAATAGTTCACTCAATGATCTTGTTCAATGATAATTAGAATCTAACATAAATTGTCAACCATTTAATGTGGAAAGAAGTAAAGTAAGTAAGGCCTACAACCAAGTATACTGTAAATATGACTTTTTGAGTTAAAAAATACTATAAAATATATCATGTGTGGTATTAAATGATGCAGAATTAAATAAGGAATTTGATTATGTAATTAGCATTTAATAAGAGTAAATAATAAGCAAAATGTAATTTATAATATAATGTAAAATTCAATTCTTTTGTACAACATCAAATTTGAGGCTTAAGAGTCAGCTGATTTAAAACAATGAAAATTTACTAATAAATCAGCCAGGACCTTTTGTATGATGAAGAAAAAACGAGAGTTGATTGTTAAACGTTGAGGTGAACACATCAGAACGAGCGAACTCAAAAAAGATAGAAAAATAATTTTGACATGAACTAAACCTATATAAAAAAAAGAAATTTAAAAATAGAATTTATTAACACAGAAGTCAAATGAAAGAATCCAACCATTACATTTAGGAAGATTGGAAATTGTAATCAAGATATCGGAACAATCCAGGCATTAATTCAGAATTTACCGATGTGAATATTCCCATTACAAAACTGTACGAGATACTTGAACGAGGACACTTCTACACACTCATTGCCGAACTAAACAACAGATCATTAATACGGAATCATCACTCTAAGACGAAGAAAACTGATCACTACTACTATGATGAGGAACACATAAAGAATCAACATTTATTTGGAGGAATTTCGTCGTGAAGATCTCAGTGTGCATACGCAGCAAGGAGACGGCCATCTTGTTGAATCTCAGACCAGCCTCAGTCAGCTGTGGTGACGTCAGCCTACATAGAGCCATTGGTTCGAAAAAATCTAATTTTTATTAACCTTTTTATATTAAATATTATTTCTATTTTTGTCATTAAGAACTTGTTAATTGTAAGTATTGTACCTTTTCAACATTACCCTTTCTCTGACTTAATGATAACAGCAACAAGAACCTATAATTCAATGTTAATAATTTATATAAAGAAAACAATTTGCCCTGAATATTCGAGCTGTGGATTAGTAGTTCGATTCAAAGTCGATTAATCGCAATTAATTAATAAATTCATTTAACATTCCAATTTTGAGTTTTATTTCTTGGTGAACATATATTTAGAAGAATTTCAGGTAGCAATTGAAACCTGGACTTCAAGGAAGAAGAGAATAACATCGCAAAGGAGTACAATCACTGAATAGCTGAAAACCACTAATCGATTATTACATTTCATAATCTATTTAATGCTGGAAACAAATTATTGTTATTATAACACACTAAATCAACTAAATTAGTAATTAAAGAATTAAGGACTAATATAATAAATAAATAAACTAATAAATAAATAAAAATAAAGAAAAAAAAATGTTTTTCTTTAATTAAATTTAAACAACAAATTTTTTTTTAGAAATTCATATATTTTTTTGTAACCCATAAAAAAGGAAACGTTACAAAATTTGCGCTCCAACTTAAGGGGCTGAAATTAGTAATTGATAGGCCATAAGAGATAAAAATAATCTGCCCAATTTCTAATTTTAGCTGGCAGCTGTTACAAGATCAGAAGGGTAATAAAAATGCCAAAGAGAGCAACGTCAAAGAAAAGAGCAGCAGAAGCCGAGAAAGAGATTGATATGGACGACAAGGAGGCGACGCCAGTGGAAGACATGGAGATGATATTACCTCCGGCAGAACCGAACCAACCCACACAACAGGAGGGACAGCCCGAGAAATCCACAACAGAAGATACGAAAATGGATAAGATAATGGAAATGTTCCTACAAATGAGTAAGGAAATGAAAGAGAACAACAAATCCACAAAAGAAGAATTGAGTAACCAAATTGGAGAAACCAGTAAGAAGATGGAAAGTGACAACCAACAATTGAGGGAAGAGTTAAGGGAGAATAGTAAGAAGATGGAAGAGAAGATGGAGGAAAATAATAAGAAGATGGAAGAGAAGATGGGGGAGAAATTGGAAGAATTGAAGGATGACAACCAACTGCTAAAGGAAGAATTGAGTAAGAAAATGGATGAAAACAACCAATCCACAAAGGAAGAATTGAGTAACAAAATTGAAAATACCAATAAGAAAATAGATGAAAACAATAAGAAGATGGAGGAGAAAATGGATGAGAATAACCAACTATTAAGAGAAGAATTAAGGGAGGTTAACCAGAAAAATATTGACAAGTTAGACGAAAGGATAGAGTCGTTGAAAGAAGAGTTGAGCAAGGAAATCAACGATAATATTGAATCCACAAACAAGAAATTAGAAGAAGAAACAATAGGAATAAAACAACAAATTATAGAGGCTGACAAGAAGTGGAGTCATACTAATCAAGAAGTACAAGATTTTAAGGAAGAAGTAAACACCAAAATTACTAATATCGAAGAAAACAATCGGAACAAATTGGAAGAAAACCGAAGAGAAACACAGGAAGAATTGGGGAATGTATGGAGCCAATTCACGGAAAAGTGTGATGGTATCGAAGTTGCCATGACCAATATAACCGGTCAAGTACGTCAGAACCAAGAAGAGATAGAATTAATTCGAAGTCGGCCAACTAACATTACTAGTATCCCTACTAATGAAAGCCGAGAATGGCTAAATTTTCGACATATAAAAGAAAACCAAGGGAATTTTTGGCCAGAATTGAGGAATATTTTGTTAAACATCGGGGAAATAGATGGAGCACAAACCGTGAATTGTTAGATGAATCTTTCAGAGAAATGACAGACAATTGGTGGATGGCAATCAGGAGTGAAATAATGGCCTACCAACAATTTAAGAACCTGTTCAAGGCAAAATATTGGTCAGAGTCGACACAAAACTTAATACGAGATAACATCTGTCACGGAAGATATAATGCCCACATAGGTACTACCTTGACCACATATTTCCTAGGGAAAGTGTGTTTAGCGAAACACTTAGAACCAAACATACCAGAGGAGTGCCTTGTAAATAAATTATCGTATCACTATGATGAAGATATCATAAGAGCACAGAGGGGTAGCCAGATAAAAACAGTACCAGCCATGGTAGAATTGCTTGAGAACTATGAACATGAAGACTACTATCGCCAAAGTAGGAGGAGAAATGATAGACCGGATTTAAGAAATAATCATCAGTACCATAATAATAATAACTACCCCGGGAACCGCAACAACTCTAATTATTGTAATCATAATAATAATAATAGTAATAACAATAATAATAACAGAAATAATAATAACCACCCCAATAATAGAAATAATTATTATAATAATAATCATAACAGTCAGAGAAACTCCAACCAAGTTAATACAGACCATTATTCTAATACTAACAGAAATTATCAATCAAGTAATAATAATAATAACAATAGAAACTATAGACAAAGAGTAAATTATATAAGAGCAGAAGAAAATGGTCAAAGAAGGTATCCGCATCAGAGACGGAATAGTTTTCTGCTATTCGGCAGATGAATAGCGGACGTGATAATCCTATGTACAATAGACCTAGACGAAGTACCAGCTTGGATGATCAAGACAGACAAACAAACCACGAACCACCATTTGACCATTGTACTGAGCGGCAGGAACCGACTCAAGGTTTCCAGACTGACATCTCTGTCTGCCCAACGGATAACAATAATGATAATTTAAACAGGAGGAGGCAGTGATAAATTTTCACGACCCTTCACTGCTCCTATCTCCTGGGTATGAACAAGAATTGCAAAATGAAAGTAACTTTAATAACTTTACCATTATTTGTAGTAATTATCTAAAAAATATACAAAATGAACTATTGGAAGAGAACACTTCAAGTCTCAATAGCCAGAATAACGAAATAATTTATATAAACGCAGAAGTTGAAGGAATTTTAGCTCAAATAATGATTGATATGGGCGCTAATGTATCCATAATTAATAGTGTTGAATTAGATAGAATACAAAAGGAATGTTGTCGAACACTGCCAATATTACCAGTCAATAATATTATATTAATAGGGGCCACTGGTCGCCAAAACAAAACTATAAGAAAACAAGTGTCCTTAAATGTTATTAGCAAGGGTGTAGCTATGAATATGGTGTTTTTAATTGCAACAGGATTGCCATTTCATATATTGGTAGGATGTGATATACTAAGGAGGAACTCAGCTATTATTGATTTGAGCAAGGAGAAAGTATCGCTGTTCTCAGAAGGAGTAACGTGGATGGCAGATTTAGTAGGTAGCGAGATGATACTTCCAAGTAGAATCCACCAACAACTTCGTGAGATAAATTATATAGAAAATAAATCATCATGTAATCAAATAATATACGATAATACAGAAGATGACTTATGGGCACAGAAGATACAGAAAATAAGGAACTTCCGATGCGGGAATACAAAGGAAAAATTATCAGTACAACAAACAAACAATTTAATACGAATATATGAGAAGTATCGAACAGTGTTTTCAGATGAACCCGGGAAAATCAAAAACTACCAATGCAAAATTCAATTCAGGGAACCAGTGGAATTTAACAGAAAGTCCTATCCAATAGCGCATTCACTGAAGGAGGCAGTACGAGCTGAGATTAATAAAATGATCAGTAGTGATATTATAGAAAGTAGTCAATCTCCATTCACCAGTCCAATCGTGGCTATTCCTAAGAAAAATGGCCAAGTCCGGGTTTGTTTGGATGCACGCCAGATCAATAAAATGATAATAAATGATAGAACATCGCCCGGTGAGATTGAAGAAATTTTAAAGAGGTTCCACGGTACCAAGTTCATTAGTACATGGGACACTGTGTGCGGTTACTGGCAAGTGGAGTTGCACCCACAGAGTCGCCAGTATATGGCGTTCATATTTGAAGGAAGCAATTATCAATTCAAGAGATTGGCCTTCGGACTAGTGAATTCAGTAGCCATCTTTGTGGCATGTATGGACTAGATACTTGGCCAAGAAGCACTCCAGTTTACAACTGTGTACGTAGACGACCTACTAATTACCTCGGCAAACTGGCAGGAACACTGCTACCGAGTGGAACGTGTGCGAGAAAAATTAGCCACTAACAATATCACCCTTAAGTTAGAAAAATCAAAATTTATTGCTAAAGAAGTCCAGTTCTTGGGATTTAATTTGAATGACCAAGGAATCTCACCGTCATTAGAAAAGGTGGAAGCAATACAGAAGTTCCCTAAACCTAAGAATCGAAAACAATTGCAGTCATTTTTAGGAATCTGTAATTATTATAGAAAATTTCAAAACCAATATTCCGAGCTGACCGCCAAATTCCTATATCAGTTATCCTCCAAAAACAAATGGATCTGGGGTCAAGAGCAAGACGTTACTTTTCAACTAATTAAGGACAAGTTTTTAGAAATAGTAGTACTTCAACATCCAAATTTTAACCAGCCTTTCTTTTTAAACTGCGATGCCAGCAACATCAGTCTGGGAACAACCCTGTATCAAGAAGATGAAAATGGTCATCATTTAGTGATTTAGCTTCGCTAGTCGAACATTAAATCAATGTGAAAGAAACTACAATGTAACCGAAAAGGAGTTACTTAGTGTAGTGTTTGCTTGTAGTAAATTTCGTACATATATTTTGGGTTATCCAGTAACAGTCCGGACGGACCATAAATCTATATAATTTTTAAGGAGATGTAAGTTGAGTCACGGTAGACTGACCAGGTGGATACTTGCCCTGCAAGAATATGATCTACGATGGGAGTACATCCCAGCAAAAAAGAATGTAGTAGCTGACGTTTTATCATGGATTAATTTAGAAGATCAAACTTTTGAGGGAGAGAAGGAGAGTATACTTAAGATTTACAACATTATTAGAACAAGATCAGATTTAGAGGCATTATTGCTGAACATCAGCATCCAACAGCAATCTGACCCAAAGTTAAGCAATATCAAGGATCGATTAGCAGAACAAGATGACACTTGCCAAATTCTACTGTCTTAATCACGGTATATTATTTATTAAAACTTCTCTCAATCAGGAAAACTGGAAAGGTATTATCCTGACCAATATCGAAAAGGACCTAATCATGGACTACCATCTCCGATATGGCCATATGGGAGCCTTGAAAGTGATAAAGGCACTAGAAGAAAACTGTCACATCAAAAACATTAATCAGAAGGTAAGAAATTATATCAAAACTTGCCATATTTGCCAACTGGTGAAGACAAATAACGAAAAGAAGGAAGGCATAATGATACCAATCACCTCGAAAACGAAGTTAGAAAAAGTATTCTTAGACATATGCGGGCCATTTCCTCGTAGTGGAGGTCAACACCGATATAAATATCTGATAATCATAATGGATCATTTCACAAAATTTATAAAACTATACCCTGTTAATCGTGCAACTACCCTGAAAATCCTGGGAGTGATAACTAAACAATATATTCCAGAAATAGAAAACCCTCATCAATTATAACTGATCATGGTACGCAATTTAAGGGGAGAAGATGGAGGAATACCGTATTAGCACTTGGAGTTAAAACTTACAAAACATCTGTTTACCACCCAAGTAGTAATCCGGCGGAGAGGTGGGAAGAATACTGAGGACGTACTGTTACCACCAACAGAAAAAATGGCAAGAATATCTGGCAGCCACGGAGGAATTCCTCAATTTAGCTCATCATCCAGCTATCGGGATTACTCCATACTCCGCCATGTACGAGAAACCACCTCCCCGAGAGATCAAAGAAATAATAGCGTTTCCTAATAATGACGAAAATAAATTTGATAAAATAAAATTTTATAATAAAGTGGCCGAGGACCAGGAGAAATGCCAAAACAAGTATCAGGAAGCAATTGGAAAAATAGTCAAATATAAAATAGGAGAAAAAGTACTACTGAAAAACCGCGAATTACCAAGCACCCTAGAAGGGATCACTAAGAAGTTATTACTGCTATATACCGGACCATTTATAGTCACAAGAGCAAATAACAATAACATCTATGAACTAAAAGAGATTGTTTCAGAAAAATCAAGGGCGTTTATAACCAGTCATCAATCAAAAAATATTACGAGGATTAGAATTGCTTAAAAATTCTAAAAGAAAAGTAAGGTCAACTTATACCAATTATTTACAGGACTTAATTTTGAATTGAAATATATTTACTAAATTCTAAAACTAAATAAGACCAACTTATATCAATAATTTACAGGAATTAATTTTGAAGTAAAAAATAAATCAACAAAATTCTAGAGGAAAAATAAGAATAACATATAAATAATGTGAATAAACTAGTTTTGGAAAGGAAATATTAAAACATTTATGAAATGCAAAAGGAAGTAAAGACCACTTAAATAATATAATGTTAATGAAATAATTTGGATGAAAACAAGAGCGAAATAATAATTTTTGAGAAAAAAAAATATATAACTATAATCACTACTTTAATTTTAATTATAATAAGAACCGTTGGAAGAATGACTGTCATAACATAAAACCAGTAGAACAATTAATTAGAACCAAGATGAAAAACAAGAAAAAAAATGCTATTAATATTGATAACCAGAAGAAGATGGTGCGAACAAGAGAAGAAATGAAGAGAATTCAGACGGAATGGTTTACACCTCATAACTAGCAATAAATTATATCAACAGAGCTTCCAACCATGAGAAGAATAAATATATCAGCAGAGCTATAAAACATAAGAAGAATAAATAATAAGAAGAATAAATGAGATAGAAAATATTAGCAAATCTGAGCAACCACGAAGTGAGGTATCCAAGGATGTTTTTTATTAGTCCAGAAATAGACTATTTTTTAATAATTTTTATTTAGTGACTGTCTGTAGATGTATTCCAGCAGTATTATATTTTGAGCAGAGATGATGTTCCTCTGATCTCAAAGAAGTGTAGTATGGCCAGCAGAGTATATGTAGCCACAAGTGCCTCTCTGGACTGCCCCAGCTCACGTGTTAGGGAATGAATACCCCATGGATAAAGCACCAAGTAAAGGAATAAATATATATAATAATAATGATATACCTCAGATTACGATAACTATCCAATAAGAATAAATTCAATGGAAAAAAAATAAAGCTCAATTGTTAACTTTCATTTTTTATTTTCTTTTGTAATAAGTTATTTTTTACTTTTATAATTGTAAACAATAATATACTCACCATACATCCGGTGTGAACACGTGGTTTTACCACCTGCATTACTTTTATCACTAGGGTCCAGGGCTTCGTTAAACGAAAGGCAGAGGCAGTGGGGTTTTCGAAATAACAATTTACACTGCATTGAGTGAAACAACTTGTGGTTTATTTCGATTTGCAATATTTAATTTTTTATGAAACAAAATGGAATCATCTCCCAACTAAAAACAATTAACAAAATGGCGTCGCTACTGCTTCCGCCTTCTCAGTACATTCACATCTCATTTTAATATCAAATTATCTCTTGAACTACCTTTATACGAGATCATTTTATTATACTGCAGTATCTATTTTATATTTATTTATTACATTTACTTGTTTTGAAGAAACCAACACCTCAAAGTAAGGTTTAGATACCGGCATCCTTTCACATTCACACACTCATTTTTGCATGACATACATTGGTTATCGGTACATGTTTGATTACTTAGAATTCTTTGAGGTCATTTATGATTGTTATAAATTTTGAATTTTGGACTTCCCTGCAATGTTGTGGTAATTGTTGCTCCTCAGGCGATTTCCATACTTGTTGGCAGATGTTCGGCCTAACTTACAGTCTGTCTGTTTCTGAGTGCACTGAATTTAATTTACTCCATTTTATAACTGTTCACTGGTTTAATTACATTGTTGGATTACATTTTTATAAGTTTAAAGCACTTCTGCTGGCGTTAACTTGCCAGCCAACAATTGAACGTGTATACGCTCTCACTGATGGATGAAGACTGGGGACTGACCATACGCAATTTCTACGTATGTGTGTGTGTCATGACGTCACCGTCTTTTGTTTCATACGGCTAACGCCCTTGTTCAACGTCATACTTATGACGTTTTTTTCACTGATTGTACTGCGTCGTTATTGTCTTTCCATTTGTTATACATAACGTATGTGGCGGAATGCACGTAGGCTCTGACCTTGGGTTCGGTTTACACTGTTGAATCTGCGTTGTTTTGTTAATGCTTGTGAGAGTTGTTCTAACCATATTTTATATATGAAATACAATATAAAAAATACAATAAAATTTCCTGAATACCAGAATTCCCTAAGACGGACGTTCATACTGTCACAAAACCCCCTCAATGAGAGGTTTTATGCCAAAGCATAAAAACTCTCATTGACTCATTCACACTGTCTAAAGGGATCAGCCCAGATATGTCGCCACAACCCCCTGTAGTGTTTATATAGAAAAATTTTAATCACCCTTGGTCCAATGATGGTGATCGTACCTGCCTGACCTTACTGGACTTCTCAGGAGAGATCCCAACACCATAAGGCCATTAAGCACTTAACGCTCCTGCTCTGACGCACCGGTCAGCTCAGGACCGCCGTCACAACACCATCAAACTCTGAAACATGAAATACAAAATTTAAAATAGTGGCCTTATCTATTCCCATATCTACAACTGATATGTCTCCCCTTAGATGCATTGGTTTGTGTTTAGAGGCATTGGTTTGTTTAACTTAAAATTTTCTAATAACAAAATAAACAAGATTTAGGATAGAAGATCCATTCCCACTTTTGACGTTCCTCTCTTTATCAAAGCTTTCTGACTCCAGTCAATATTATTTATCCTCTTTACCACAAGAAAACATATTCTTATACTAAGCATAACTCATAAAACAAATTTTTAATTTTCAAAGCAACAACCACTATCTCTATCATTTTATATAAAATCAAAAACATACCTATTATGGCAAACACTTCACATATTTTAAATTTTCTTTACTCAGCTTTAATGATATATTCATATTTCTTTGCAACAGAGTCATAATTATATTTTTATAACCAACACCATATCGACATTATTTCTTTACTTAATATTTGTTACCGTTGCTACCACTGTAGCAACCTCCAAGCCGCACACTCTATTACACCCCCACTGGACTGTGGCGCCCAGGTGCCTTCACAAAGACTGAACTGGTGGAGGAATTTTGTCATCTCCTTGTCTTTGCTTCAGCGTTACATTATAAAAATAGTTAGATATCATAATATCTAAAAGTTACATAAGTATACGCCCTTAATGCGGGTCTATCATCTGGTTTATTGTTCCCATGCGAACAAAGTAATAGCCGCTGTTCCATAGTTCCGGGGATTTCCCCTAAGTGGCCCCCCCGTTAATTTCAAAGTTCACCAATTTTCAGGACAACCAACCATGGTCAGTGTTACTATTGCTGTCCACAGCTGGCTGTCGTCCAAAACCATGATTAGTGCTGGTAAGGCAGTAATCGCCCGAAAAGGCGGGGAAATCATCTTCATTAACATGTTTTACTCTACATCATTATTATACACTGTACTGTTAAGAATCACATATAATGTAAAATTATATCAAAATTGTACAGTGTATGCACGCCTTCTTGAGGCCCCGATGATGGTAACGGTCTGTGCGTTACTCATCAACCCACTTCGCTAACTACAGTAGCACATGCCACTACTGCGCTAGCCCAATTACATCTAACTTAATTCCTCCTACCATTGCTGTCCTTACAGTCCGTAATTGACTTACATTGATATTAACACCAAACAACTATAAAAACCACCTTTTAACCTTGCACAAAAACAAGTTCTTTAATTATTTAAAAAATTTTCACATAGACACTTTA
Source organism: Magicicada septendecula (assembly GCA_034769895.1). Taxonomy (NCBI): domain Eukaryota; kingdom Metazoa; phylum Arthropoda; class Insecta; order Hemiptera; family Cicadidae; genus Magicicada; species Magicicada septendecula. The sequence goes on along the minus strand of CM068373.1, from coordinate 438,941,439 downwards.
CAAGTTCAAGCTTTCACTTTTCATAATTATTTTCACTTCTATGACAAAATAGGAACTACAACAATGGATCCTCTAATAAGTTTACTTTAAGATAAAATACACTCTCTTGTTTTCTGAGGGAAAACAAGCACTTGAAAAATTCAGTCATTTAAGTTACACCAATTTTAAACATTTCGTTTCACAATTTCTAAACGAAACTACATTAGTTCGTGGAAAACCTAACCATCAATAATTTGACCCCTTTCTGGGTCCCCCTCCCCATTCTTGCACGTTAAAATTTCTAATGACACCTTTTAGTGGAGTAAGACCATTGTTGGTTTCACCCCACTACTGAGGCTACCCCCCAACCATGGTCCGCTTCCAGATTGCCAAAATCCACGATCAGAGGTGGTGAGTCTGTGATCGCCCGAAAATGGGAGAGTGTCCCTCCTGGAAACATAAATACCAAATTAAAATTCATTTATACTCTAATATAAACCCCTTATCAAATTCCTACGATGACCAATATAACCTTAAGTTGGTTGCAGTGTGTGTTCCTACTATCTCCTTAGTCTCCCTGTCCTGCAACACGTACGAATTTTTCATCTTGATTTCTACTACCTCGTAAGGTCCTTCGTAGAGCAGGAAGAACTTCTTAATTTCCTTGTCCTGAGCGCTCGATAAGTCGTGCCTCCTTACTAATACCAACTGTCCTACTTCGTATTTTACCCACTTACCTCTTGCGTCGTGTCTACGTTTTCTCTGTTCACCCTTACTTAACAAATTCTCATTGGCCAACCGGATCTTAATGCTCACATCCGTCCTCTCGCTCTCAGGTGGATAATCAAACAGCTGCTCCAAAATCCTTGTGGGGCGTGTTCCCTTTACCAACTCATGAGGTGTATAGCCGGTGGACTCGTGGGTGGTACTGTTCAGCCAACTTTCTACCCTTTTTACATACAACGGCCACTCGCTGTGTTTAGCGTGACAATAGGCTCTAAAGATCCTGCCTATCTCTCTCATTACACGCTCAGCCTGGTTTGACTGGGGATGGTACACAGCCGTATGCTTCGTGAGGATTCCTTCCCATCCTAAGGTCTGGCGCCATTTCCCACTGATGAACTGTGGCCCATGGTCTGACAAAATCACCTTCGGCTTACCCATGTGAATCATGTAGTCTTTAGTCACCTTTTCACTCAATACCTGGCTGGTAGCTCTCTTTACGCTATACAATTTTACATATTTCAAAAAAGTGTCAAGCATTACAAAAATATACACAACTCCGCCTCTACCCTTCGGCAATGGTCCAAACAAATCCACAGCAACTAAATCAAATGGTCTCTCTACCCTTATAAAATTCAACTCACCCTCAACCCTATAATTTACTACCTTCAACTTCTGACACAAATCACAACTCCTCAGCAGCTTTCTCACTCGTCTCTCCATATTCCTGAAAACACATGATTCCTTCAACACATTGACACACTTCTTCGCCCCAAAATGACCGTATCTTACATGACAATCCCAAATAATTTTGTCTTCTAACCCTTCTGGTACTACTAATCTCCAGTCACGCTCACCCCCTACTACTTTCTTAAACAACAACCCTTTGTAAATTTGGAAAAACGGGTTATATTCTGATTCTTCTAATTCCGTCTCTAAGCTGTTTATTATTTTCCCCGACTTACCATCTGCTCTCTGCATGGTTCTGATATCCTTCAACTCTTCTCCAAAGATCTTATCCTCTCCACTAATGTTAAAAATTTCAATTTCCTTTAAGTCCCTATCTGTTTTGTTGTCCACACAATCTCTGGAAAGAGTGTCGGGTACCTTGTTCTCTGTCCCTTTGATGTATTCCCACTCGAAGTTGTACTCCTGTAAAACGAGCACCCACCTGGTTAGATGGCTGTGAGTGAGGTTACAAGTGTTCAGGAAGGATAACGCCTTATGATCCGTTCGTATTATCGTCTTATTTCCTAGGATGTAAGTCCTGAATTTCCCGACTGCGAATACGATGCTAAGCAGTTCTTTTTCCGTCGTTGTGTAGTTCTTTTCGGCGGGCAGTAATGACCTACTCGCGAAGGCGATAGTGAGGTGCTCCTTATCGTTATCCTCTTGGTAAAGCTCCGCGCCGACTGCTACATTACTGGCGTCTGTCTGTAAGTAAAACACTTTTTCAAAATCTGGATGGTTCATCATGATCATCTTGCTAAATTTCTTTTTAATTTCCTCAAAAGCTCCACACTCTACGTCTCCCCATTTCCATTGTCGGTTCTTTTGAAGTACTGCACTTAACCTTGCTGTTATGTGTGCATAGTTCCTTTGAAATTTTCGGTAAAATTTGCACAGCCCTAGAAAACTTTGAAGTTGCTTTACGTTCCTTGGTTCAGGGAAGCTTATGATAGATTCGACCTTGTCCGGGTTTGCTGAGATTCCTTCTGACGTGATGATAAAACCTAAAAAGTTAATTTCCGTTTGCAAAAATTTAGACTTGTCCCAATTCACAGTGAGTCCTCCTGTCTCTAACTTTGTCAATACATACCTTAAATGATCTAAATGGTCCTCGAATGTCCTGGATGCAATCAAAATGTCGTCTACATATGAAGGCATGAGAATGAAAATCAGGTATTGACCAAAAAGTAAATTTTTCAGGAAAGCCAAAAAATGATATTTTTTAACAACACAGATTTATGTCAAATTACAAGTGCATAACTTAATGTGGCTACCAAAATCAATCTCAAATAGCATGTGTCTGTCCAATAAAAATTTTTTTGCACCTTGTTAATACCATAAAACCTATTTGGATATACCTGGTTTTCAATCTCAACAACATTTTTGAGTCATTATTGCAGCCAACATTATTTTTCTTAACTTCCTTTTGGTAACTAATTTATTATTATCCTTTTTAAACAATAGATTTTATAGTTATTTAGAAAATATAAAAATAATATGTAAAATAGCAAAATGTAGATACCTTGTTTTCATTATCAGACAACATGAAAAATAAAATGTCACTTACCTCCTCTTTACATGTTATTTATTTGACTTGCTTACAAATTACAAAATCAAAAGAAACCTTAAAAAATCTAATTAACTTAACGTACTGTATTTATAATATTTACTTGCTATTAATGAAAATTACAAATAATTGAATGTCAAAATTTAGTTCAGTTTTTTCTAATCACTTTATTCAGTTCCACTGAAATCATCTCCTAAAGTTTGTTCATCATCTTGTATGTTTTCATCTGGCCTTATTCTGTCATAATAGGGTTGATAACACTGAGGTACATATTTGTTACACAATTTAAGGACATCAGCTACCTTCTTTGGATTTACTGGTATTGACTGAAAATACAATCTATTGGCTAAACTCAGATCAATGTCATTATCTCTCACAGATTGTTTCTTTATAATAAATGTTTGTGTATTGATATGAAGGCTATGATTAGTACTCACTGTCACATTGTGTCCTTTGTATAAGAAGATCTTGTACTTAGATATAGTAAACGCTTCATCCTTTGTACTCTTCGGTTTCTTTTTGAAAAATGTTTCCAAAAGTGATTTAAAATCTTTAATCATTGGTTGCTGGACATTAATTACCTGAAATTGTTTAGAAGCATTCTCCACAAGTGAAAAGTATTGTTCTGGAATGAAAGTATATTCTTTTCCCTTCTTCTTATTACCAATTAACGCAAACTGACGGTCACATGGCAAAAATGAGTGTCCGCGTTCTGGGAAGTGATGATAAATCTCCTCGAACCTCTGTGATATTGCCAGAGCTGACAAATAGTAAACCATTAACATGTTCTTTTGTTAACCAGCAGTTGTCACTAAAAAGATATAATTTTTTCACAGTTGCTGGAATGAAGTTCTTAATATAGTGATCAAGAAAAGATATAGTTTCATTGGCACCTTTCTTACATTCTAACTCATCAAACATATACATCTTAGACTTTCCTGATGCACCAGAATAGTAGCATTGGTTGAAAACCCATAATTGTCTTGAATAAAAAACATCACCTTCAGGAACCACAGGCAGGGGTAAGTTCTGCTGGTAATCAAAGCACACCACTTCTACAGATGGGTCATTACGTGCAGTCTTACTTTTTTCATCCAGATCAAGAAAAAAAATATCCGCTTTGGTAATGTGAAGCTTTTTCTCCAAAATAAGTGCATTCTTCTTTTCATTATCTATTTCATCATCAATGTTTTTTTTAAGAACACCACAAACTGCACAAGCATCAACACGTGGGCGACCAAATCGAAAGTTATACTGTGTATTGAAAATATTGTTATAATATTCGTAGTTCACTATAGGTTTCACATTTTTTTCACCTTCCTTCATCTTCATGTATGTGTCTGGTTCATATTTTTGTAAGTACAGCTTATGCACTAATGCTACATTCAAATCCGGTGATAAAGTTTTTCGAGGGGAATCACGCCTTGAGTAGTGAGATTCTCTTGCGGGGAAGCTCTCAATGTGAACTTTTATTTGAGCTATAATATTTTCAGGCATACTTTTATTATGGGAGGCAGGATGTAACCCACGTTTGTCTTTAGGCGGAGTATCATGCAATGTTTTATGGCTTGCAATGCGTTCAAGTCTTGATTTAGTTATACCATGTAATCCACACAAGGCACTTTTACACACCTGAATGTCTTTTCCATGCGATCGTATGTAATACTTAAAAGTTACTTTTTTTCTATCCTTCATTTGTTCTAAATCAAGACAGACACTTGGATTTTTTTTAAGTATTCTTCTTACAGCATCTAGTTTTTTACGTCTAATAATAGGAAATGTCTTGATTAGGCCAAATAAGTAAGCGTCTTGTATGTTTTTGTTTTCAAGTTCATTAAAATTATTAACTATTTTCGTTTTTTCTTCAGCAGAAAAATTCATTATACATTTACGGGAACAGTTACAGTCTTTATAAATACGTTTTGGAATTAAATTACCCTTGTTTTCTTGAACTTGTTTCCATGTTTCTATTTTCTTGATTCTTTTTTTCATTTTCATAGACGGCCCACCTACATCATTTAGGTTATCTTCATCAGTTGTACTATTTTCATCACTTGGTTTATATTCTTTGTTTTGACCACTATCATTATTGCCACTTACAACATATAAATCACTCATTTTAGTGAGCACACAATCACAATCACTCAAAAAAAAGCACACAATCTTGCCTATGTTCTCGTTTCAATAACAACCTCACAAACATAATACAGTACTACAAATATGCTGAGAATGAAAAGCAGGTATAAACCGCCACTGCCATGTAGATATCTGGTTCTCATTCTCAATGGTGTTGCACATAGCTGATTTCATTCTCAACTAGTCCACAAGTTTAAGTAATAAGGTATGAGCCACAAACTTCAGCGACATATATTGGTTGAATGAAAAACTATTTTTACATGGTTTTCATACCAAACTGTAGAGCTTTTAACAGAGAATCATAATCAGACATAAACCCGTTTTTGAATAAAGTGGTCAATATCTGGTTTTCATTCTCATGCCTTCATATACTGTCAGAAAATCCAAATCCTTGGGTCTTAAAATTTTATCTAAACATTTGATGAAACTGGCCACACTGGTATTTAATCCGAATGGTAGTCGCCGAAACTGATAGTTTTTTCCATTGAATAGAAATGCGGTGTACTTCCTACTCACCTCAGCCAAAGGTACCTGCCAATATCCTGCAGTAAGGTCCAGCGATGTCATGTACTTCACCCCGCTAAATTTTTGGAATATTTCGTTAATTGATTCTGGTGACTGCCGGTCTGGTATGATGATCTGGTTTATTCGTCTCGCATCTAAACACAACCTGACTCTGCCGTCCTTCTTTATCACTACAACCAATGGATTCGAGTAGTGCGATACTGACCTCTCTATAATTCCTCCTTCCAACATTTTATCCAATTCCTCTTGCACCGCTCATCTTTTGGAGTAAGGCACAGGATAACTTCGTTGCATGAACGGTGTGTGTTCCCTTATCTGTAACATACATTCATAATCTCTTGCCCTCCCTGGAACATTGGCAAACAGTCCCTTAAACTGCTCTATTACCTGCCATAACGCCGCACGCTGGCCACTCCTTACCACCTCACCTCCACTACAAAATTCATCTGCCCTTATCTCCCACACTGCATTATTAATATTACTCATTTCATTATCAACATCATCAATATACTCCTCCTCTCTACACAAATTAATTTTAGTATCGATATTATTCTCCTCTACTCGCTTTTGTAGTAACCTTACACCAGTTATTTTAACTTTATCCATCACCCTTTCAAAATTTACTCTCACAGATCGATCACCCCCATCTAATTCTATCACTTCCTCCTTAAAATTTATCACTGCTCTAGTTCTTTGTAAAAAATCGTTACCTAAAATACTGTCTAAACTCAATCCCTTAACTACCAAAAATGTGTTATCAAAATCTACGTCATTAATCAAAAAGTTCAATGTATCTGTTTTGTCACATGCTTGCTGCGTACTCCTGTGACTCCTATCACTGTAACCCCTGCTACAGGCAAAACTGGAATATTCTTGTTAAATTCTCTTAATTCGCTTAAAATGTTTTCTGCTATGACTGAAATTTTACTCCCTGTGTCTACCAGTGTTCTAAAATGCTTATTCTCTATTGTTACCTGGATTTCCATCAGTCCCGCTTTCACTTCCGTTGTGGTGTTGTTTTCCTCCTCCAACAAGTCGGCTACTATGTCCATTTTGATTATGTTGCTTTGGATGTCTTCTGTTGGTTGGACCTCATGCGCTTCTCTGAACAGTGGTCGGGTCCTGGTTACCACTGTTTGTCTTAGTTTTCCGGCTGTTGGTTGCTGTTGTTCATGTTTGGTTGTTGGTGACCACTTGGCCGTCCCTGTTTGCGATTTGACGTTCCGCTGGTACTCGGTGCTCCTCTGTCTGTTGGTCCATGCTGCTTTGTGTTTTCTCGCCTCCTCTGATCTTCCTTCGGTAATTTACATTTGAAACATTGCTGTCTGTAGGCGTAGTTCTCACTCCTGCACCTAGAACAACTCCACTCACCTGATTACTGGAAACTAGTCCTATGTACATGATTATTATTATTACTATTATTTCCATGATAATTATTTCTGGGTCTGTTAAACTCTGTGTTGTTATTACTGTTGTTATTATGCTGTATAGGTCGCCTACCTGTTTCGCGATCCCTAATGCTCTGTAAGATGTCCAAAATTCGCTCAAGTTCGTTCAGACTTTCTATCTCTTTTGTCATCAAGGTGACTTGTACTTCTCTTGGTAGGTGCTTGCTTACATATCTAACGAACGATTTAAAAGGTATTGGTGGCTCGAGGTATTTAGCCTCGTTGTATAGTTTTGTTACATACATTGTTATATTGTTATGTCCTATGAAATTACCCGCTCCCATGATACGGCTTCTTAAACTTTCCTGTTCTTCCGGCCAGTATTTATCCTTGAATGCTCTTTCAAAAGTTTCATAGCAGTTCCATTCTAATCTGTGCGTCTCCGCCCATATTATTGATTGCCCTTAAAACATCTTACTATCTTAGTTAGTTGTATTTCCCAGCTATTGTTACTGAAATGATTATATTCTTGTGTCTGATTTAAAAACCGCATAGGATGTATCACCCTGTTCTCATGATTAAAAGTTTCCAGCTCTATTTCGTTGTATAAGTCCCTAGTTACGATTACCCTTTCAGTAACACCGGTCACTTTTTTATGTATTTCCCCCCCGTAACTCATTTTTCGCTCTTATTAAACTATTTTCAATTACATCATATTTAAAATGCATATCATTGTTATTTTGTATAGCTAAGTCATCTATCTCTTTAATCTTATTTTGTAACATACTTATTCTATTACTAGTATTATTTTCATGCTTTGATACTGTTTGATCTATCGTTTCAATATGTTTGGTTATGTCTATTACGTTTGATTCAAATTTCTCCAGCTTATTTTACAAAACATTAGTTTTCAATTCTATTTGTTTGTTTACTTCACAATTTGTCTTAATTTCTATTTGATTTTCTACTGTGCTTAAACATTTCTTTTCTATTTCTCTACTCTGTGATTCTATCTGGTTTTGTATTGTCTCGTTTACTGTTTCATTAATTTTGTCAATTTTGTTGTCTAAATTATTTATTTTACTCTCAAATTTCTCATTAACTGTTTCTATTGTCTGTTTCTGAATATTATTACAACGTATCTCTATCTCATTTATTCTCTCATCAAAATTACAATTTTGTTTCTTGATTTCATCAATGTCACTTTTTAAATCACTAAATTTCTCGTCAAATTTGTTATTCTGTATTTCGAAAAGTGTTTGCATTATTTTTACAATCTCGTTCTCTTCGGTTCTTTTACTTATGACTGGTGTTGATTGATCGCCTTCGCTCATAATTTGCGATTCAGTAATACTCATCTCACTATTGTTTGCCATTTTAATAATAATAATAATAATAATTTTTAATGATAAACTATCGTTTATTTTCCCTTGTTGCTTTACGTCTCCTTAATCTAGTAGCCACATAACCTAACCATCGTAATGTTTATGTGCTATGTTTTGTTATTTCGGTATCAACCGTCTCTGCACTTTGGTTCATTTATATAAAATAACTTCTTATATAAAGTCCGAGTTCAGGGCGGCATCTGTTAACTTTCATTTTTTATTTTCTTTTGTAATAAGTTATTTTTTACTTTTATAATTGTAAACAATAATATACTCACCATACATCCGGTGTGAACACGTGGTTTTACCACCTGCATTACTTTTGTCACTAGGGTCCAGGACTTCGTTAAACGAAAGGCAGAGGCAGTGGGGTTTTCGAAATAACAATTTACACCGCATTGAGTGAAACAACTTGTGGTTTATTTCGATTTGCAATATTTAATTTTTTATGAAACAAAATGGAATCATCTCCCAACTAAAAACAATTACTTTTCTTTTATAGAATTGCTAAACTGCTATAATTGTTTTTATTATTTAGACAAAGCTTTTCGTCATTACTGACATCTTCAGGTCTTAAACAACAACGTTTAAGATGTCAGTAATGACGAAAAGCTTTGTCTAAATAATAAAAACAATTATAGCAGTTTAGCAATTCTATAAAAGAAAAGTAAGGATGGCTGCTAATTTAAACAATACGAAGAATAAAAACAATTAACAAAATGGCGTCGCTACTGCTTCCGCCTTCTGAGTACATTCACATCTCATTTTAATATCAAATTATCTCTTGAACTACCTTTATACGAGATCATTTTATTATACTGCAGTATCTATTTTATATTTATTTATTTATTACATTTACTTGTTTTGAAGAAACCAACACCTCAAAGTAAGGTTTAGATACCGGCATCCTTTCACATTCACACACTCATTTTTGCATGACATACATTGTTATCGGTACATGTTTGATTACTTAGAATTCTTTGAGGTCATTTATGATTGTTATAAATTTTGAATTTTGGACTTCCCTGCAATGTTGTGGTAATTGTTGCTCCTCAGGCGATTTCCATACTTGTTGGCAGATGTTCGGCCTAACTTACAGTCTGTCTGTTTCTGAGTGCACTGAATTTAATTTACTCCATTTTATAACTGTTCACTGGTGTAATTACATTGTTGGATTACATTTTTATAAGTTTAAAGCACTTCTGCTAGCGTTAACTTGCCAGCCAACAATTGAACATGTATACGCTCTCACTGATGGATGAAGACTGGGGACTGACCATACGCAATTTCTACGTATGTGTGTGTGTCATGACGTCACCGTCTTTTGTTTCATACGGCTAATGCCCTTGTTCAACGTCATACTTATGACGTTTTTTTCACTGATTGTACTGCGTCGTTATTGTCTTTCCATTTGTTATACATAATGTATGTGGCGGAATGCACGTAGGCTCTGACCTTGGGTTCGGTTTACACTGTTGAATCTGTGTTGTTTTGTTAATGCTTGTGAGAGTTGTTCTAACCATATTTTATATATGAAATACAATATAAAAAATACAATAAAATATCCTGAATACCAGAATTCCCTAAGACGGACGTTTGTACCGTCACACAATTACGAAGAAGCAGATATAGAAGTGGGTAGGAAGACAAGGAATGTAATAACCAATAAATATCATAAGCAATTATTTCATACATACTAAACGTATGATCTGAATTAATCACTTCTGGAGGAGAGCAATCTGTAGCATGACAGAAAATCCATCTTATTATAATACCAAAAGAGAAGCAAAAATAGAATATAACATAGATTATTAAAAAACAAAACTGGCAAAAAAGAAAAAGTATTATAATAATTAATCAAGAATAAAAGTAAAATGAAATCCGAAATTAAAAGAAGTTAAGTTCATTAAAACCAACGTAAGTGATAATCCAACTTATATAGTATATATACCCAGGTAGAATAGGAGCAGTTAAGAAAAAACCATATATAAACCAAAACCACTGAATAAAAAAATATAACTAGTAAGCACATAAAAGCAAAACGCCCAACAAAGTATAAGAAAGTAAAGTACAATACAGTAGAAAAAAAAAGAAACTATGTAAATTAAATATAAGTAGAAATATTAGATATATGATGGAAGGTGTATAAAGATAATTTAGTTTGATTGTGAAAAAGTGACAAACAATAATCCCATTTAAGTGATGTTCTTTATTCCCCAATGACTAGATAAAATGGCTAGAATTCAAATTTGGGAATATAGTGAATAGTGAGGGTAAATCCCTAAATTAAACCAAAAACAGCAAAACACATTTTACCCTCGAACCATTAACCTCAGCAATACAGAATTTAACAAAAAGAAACAGAATATTTAAACAATATGTCAAAAACTAACATAACCCAAAATGCAAACAAAAATCTAGAAAATTTAATAGTAGAAACAGAATTTGCCATTAACCTAATAAAAGACAATATACAAGAAGAAAAAAGAACAGAAGCAACACATATAATTAAAAAAATAATCACTAGCGAAATGAAAAACAAAGATCAACAAAAGAAAAACAATAAAACAATAAAAGAAATTAAACATAAAGTAAAGAACAATAATTTAATAATAACTAAAGCAGACAAAAGTCAAGCAACAGTAATCATTGATAAAACAGACTACATCAAAAAAACCGAAGACTTCATCAACAATAATAAATCCGTACAACTAGATAAAAACCCAACAGAAAACTATCTTAAACAAACAATAAAACAAATAAAAACATTTTCAACAATAAAAACATAGACATATATATAAACAATAATCCAGAACCACCTAAAATGAACAGCCTAATAAAAATACACAAATTAAACAACCCAATACGTCCATTAATCAATTTCAAAAAAGCTCCTACATACGAAATAGCAAGAATAATAGCACAAAAACTAAAAAGTAACCATCTAACAAATAACCATCATAACATAAAAAATACATACGAATTAATAGACAAACTAAAAATAATAAATATAAATGAAAATACATTTTTCACATCATATGACATAACAAACATGTACACTAATATCCCAGTAGAAGAAACAATTGACATAATAATAAACAAACTTATAGAACAAAATGAAAACAAACAATATATAACCGAAATAAAAAATAGTCTCCAACTAATACTAAAACAAAATTACTTTGAATTTAATAGCAAAATTTATCAACAGAAAGAAGGTTTAGCAATGGGATCACCATTATCAAGCATAATAGCAGAAATATTCCTACAACACATAGACACCAAAATACAAAATATCATAAAAACATGACCCAGATGGCATATGGATAAGATATGTAGATGATGGACTATATGTATCAAATAACAAAAACACAAATGCAGAGAACATACTGAAACAAATGAATAACATACATCCCAAAATACAATTCACAGAAGAAAAAGAAAAACATAACAAAATCAACTATTTAGACATAACCATCACAAGATACAACAAACACATACAATATGCAATATATAGAAAACCAACTTCCACTAACATCATTATACCTAACCATTCTGACCACCCACCACAACATAAAATGGCAGCATTTTATTCGTTATTTAACAGAATGTACAAAATACCCCTAAACAAACAAGAAACTGACAAAGAAAGAAATATATACCAAATTGGTTATGCAAATGGATACAATAAAAATACTATGATCAAAATAGAAAATAAAATCAAATACAAAATAAAAACTGAACAATTAAGAATTAATCAAACTGAACAACACATAAATAATAACAACAACAACAAATGGGCCACATTCACATATATAAATAATAAAATGACAAAACTAAAAAAACTATTTAAAAACACAGATATAAAAATAGCATACAAAACTAATAAAAATAAATTACAAAATCTAAATAGCTCACACAACAAAGATAATACAACAACCAACGGTATATACAAAATTGAATGCCAAGATTGCAATAAATGTTATATAGGACAAACAATAAAACAGCTGAAAAAACGTTATTTTGAACACCTAAATGCATACAAAAACCAAATATATATAAATCCAATTTAGCCACACATGCAATAAACACAGGACATGAATTCCCAGACATAACCAATGTAAAACATATACCACACAAAGGCACCATAATGAACATTTGGGAAAATTTACAGATTTACAAACATAAAACACAAAACAAATTAATACCAGAACAAATACAAATCAATACAAAACATGACACAATATTCAAAGCACTCAACATCGAAAATACACAAAATACAAAAACAGATACCACAACCACACACAATAATGCAACTTTGAAGGACCAGAGACCAACAAACTACCTCAATAAAATCCAGAAGCCAACACACAAATACTACACCAGAAACAAGATGGCGAAGGCTGAAGATGGGAGAACAAGATCTCCCGAAACATGTTCCTAAAGGAAAAAAGTATATCTTGAGGTAAATTTAGTCATAAATATTATAGTTATATATATATATATATATTGTGGCAACAGCGATTCATTACGTCTGCTCTCCGGTACCCAGCGACACGGCGCGTGACACCTGAAGAATACGAGGCGAGCCAATCAGGGGTCAGGAGCCGCCGAGACGTGACCAACTACATGTTCGGAGCTAGCGAATCAGCGATCCCGGTCAGGGCATAAAAACCCGGGCCGGCAGAAAATTTTGAACACTTCATCGCCACGCCATCGGACGCACTTCATCTCCTCTCCTCTCTTGGACGACATCGAGGTGGAGTCAGCCGGAAGGAACGGCTGAAGAATAGTACCGGCGTTCTTGCGTCTTCGCCCTCCAGTTCCACGCCAGCGATGGATTTCCCTGGGCTGGCAGCCGACTCTACAACCAGTGTCGAAAGAAGAGGAGGACTGCAGTACGCCACGAACAGCGGGCGCAGCCGCCGAACATCTCAACGCGGCACTACCAACATCACCGTTCTTGCCACTCGGTCCTTTTTAGGGCCACCAAAGTAACTAGAGTGTACGATTGGCGCCATTTGTCATGCGGCAAGCCTTTTGTCCGGTGACAATATATATATATATATATATATATATATATATATATATATGCGGCAAGCCTTTTGTCCGGTGACAATATATATATATATGCGGCAAGCCTTTTGTCCGGTGACAATATATATATGTATATATTTTAATTCCTAATCTTATATTTCAGTTCAATTGATATGTTAATTTTAACACTAACTCGTGTTCAGTGAATTTTGATGTGTTTACTCCCTTCAACAGGCTGAATGATGTTTTCTTCCAGGGTAAGTTTTCCATGTGTTTAATATCTACCATAATTGGTTTCCTACCTGTCTTTGTGTATCAATATTCCATTGGCAGAAATATTCAAACGAGTCTTATATTGTTCACAAATAGTGCACTTGTCTTAATCATGTGGCAGAAGAATCTTGAAAATGTTTATTTACTAACCAAGCTTCTCTGTCAATTATATTATTACCTATCGATTCCATTTTTCGTTCAATATTCAGATGGGATTCTTTTTTATTGTTCTTCAATCCTTGAGTATTAAATTAGCCCTCTGTTCTGTACGTGTAGGATGCAGAATCATCTGCACCAGTCTTCTCTTTAACTCAATTCTAAGATTTTCTACTTCAATGTTAAAATCTTTGTAGAACGTATTTATCTCACATGGAAAATCCTTTGTTGTTTTGGTAGACGATGGCAGTTTCCAATGAGTAGTTCTGACTTCTAACAATTGTGTCTTACTTATGTTTTGATGTACACCTTTACTGTTTTAAAATCACGAACACAGAGCTTAAAATCATCAGGTGTTCAGTTTGACAAGCTACAGCTTGTAAGCTTTTCCTATACATACACATAGCACTACTTAAAACTATTTTTGACAACTACACTTAATTATTTACAAAAATTCTAGTGTGGTTAAATATGCAAATGTGTGTGTGTGTGCCATTCTTCATTCTGTTATACACACATTTGTTTATAAAAATCTACTATTCTTAATATGAAAAGTAATGCAATACTATAATCATACATAGGATAAGGTTAATTTTTGCAAGCTGAAAGCTACCTCACAGTAGAACATGATTTTTAACACTAGTTTCTACTACTTCAGTGTTCCAGTTATTTATTATTACAGTTGTGTATTCATTTGTTCCAGTGTTACTTATTTACACCCATGAATGATATCTGTGAAGAAGTGGATTCGACTCTGGATTGTGAACTGTATAGGGGAAAGGCAATTCAGAATACTCTGGGAGACCATCTGTCACCACACAAGTTAATACATACTGGCAGTAAGAAGTACCAGTGTGATGTTTGTTCAAAATCATTTACTCAGTCAGGCAATTTGTCAAAACACAAGTTAATACATTCTGGCATTAAGAAGTACCAGTGTGATGTCTGTTCAAAATCTTTTACTCAGTCATGCACTTTGAGAGAACACAAGTTAGTACATACTGGGAGTAAGAAGTACCACTGTGATGTTTGTTCAAAATCATTTACTCAGTCAAGCACTTTGAGAGAACACAAATTAATACATACTGGCAGTAAGAAGTACCAGTGTGTTGTTTGTTCAAAATCATTTACTCAGTCAAGCACTTTGAGAGAACACAAGTTAATACATACTGGCAGTAAGAAGTACCAGTGTGATGTTTGTTCAAAATCATTTACTCAGTCAAGCTCTTTGAGAGTACACAAGTTAATACATACTGGCATTAAGAAGTACCAGTGTGATGTTTGTTCAAAATCATTTACTCACTCAGGCGATTTGTCACAACACAAGTTAATACATTCTGGCATTAAGAAGTACCAGTGTGATGTTTGTTCAAAATCGTTTACTCGTTCAGGCAGTTTGTCAGAACACAAGTTAATACATACTGGCAGTAAGAAGTACCAGTGTGATGTTTGTTCAAAATCGTTTACTCTTTCAGGCAATTTGTCAAAGCACAAGTTAGTACATTCTGGCGTTAAGAAGTATCAGTGCGATGTTTGTTCAAAATCATTTACTCGTTCAGGCAGTTTGTCAGAACACAAGTTAATACATACTGGCAGTAAGAAGTACCAGTGTGATGTTTGTTCAAAATCGTTTACTTGTTCAGGCTATTTGTCAAAGCACAAGTTAGTACATTCTGGTGTTAAGAAGTATCAGTGCGATGTTTGTTCAAAATCATTTACTCGTTCAGGCAGTTTGTCAGAACACAAGTTAATACATACTGGCAGTAAGAAGTACCAGTGTGATGTTTGTTCAAAATCGTTTACTCGTTCAGGCCATTTGTCAAAGCACAAATTAGTACATTCTGCCATTTAGAAGTATCAGTCAGTTGTTTCTACAAAAGTATTTAATTTTGTATAGCTTGTGTTATAAATACCATGCTGGCATAAAATAATAACAGGGTGTTGTTTGCAACAAAATTTTATGTTAGTACAATTTTAGTGTAAATTAATCCATTATCCTATTACAAACAATTACTGTGTGGTATGTAAGAATTGTTACTGTTGCCCAAGAAGTTTTAGCAATGTAATAAAACATCGATTTAATATTTTTAGACAGAAACCCTTAAACAAGCATAATTAGACAAATAAATATATGCTGTGATATTGGCCCTGCAAATATGTAATATGAGTATATCTGACACTACAAAACAATAGTGAAATTTGTAAGAAAATTTTACCTTACAAATTAAAATCATTAAATTATACATTGTAGTGTAGTGTGACATTATTGATATACATTTATCGTGGAATTCAATTTATCACTGCATGAGTTACAGTGATATTTGTATGTTTAATTTTTGTTTCTTGCCATACATAGATTATACTTTACACAAGATTTTTGTTGGTGCTACAACCTTCATGATGACAGAGTCCTGGAGTGTTAACACATCTGCCTTATTGGTTGGCAGAATGATTTGCGTGGGTATGTCCCCTAAGGTAATGTGGCTTGGCATTTCTCCAAGATTTTGTCTGTGTTGTATTTAAAGCTCATAGGTTATTTCATCTAGCATATTCTGATTTCTGCATGCATACTGTTTCTTTACAATTCAACATTAGTTCAGTGCATTACTGACAGATTCATTTGTATCTCAAAACTACGAATTTCCGATGGTTTACATGTCAATGGTTTTTAAGGGTTCCCTGTTATGAATTACATTTGGTATAGTGTTGGCTTGCAGTGTTTGAATTTTTTAGTGATTTTTTTTGTAATATAATATTACAAAGTGACTGAAAACTTTGTGACTGAAGATAAAATATTATGGTAATTTAATTTCAAATCTGAATCTGAATTGAATAGTGTAGAAAATGAAGAGACATTTCGATCTGACAATACAGGTAAGCTTACATAATTTGAGGGGACTCCATCTCACTATTTATCCCAGGGTTCCCAAATGGTGGTATGGATATCACTAGTGTGGTACACGGAGGGATCCAAGGTGGTACACAAGAAGACCTAACTAGGAAAAGTATTTACTTAAAAAAAGTAAATAAAATTTTATGTTCAAAACAACAAAAATTTGTGTCAGACATTGAAGTCTTTAATACCATTTGTGTCAAATTACCTTTGTGAAAGTGGATTTGCTGAACTCGTATATGTTAAAAGCAAATACAGGAACAGGATGTATATTAAGTGATTTAAGGTTAAGAATAACATCAATAGAACCTGACGTTAACTCTTTACAAAATAAGCAGTAACAAGTTTCAAAGTAGTTATTTACTTTTTAGTAGATCTGTAATGAAAGTAATCAACCATCTTTTGAAAAAACTATACTTTATTATAGCATAGAACCAACACAAAATTAGTTTTAAAAATCAGTCATTGTTTTGTAAATTCTGTGTATTAGATTTAATTATTATAAATAACTGGCAATAATAAGATATGGTATTTGTGTTTTCTTGAGTTTTTTATTGAAAAAAAACCAATAACCTTTAAGCTCTGTTGGTACTTGAAATAAACGCAGAATACCAAAGTGGTATGTGGGTCCAGAAATGTTGGGAACCACTGTTTTATACAGAATATATGAACGGTCCAGGGGAATAAGGGGGTAAGTCAATTTTTACAAATTCACAGGAGGCCATTTTTAAAATTGTAAAACTCAAAATAATGATTAAATATCAATTTAACTTGTATATTAAGATTGTTATTTATAAACTCATGTTTATTACATTCTGTTGACATTTCATATTTTTATTTCAACTATTTAGTAAAAAATCGATAAATAGTCAAAGTAATACAGTTTTACTGGTTAAGAAGGAGGTAAGTCAAACAAATAGATGTTAAGAAAATAAAATGGGAAAGTCAAGTAATAATTTGTGTAATTTTTTTTTACAAAATGCATTATAGAATAGAGTTTAAATCAAGCTTACTTATAGGATTACAATATTTTCCATTCTTATTTTTTAATTCTTTCTTCAACACCTGTCTTCTGCAACAACATACAGTGCTACTTTGTTAGCAATTTAAAGTAATGCTGCGCGTCTTGGCTACAAAAATTTGACAAATGGACTGTCATCAAATTTTGCTTTGGGAATGTGCATTAAATCTGAAAAAAGTGTATAATTGAATAGATAATTGAAAGTAGATAACTTAGCCAACCAAAATAGTCAATATAAGAATGTTATGTTAGTTACTCTGTTCCATTTTCTACCGGAAATTACAATATTCGCATATTAAACCTCTTTGTTAGGTCTACTGTAAAATACTGCAAATTTGTATACTTTTGACTGTACATGTTATACATTTTAGTTATGTCCACCTCCTCAGGCAAGTAAATTTTTGGTTTGAAGAACCAGGGGAATTCGATCTCAGATTATGGATAAATCTGAAACAATAGCTGATGACGTGTAATCAACCTCTGAAGAGTGGGAAAAGTCCTCACTTATATCGGTAGCGACGATGCTAGCCATACATTCAAGAATTGCCGATTGTTTTTGTTCGGATCAGCACTCCCGTGTGGTGGCCAAATCATTTGTGCTGATTTTGGGGTGGCAAAAGCCATTGAATTTGATCTTGCAAAAGCCATGCCACCACAATTGGAAGTTCCGCAATTTGTCTGGATGACAACCACGAGATAGATAACCACGGGGTTATACTGGGACTTCACATGATGCCAGTCAGCATTATTGGAACCCTGCTGGACTTCACCCACACGATTGGCGACGAAGGTCTTCCACCTGGAGGACTCGCCATGTATCCAGTGCAGGGCGACCATGAAGTCGGAGTACAGATGGATCTCATGAGCATGTATATTCAATACATGAATAACCTTTTGAAGCAAACGGACAAGCAGAGGATAACCGCAAGCTCCAATCTGGACAGTGTAATTTGTTTTAGGGGGGCTACCCTGGATTTCGAACACAGTAAATTAGATGAGACACGCCTATTATCATATACAATTCTTGTGTATATGCAACAACCATAACCCTCACAGGAAGCATCCACGAACCCATGAATTTGAAACGATCTCATGTATGGGTTAGACTTTATGCAACGGTTCACATTAATCTTGTTGACTAGATTTAGTTTACTATACAATTCCCTCCATTGGGGAGAAGAGAATCTGATAAGACCTCATCCCAATTCGTTTTTACTTGCCAAAGCTGCTGCAGGAAACGTTTGTATAGAAAAACTATGGGACTAAGTAGACCCAACGGGTCATAAATGCCCGCAATTACTGAAAGAACAGTTCTTTTGGTAAATGCCTCATGGCAAGGTTTGAGCGTTGTCTTATAAACAAACATATCGGAACTGTTGCTCCATAGTAGCCCTAAAGTGCTCACATTTTCACCCTTGTTTAGGTGTATGGCAGTGCCGCATTGGTTTATGATTTCTTGTCTGTTTGAAGACCATTTGTGCAGGGGAAACCCATACTGTCGAAGTAATTCACTAACATCCGATCTCAACCTTTGAGCTCATCTACAGTCCCTGGCCAAATTATTAGGCCACCCATTGAAAAAATTAAAATTTACAGTTTTGTCACTGATATTGTGTTTTCAGTGTATTTTAATGTGAACAATCAATGTTAATTTTAATAATTCATGTTATTAGACAAAATATTTATGCCTATCATTAATGTTGGCAACACTGTAAGCTTGTTATATTGTGTTTAGGTATTACACAACAATGCAGTCAGCTGTGTGGTTCAATGAATCTGTTCTGAAGTTGTTTTAATTGCCAGTTTATGCATTTAGTTGTTATTTTCTTAGTGTTGTATTGCTATTTTTTGTTTTTTATTGTTATTTTATTTTATTTAAAGTGTTAATTCTTTTAAAGTTTAAGTCTGTTTAATTTTTTTTGTCAGATTAACATTGTAACCTCAAATATTGGAAAATTCTGCCATGGCCAAAGTAAAAGATATCAGTGACGATCAAAAAGCTGTTGTAAAACATTTACTTGAAGCAGAAAAGTGTAATATCAGTGAAATCGGTAGGAAGTGCAACATTTCTAGACAATCGGTGAGAAGAATGAAGGAAAATATAGCGAACAATGTTTCACTTCGTAGGAAGAGGAAGGGAGCATGTGGCCGTAAAAAAATTATTTCTCCTAGAACTGAAAGGAAATTAATAAAAATAATTAAAGGAAGTAGGGCTGCCACAAATGCAACCGTCACACAAGAGGTGCAAGATTCTGGAGTAGCAGTATCTGAAAGAACTGTTCGCCGAAGTCTGTATGCGCTGGGATTCAAAAGTCGACGACATGTCAAGAAGCCCAAGCTGACTACAGCAATGAAACGGAAAAGACTACTATGGGCTAGAAAGTACAGAATATTCACTTCTGAAGATTGGGATAAGGTAAGTTGCTGTACAGTATTTTTGAAAGGTTGGGTCTGTTTTAAATTCTGGTTCAACTCTACTGTAACGTTGTGTCCATTTTTGACAGGTGTGCTTCAGTGATGAGTCCACGTTTCAAGTCCTCACAGACAAAAAGCAGTATGTTAAACGAAGACCTGGAGAAAATCTGAATGAAGACTGTGTTGTAAGAACCATAAAATATCCACCATCAGTTATGATATGGTCTGTCATTAGCTCTAAAGGACTTGGACGGCTTTACGTTGTTGTAGGGATAATGCGGCAGGACCAGTACATCACAGTTCTTCAAAGAAGACTTATTCCCCAATTAAATGAATGGTTTCCCAATAATGAAGAGAAAATATTTATGCAAGATTCAGCTCCTTGCCACACAGCAAAAAGTGTTAAGACATTTCTTGCTCAGAGCTCAATACCACTTCTTGAATGGCCAGGAAATTCACCAGATCTCAACCCAATTGAGAATGTGTGGGAGCTTTTAAAACGGGAAATAGGAAAGGAAAATATCACCACTAAGCACCAACTAATTGCAAGAATAATTTGGCACTGGAATCATAATGACAAGTTAAAGGAAAAGGCATTAAATTGCGTTACAAGCATGCCGAGAAGAATTGAAAGCGTCATCAAAGCTAAAGGAGGGATAACAAAATATTAAAATAATTTTAAAACTACTGTAATTTTTTCTGTAATTAATTATTAAAATATATGTAACAGTAATTGTCTGTAAAATAAATGTTTTACAACAGCTTTTTGGTCATCACTGATATCTTTTACTTTGCCCATGGCAGAATTTTCCAATATTTGAGGTAACAATGTTAACTGAAAAAAAAATTAAACAGACTTAAACTTTAAAAGTAATTAACACGTTAAATAAAATAAAATAACAATAAAAAACAAAACAATAACAATACAACACCAAGAAAATAACAACTGAATGCATAAACTGGCAATTAAAACAACTTCAGAACAGATTCATTGAACCACACAGCTGACTGCATTGTTCTGTAATACCTAAACACAATATAACAAGCTTACAGTGTTGCCAATATTAATTATAGGCATAAATATTTTGTCTAATAACATGAAATATTAAAATTAACATTGATTGTTCACATTAAAATACACTGAAAACACAATATCAGTGACAAAACTGTAAATTTTAATTTTTTCAATGGGTGGCCTAATAATTTGGCCAGGGACTGTATATCATCGCAGCTGGTAATTAAATCATCGACATAGAAGTTGTTACCAATAACTCTGCATGCCAAGGGAAATTCATTGAAGTTGTCATTCGCAACCTGGAATACACACCTTGTAGCAACAAATGAAGCGCTGACTGTGCCATAAGTCACAGTCCTGAGCACGAAACGTTTCAACTCCAAGTCGGGGGAATCCCGCCAAAGTATTCTTTAGATGTTACAATCGCTTGAATCTACCAAAATTTGTCTATACAACTTCTCGATGTCGGACGCTAAGCCATAGACGTGGGTCCTAAATCTGAGTATAATAGAAAAAATGTCCTGCTGTATTGTTGGCCCTACCAGTAGCGTATCATTAAGTGAACGGCTATTAGCAGATTTTGTGGATGCATCAAATACCACGCAGAGCTTTGTAGTCAGACTTGAGTTCTTGAAAACCGCGTGATGGGGCAAGTAGCACACCTTGGAGCAATGAACCAAATTGTCGCTGGGACTGAGTGGTGACATGTGCTCCATCAGTTGGTACTCCTTGATGAACTTAGCACAGTCATGCCTCAACCCACGAGTCATTCCTCATGAATTTACACTCAAGAGTCTGAGAACGCTGTTTAGCATGGCCCAGAGCCACATCACCAGCCCTACGGGGCAACCTAACAAAAAATCTACCATCACAATTTCTCAGCGTGTTATGCACAAAGTGTCCCTCACATGACTCGTCGGCAGCTGAGGGCAAATCAACAGGATACTCCTCGACCTGCCAGAATTTCTCAAGCATAGAAGTGAGCCCTTTATTGTCATTTCTCGCAATAAATGATGAAGCACGATGAGATTTAAATTTGAAAGGAAGATTTCCGGATACAACGTAACCCAGTCTAGTTTCCTGAAGAATGGGGAAGTTCCCGTCGCTGACAAATTTGCCGGGCTTAATCAAACTTAAGAAGAATTGGGCGCCCAGCAGAACGTCAATGCTCGAGGACGAGCTGAAGTTTGGGTCCGCTAGGAATGTACACTCGGGCAATCCCAACTACACAGGATCAAAAGATTCCGTGGGGAGATTGTCAGTAAGATTGGGCAGGATTGAGCATTGTACGCTAAAATTGAATTTTTCATACAGCGATTGTAAGGTGCTGTGGTGAGACTGACAGGACGCATTGTTGATGCCTGTAATTGGCAACTCATTTTTTACAAGGTTCAATTTAATTTTTTTGGCAAAGGCGTGTGTAATGAAATTCGCCTGGCTACCAGAGTCCAGTAAAATTCTGCAAAGGCGGGGTTTACCAGAATTGTCTAAGGTTTTGCACAACACAGTAGACAATAGTATGTTCCTATTAGTTTTTAGTTTGAGGGCACAGTAGGTGCCCTGTGCTGTATGTATTAAGGAGTGATGCTTCTTAGAGCAAGTTTTACAAGTGTGCTTATTTTTACATTCATTTACAGAATGGCACACCCGCAAACAGTTAAAGCAGCATTTATTTTTAATTAAAAACTCCTTACGTTTGTCAATGGTTAACCCCTCAAATTGTTTACACGTATATAAGTGGTGGTTAGCATTGCACATTGAATGTTTTTAGAATTAGCATGATAGCTGACCACCTTGCCTTGTTTTGAATTGTTTACATATTTATCAGTTGTTTAGGCCTTGACATTAAGTATTATATCTAAATATTCATTATAAAGCAGCCCATTCTGCCATCCACTCATTCACACAGTATAATATATTCCCCTTATTTTTTGCTCGAGTCTTAAATTTGTGATTGAAAATGAATAATAGTTCGTGAATAATAATAATTAAAATTGAATAACAATGGTGGGTTACGTAATGCTCGGAGTTCCGTTAGCCACGTGCTGATGGATAGATGCATCTGAATATTTGTCCGTCACGAACACTTTTAATTTTCCTATGTCACTTCACTTATTATCATTCGTAATGTTACTCCACTTATTCACGCCGATTGATCTCTTTCCGTTAAAGCTTAAAGTTTTTTTTTTGTAACCGCGAGTCTTGGCTAGCGTCTGGCCGCCGCCGCGGCCATATGTAGACTGCCTAATGCTTCTCTTGGGGCGGGAGGAAACTCATGTCCACTGCCATCGGATCTCGTCGTTGTGCATAGCTGATTGCTGTAGCGTACTAGCTATGACTATGACACATAGTGTTTGTTTTAGCAGTGCGTGTTGACGATATTTGGCGCTGCTAGACTGACATCACTAAAAGTGGGCGGTCCTTAGCGGCATTTCCTGCAGGTCGGCTAAGGAGACGATGAATAAAATCGTTCCCCAGGCATCTTGGTTTTTGGACGACGGCGTCATTCCGAGCACGGACCTGGTTCGTTGCGTGCGGGCAACATCACATTCACGCCCAGTTCTGAGAATTCGAGAGTGGTATAAATTCCTTGCCTGGTTACACAACAGAAACTGCGTCTTGCTGCTTTGTTCTCAACACTGTTCTACTTGCCACATGGTCTGTTATAATGGAATTAATGTTTGTTGTAAAATAAAACTCACAATATTTTTTATAAAATCCCGCAAAATGAAATACGAAGACCCCATAACAGTAATAAATGAATTACCCAATTTTGACATGGTACAATACCCCCCTCAATGAGAATTCTGCTGTCCAAAACAGAAGAAATCTCATTGATCAAACCCCTAAGAGGAACTGGTGCCAACAACCCCCTTGTTCTTACTCTCCATGGGTACACGACCCCCCTGGCTTGGCGACTATGGACGCATCTGAACGAGATCACTGGACTTCCCCATAAGAGATCCCAACACCGAAAAATCGAACAGACAAGTACCACAGCACACCTCACCTTCTAACATGCTACCCCCAAAATCCTCAATCCCTGGCTTAGATTATGCCAGATTCTCCACCGATATGTTTCCCCTTATATGCAAGCTGGGCTGCCTTTAGCAGATACTGGGCTCACACACACTCACATTAGATACTGACATTACATGTTATAAAATTGAAAAAATCCTTTAAAATGTATTTAAATTACAACCCATTGGTTGTTTTCAGGTAAAATTGATTCATAAATTTTGTACAAATTGTAACTTATTCTCTTCCTTATTTTCTGTTTTATTTAAAATGAGTTAATTTAAACATTTCTTCTAATTAAACATATCCTTAACCTAACATGTGAATACTTAGAGTCTAACAATACAAGTCAATACAATAAATCACTAAAATAAACATGGTTAGTACACAAACAATAAAATAAGCAAAGCTCAAAAATTATTCATTAGCTGGCAGGCGCAAAATTCAGATTTTTTTTTTTCAAAAAAAAAATATTTTCCAAAAATTTCAAAATTTAAAGAAAAAATTTAAATTTATTAAAATGTTTCCTTTGCATATAGAAATTAATTTAAAATTTTCTTAAAGTGATCAAAAAACAAAAGTTGAATTGACTTTCTTACTACTAACTTACATGACCTCACTCTCAGCTGATCAAAACTAGGTCAAGTCCACAACCTTGACCCACATACGTTATGTACCAGTTATGTCTGAAAATACACTTAACATCTGTAACAATCTAACTTGAAACACAAAACATAATAAAATAAAACATTTAAAATAACAAAATATTATTATAAATAATAAGCAAATTGACATTTAAATTATTCAAAATAAACAATTCTTAATTTTACATTACCAAATTCTATCGAAATTTTTCACTGGTTTCAAAATAAAAATTTGTATATATTTTTATTACAAATCTCTTTCTTTATTCAACAATCTTATTCTCCATTACTGTGGGTGATTTAAACATTTATCTCATTTAATTTACTACTTGACATTCATACATATATAGTCTTTCTCTCTTTGGCTCTAACCTCTAACAACTGTAACTCACGTGACACCCATCTCTATCAAAATCTCTCAAAACACTCTCTAACCCCAACTTATCATTAAACTCAAATCGCCACCTTCTCTCGATATATAAAAAAAAATACTCTCTAACCCTTTGTACTTAGGATACATGTTTCCCCCCCCAAAACTCATTTCCCTTATCTGGCCCCTGGATTCTACCTAAGGCGGCCCCGTCCCCACTAAATCGATCCCATCCCAACTTACCATTGTGTTGCGGACTCCTACATTACACTACCCCCTACTACAAAATTGCCATCCCCAAAATCTCAACCTTATTACCTCACTTCAACTTCAACAAAATAACAACATCAATTATAAACAACAATATATCACTCAAAACTCTACATAAATTCTCCATTCCTACTGTGTCAACCTCAATACTTCTTAAAACTCTATAACATACATTAAATCATAACAACATTACATTATTTTCATCTCTACTATTTCAACTTTAACTTGGACTTCAATTTGGACAGATCTACTTGTCCCACAAAATATTTATCACCCAAAACTATCTCTTGTTAACTTGCATAAATTATTACTTTACTTCTCACTTTATCAAATTATTTTTATCATTACTTTAAAACATCTGTAATACATTAAAACATTACATTGAACATTAATTACTTGGAACATTTATAAACCATTTTACCAGTGACATGTTATTGCTGATCAGCTGATCTTACTAACACAATGAAAACACATCTCAAAATTGAACACATTACATGAAATATATATATGTTTATCAATATTCGCTTCTGACCTCTTTGTTTCCCCTCTCTCTGATTCTGATAATTTATGTTAACCGCCTGCCAGACGGTTTAATTATCTGCTTAGTTTAAAAAATACACATAATGAAAACATATTTTTATCAATACCTATATCTAACGTACAACAATAAAATAATACATTTAAAATTATGGAATGAACACCTTATATTGAATGTCTGAGCGTATAGTTATTTAAATAGAACACAAGCATTTTTCTTGGATCAAAATTTGAATTAGCAAAATTTTTATGTTGTAAAATTTAAATTCGTGACTCACCTGAGTCACCTCCCATCCACACACTCTATTGCAAATTATGTAAGGCTGTGGCGACTTCTCGCTTCCACAAAGACGGCATATTTTGGAGTAGTTTGACCTCTCCGTGTCTTTGCTTCGGCAGTTATATTTTAACGTCTGAATATCAACATATTCTGGTCTATAATTAAACGCCCTTAAACGGGTCTACCACCTGGCCTTGCTGTTCCTACTCGAACAGAGTGGTAGCCGCTGTTCCATAGTGCCTGGATTTCCCCTAATGTCACCCCCCATTTAATTTCTACTATATACCAATTTCAAGTCAGCTATGGTCAAGGGACTTGATATGACCATAGCTGGCCGCTAGCCAAATCCACGATTAGTGCTGGTAAGGCAGTAATCGCCCAAAAAGTCGGGGAAATCTACCTTGCATTTCAATGCCTGCTCTACTTCATCATTAGTATGTGCGACACGATCGTCTATCAGTGTGCAAATTGAGTTTACACGAAAAGGGTGTGTCACACATTTTCGCCATTTTGGCCTCCGATGGAGGTAACACTCTCTATTACCCCCAACCCATTTCGCTATCTACGAGAGCACAGGCCACCCCCGCAATAGCAACTTAATAACTAACTAATTAAATTTTTTATGTACATTCTAATATAGTATTTTCATCAATAATCATTTAACTCATTCATAACTTTCTACCATTGGACTTTCTTAAAATTTTCAACATTTATT
This sequence comes from Magicicada septendecula, assembly GCA_034769895.1. Lineage (NCBI taxonomy): Eukaryota > Metazoa > Arthropoda > Insecta > Hemiptera > Cicadidae > Magicicada > Magicicada septendecula. The sequence goes on along the minus strand of CM068373.1, from coordinate 438,914,363 downwards.
ATGAATAATTCGTATATATCATTTTTCAGTTATTATTAGAATTTTAATTATCATTTTTATCTAACACAATTATTTCAAAACATCTCATTACTGAATTAACATCTCAATTACACCTGTAAACATTCTTTTTTTATACATGATTCATATTGTAAAAGTTCTATACTTACCGTCCATTTAGCATGATATACACAAAACATATTCACCATACCACATTACTTTCACCTCACCTCTGAAACATTTAACACAAATATTAGTTTAAATCAAACAATTTATCATTTAATTACCCAATTCATCTCGTAAAATAAATTGAATTCATTTAAAGAATTTAATTAATTAGCATTTACATAATCAATCCAAATATTTAAAACATATCCAACTGGTTTAATTAAATTAATTACTGAAAATACAAATTACCTAGCTATCAAAACAATTACAATTAGTCAATTACTGTTTTTTAAAATTAATTCTGATATTCATTAAATTGCAAAATATTGATATTATTATTGCAACAATCATCTTACGTACACACACTTGTTTACTTAACATTCTACAATGCACACAAATACATTTACTACATTTTATTTACAAACTTTTGTTATTTACTGTTCAGTTTTCCCGCACTTCATTGTCCAAATCTGCCCTGTCAAAACCACAAAACAAAATGTTTATGACTGTCTTTTATTGTTTTATAGTTTAGCCTCCATCGTCATAGATTAACCTTGGTTTTATGTAGCATTGTTCAATCTCATTCACACACAAATTACTGTTTTGTGTGTTATAACCATAAAAACTAACTTCATTCATCTTGCCAAAATACTCATTAAACCAGTCAACATTAGGTATTTTTGTTAAGTCTCCGTCAGTAAATTCATTCATTATCGGGTTAATTACTTTTGTCAAAACATTATAGTCATTATTATTCAAATATACCTCTAAACTTTCTTTCCATTCGTCATACTTTCTATTCAAATTATACAATTCTGTTACATACCATTCTCTACTTACCTCTCTCTCTTCATAACACCACATCACACTCTCAAAATTATTATAGACAGAGGGTACAAAATTACACAACAAAAATAAACACCTCAATTCATCTACCAATACGGGACTCTTGCCCTTCAACAACAACACTTGTGAACTCATTAAATCATCATCATAAATAATAAAGGGAAAATTTACCCTCTGTCCCCATTCTACCACAACATTATTTTTCCGCTCTCTCTCTAACTCATTAACACACATTAACATCTCATAATCACATTCTACGAACTCATCAGTACTCTCAGATACTACATTTTCAATTATATCATCGTCATCATTTGTTAGCTCTTTATCTAATATATTTTTACACTTGTCACTACAATTTTCATTTGTTTTATTTTTCTCTGTACATACACACTCTCTTGACTCATTTGCTTCTCTTTTTACTTCACTACATATTTCGCTTAACTTACTCTCAATACTACACAGTGACTTAGTTAATACGTCAAATTTAGCATCATTGGTATCAAAACGTTTATTCATGTCGCTACTCATTCTCTCTAATTGACTGAGTATGCTACTCATTATATCGTTATCGGACCTATTACATTTTGTTGAGATCGGGGTTATCTGCACCCCAGAATCTTCAGTTACATTACTCTGGTCACTCATATTTAACTCTATTTTATCTTGTATTTTAGCCAATACTTTTAGTTAATACTTTCTACACATAAAACCCACTATTGTTACGCCTACCACAACTGTAACTCACAATAACATAAACCTAACCTACTTAATTATGTACGATAAAAATTTTTATAAATTCGTCATTACCACATCCCATTTCCTGTGCATTAAAATAGGTCTATCTCGTATAAATAAAATTAAAACGAAAATCCTGGCAGCGAGAGCCAAATGTGATGCTACAACAGATGTCGAAATCTATTAATACCTAAAATACACTACCAGGACTTACCTGTACACAGTCGCAACTACTTACCGTATTAAAATTTCTTCAGAAGACCAAGGTCGCCACAATTATTTTTTATAGGTAAAATATCGAAAACCTTTATACTCCACCTTAAATAAAGAGGACAATTTTGCTATCTGACCACACCCAATTAATAATTCAGAAAGATTCCGGAACGTTTAGACGAATTTTTCAACACAGAAATGAGAAAGTGGTAATGACGAAATAACTTAGTCTAACACATTTTTATCTGGAAATTAAATAATTTTAATTACTTGAAAATTAGTTTAAATATTATGACAAGAACCCTACAAAACAAACGTGAATTATACATTTAGGTATTATGTTTACATTGAAGTATTAATACATTAAGTATTATATCTAAATTCATTATAAAGCAGCCCATTCTGCCATCCACTCATTCACACAGTATAATATATTCCCCTTATTTTTTGCTAGAGTCTTAAATTTGTGATTGAAAATGAATAATAGTTCGTGAATAATAATAATTAAAATTGAATAACAATGGTGGGTTACGTAACGCTCGGAGTTCCGTTAGCCACGTGCTGATGGATAGATGCATCTGAATATTTGTCCGTCACGAACACTTTTAATTTTCCTATGTCACTTCACTTATTATCATTCGTAATGTTACTCCACTTATTCACGCCGATTGATCTCTTTCCGTTAAAGCTTAAAGTTTTTTTTTTGTAACCGCGAGTCTTGGCTAGCGTCCGGCCGCCGCCGCGGCCATATGTAGACTGCCTAACGCTTCTCTTGGGGCGGGAGGAAACTCATGTCCACTGCCATCGGATCTCGTCGTTGTGCATAGCTGATTGCTGTAGCTTACTAGCTATGACTATGACACATAGTGTTTGTTTTAGCAGTGCGTGTTGACGATATTTGGCGCTGCTAGACTGACGTCACTAAAAGTGGGCGGTCCTTAGCGGCATTTCCTGCAGGTCAGCTAAGGAGACGATGAATAAAATCGTTCCCCAGGCACCTTGGTTTTTGGACTGCGTCATTCCGAGCGCGGACCTGGTTCGTTGCGTGCGGGCAACATCATATTCACGCCCCGTTCTAAGAATTCGAGGGTGGTATAAATTCCTTGCCTGGTTACACAACAGAAACTGCGTCTTGCTGCTTTGTTCTCAACACTGTTCTACTTGCCACGTGGTCTGTTATAATGGAATTAATGTTTGTTGTAAAATAAAACTTTCACAATATTTTTTATAAAATCCCGCTAAATGAAATACGAAGACCCCATAACAGTAATAAATGAAATTACCCAATTTTGACACGTTACAACTTGGAGCGCTTCATCCTTTAATGAATTGTGTGTGTGTAAGTAATGAAACTTTTGTATGTTGGTAAGATCCAAGCGAGAATCTACCAATTATTTGAATATGTGTATGTAGTGTTGCCACTCCATAACATTTCCGCTAAACTCTGGGATTTTAATGGGCTCCAGTTGCGTGACATGAGTGAATCTTTCCGCTCTACTGTCATTAGCAGTAGTATTAGAATTGTCACTAAGATTAGTTGAGAATTTTTCTCTAAGATTGTGCAGTTTGCACACGATTTTAGATAAATCATCTTCGACCAGGATTCGATCGCTATCTGCGTCAAAAACAGCGTCCTCGGACAACTTGAGTTCGGCTTGAATTGTGTCATATTTGCGCTGGAGCTCCACCAGCGACCTTAATGTAACATGCAATGCGTGGACGCCATTTTTTGTTATGTCAAAAACATCCGCGAAAATATTGATTTTTGTTATTGAGGCCTTAATAACGGCCCTTTGCCTTATGAGCTGTTTGCTTTCGGCCATATTGAGCGTATTAAGACGTGGAACGAAAGTAGAACAGGCAATTCAGTTCTCAGCAATATAACTACGTATTAATAGTTAAATAGAATAATTGCAAACAAATAATATAACATAACATAATGAGTAGATAATAGTTCTAAACATACCATAGCAAAAACGTCTTACTTGAACTTCCACTGATTCGAGATAATAAGCGGCATACGGTTGTAGAGATTATCAGCTGATGTTGGATAAGAGTTAACCAGGGTGACGTAGTTGCCGCTAAGTAGAACGGGGTGTTATCTCTTGAGAGAGCGCCAGCCTCCTGATGTCGGATTTCTCCAATGCGGTGATATAAGATGCGTCCGTCTGCCTCTGCGTAGATGTGTCGTACCTGTCCAATTCTGTCTGTTCTGCATGTAATAGATTGTTTGGTAGACACTTGCGAACTTATTGCAAACCGCAATTTTACACATTTGATTGCAAGTTAAATGATTTTGCGGAACTTACGCATAACAGTTTCAATGCCCGAATAATACTCGGACGCATACAGGTATGCCACACTAATATCCGAAAACGGGCACGTACTGACTCCCTTACGACGCTTAAAGTTCGTCACTCCGCACTGCTCGTAAGTTTTTTACGCACCATGAGATTGAAATTAAATCCGGCCCTGGTGGACCATATGTTGCATTGAACTTGCTGTCCCCTTGCGTAGCTTGTGGTTAACGGCTGTTCACACTTTAAGCCATAGGCTGGGTTTCAACAAAATATAAAACGATAAAGTGGACTTTATAAACGGTTTATTATAAAAAACATTAAATCATATTCATGCGATTGTGCGAATCCGCGCGTGCCCGTACGACAGCATATCTAATAATTTAAGCTAATTAAAATTGAATTAATTGAATCGTTCACATATTGATGGTCGTCAATTGAATTTTGCGTAACACACGCGCATTACAGGCTGTTGCCTCCTGGAGCTCCGTGAGTCGACTGCTAGATTTGAAAAGGGGGGGACCCGACCTTAGCTCGTCCGGCTATAACGTGATATGCAGCCGACGTCACAGGCGAATCATGGTTTGAACACATTTTAAATCTGAACATACACATTCTGTTCATCAACTGACGACGTTAAATTAAATCTTTAAAAATTTTCTTTCTACCATTTTCTGGAACATTCTGAAATCATTTAAGCTTTTTACAGTTACAGTCCGACCCTGCTGTGTGACTGAAGATACACTTTTTTGCTTACTTCTGTCATTCGACCGAATCTTTTGCGTTTTTTAGTAGTTTTTTCTACTCTCACATCACTTGGATCTTCAAAATCACTTTCACTATCACCTATCATTGTCTGCTCTGATTCTCTTATGAAACAAAAACACCGATTTATAACCTCAAAACATGCTTCCTTCAGCAAAAACTAAGCAGACTGATTCAAAACAACATGATGGCGTGTGCATAACAGTTGGCTCAGAGCTGTCTTACCTCCTTCTTTTTCTGTAGCGCTCTGACTTACCCCTTTCATAACCTGTATAAGTTTCTTTCTTTTAGTTTTTTTCTACACACTACACCCATTCTTAACCTGTAATATTTTTACATTGGATAACACCTAGAGATGGCACAGTAAACTTAATTTCCAAATTTTTTTTACTTTCCCCCTTCCCCTGGACCCTTCATATTCATTAGTTACTGCAATTTCTTTTACTTAATTTTACCAATTATTTTACTTTGTTTACAATTTTATTGTTTACTTTGAGTAGGGATTTTATTTGCTATTTGTATAACCATTGCATACACACACATTCTGTGATCAACTGTTTGTGAGTTATGACTGTTTTAATAACAAAATAAACACTAGATTCTTAGGTGTTTGCTAGAAATTTTCTGAAAACAAACATGAATTTGACCTTAGGAAAGCATATGCACAAACAGACTTATACACAACTTTATATATTTATTTTTTATAAATTGCAAATTATATATTTACTTTTCATATTTATGAACTTTACTTTTATACTTTTTATATTTATTTACTTTTTATATTTATATTTCTTGCTCTACTAATAAATATAAATATAATTGTATATTATTATTTATATATTTACTTTGTATATATTTATATACATTCATAAATTACTTTTACATATATATTGCAGATGAGAACCCAGATTTTGTGCCAGACGGAGATGAAGAAGAGCACTATGAAAATGGAAACATAACTACAAGCCTGTCCATATAACAAAAAGCAGTCCCAGAGAAAATGCTTCTGCTGTTTGCTCTGATGTTGACATCCAACCACAGTTACCAGTTTTTGAAGAAGTAAAGTGCTTCTTCCATTCGATGCTACCAGCAGTGAACTCTGTTGTTTTAGTGTTTTGTGATTCTGAATTTATAAAAACAGAAACCAATAGGTATACTGGAACAACAATTACAAAGTCAAGTAGACAAAATAAATTAATAGAGCTCTCAGTGTGGGTTTTATCGGGTAATATCATGTTACATAAAATGTACAATATTTTTGCAATAAATTCAATATTTGCCTGTTGTTAAGACCATGAAATACTGACTACTGGAGTACAGATGTTATGTTAGGCTCTTCTTTTGCAGGAAAGATAATGAAAAAAAAGATTTTATCCTAACTGATGCTTCCACTGGTTATATGCTAAACTCTGAAATATATACAGGGACGCATTTCATTATTTAATTTATTACAATTTTGGTATTAGATTTCTTTCTTTCTTTTATCATGAGTGCTTATTTAAATTTGTCTCACTGTGGTCATATGTCAGTTGTTAGTAAAAACCACGAAAACCATAATTTCCTATATTCCCAAGCCCATACAGGAGGAAAGGACCCTTTTAACCTTTTCACATGTCACATCGCTTGAGTGATGACCTCTCTCCTGATTGGTTGTCCGATGCTCCAGGAGGCCCAGTCCGAACCCTGTGACCCGGGCGTGGTCCCATAGTAACCAAAGTCTATAAAAACTGACAACACAGTGAGATCGCGCTTTTATTGTTCTTATTTGGCTTATTCTGATATAGTTCACTAGAGAAGTCCTGTAACATTGGAGAGCGGGTCGGGTGTGTACCATGTGTGTCTTAGATATATGTTCTCCATCACTCCTTGTAACTACTGTGTGGTGTGCTGCGAGTTGTAAGTACTGAAATGTAATTCTACAAGAGTGTTCAAAAGTGTTTCATGAGTATAATCTAAACATCAATTTTGCTAAATGTTAAATAAAGGAATGTTTATTGTAAAGCTAGACTCTGTAACCAATCATTTCACACAACCCACTCACATTGCTTAATAGTTTGTTGTTGATTCACTGCTCGGTCTGGCAAATTGGTGGCAGCTGTGCTGGGATAGGTTGCAAAAAGACCTACAAAAAGTTGTGAAGTGATTGGGTGGAGATTGTCATAAATTTGGCAGACGGTTCTTTTCCATAAACAATTGTGTTATAGATAATGTATTATTAAATATGATTGTTTAACGACTGTTTACTGAATAGACTATTTCTTTTGTATGGTCATGATATGATGTTTGAATGTTTAAAATAAGAATAATTTTATGTTTATGTAAATGTTAACATCTGATGTAATTGATATGCCTGGTTTGTTTCTCTTTGATGATTTACTTTTTTTTATGCATACTGTTATTTTCTGAAAGATTAGCTTCTAAAGAGAATAGGAATGCTATTTGGTATATGTACATTTTTATGTAATAGTAGATTTTTAACTATATTTAAATATGAACATGGAAATGAAGTCAAGTAGATTCAGAAGTATGTATATTCGTTTTCGTTAATAGCAGATGACTTACTATGTAAAGTCCGCTTGGACAGAGAAAATGCAATATTTGAAGAGTGCTTTGAGATATTAAACGAACCAATTTGGATTACTCTACCAAAGATGATTCGGAATTGAAGTAAACGAATATATTTTGGCATATCTATTGTATCAGTTAGAAACCTAATTGTTTAAGACTGTTAACACCTTAATGTGTGACTCTCTTATATTTCATTTAAAGTCTGTGGGATCGGGTTTAAGAAAAAGTAAAAATAGAACTGAGTTTATGTCTGAATCTCGAAATTTTGGTTTACCTGTGTGACAAGTGACTAATAGCGTTGTCTCCTAACTTGTACATGCGAGTAGGGACCAGAGTAGGTACCATCACCGCCTACTACCAACACGTAAGTTCAGCAAACTTACCTAGTCCTTCCATGTCACAAAGTACTCCTTTAACTGCACCCATTGTCAAGTTACCTAAAGTTTGTTTTGTACCTCTGTTAGAACAAACCGTACCCTTACCTGAACAGCCTGTGTATGATATACCCAAGAAATCTTCATGAGTGGTCGCCCTATTTACTACTTACCCATCACTGACCCAGATGTATTATTAGAAGGGTTCAAAACTCTATTACGTATTCTAATATTCAGGCGTCCCCGAACAAGCATCTCGAACATAGGTGGGATGGAGTAATTCTCACATGTACATATACTGTATATAGTAATTCACTACGTTACATATACTCTCATTTCTACTCAAAGTTAAAACGTTACCGATAGTAGTAGTATGGTGAAGAATCGGTAAGTTAATCAGGCTCTTCCTCATCTGTACCTAGTGATTTACTCTCTATCGTATTGCTTACACTAGTTGTTATTACCAACATATACATTCTCTGTGGAAAAATTAATTCTCATCCCTAGTTTTTCATCAAATCTACGCCTATTAATCCGTCATACCTCGTTTTAACATCAGCTAAAACAAAATCATGATATACTCTACAATTATTACCGACCATTAGGCCTACATTTTGCACTCTGTACACTTTAAGTTTATCACTTGTTGCTCCTCTCGCAATTATACTACTCTCCCGAATTCTCTTTTGACTAATGCCAGGTTTTAAGACAGATATCATTGCACCGGTATCTAATAGAAATCTACAGGCCTTTCGTCCTACTGCAATATTAATTAACATTTGATTTGATTTTGGTCATCTAATTCTTCACACATTACATCGGTCACTTGGTATTGAAGATTTCTAACAGTACTGAATTTATGGTGGACGAAAACCTCTTGATTCCCTTGGGACCCTAGTTCGATAGTCCAGTGCCATTTCCTGACGAACCCGCTTCATTTGGGTGTGCCCGTTTCGATTTACAATCTCTAGCAAAATGTCCTGGCTTCTGGCATGCATAACATCGTACACGATTGTCATTTTTATTGCCGGTCATTTCCTATCGGTTAGTATTATTATTATTATTAGGACTACTACTCTTATTATTATTACTTTTATTATTATAACTGTTAGTAACCTTACTACTTTTCTACTTTCTAAACCCATCGTTATTCATAAATTGCTTACGCTTATGACAATTCTTTGCAATATGCCCCGTTTTCTTACAATTAAAGCAAATGGCGAAAAGGTTCCCTTCTTTATGTGATTTCCGCGCTTCTACAGCCTCGACTTCTGCTACTGTTGTAGCTATTTGTATAGCCTCGGTAAGAGTTGATGGCATACGGTATCTAACTTGTTTTCCCACTACTCCCTGAAGACCGTTAATATAGGCAGCTAACATGAGGGTCTCTGCCTCATCATTAATTATAGCCTGCTGTGTAGGCTCGGGTACTTGTCTGATCATTTGTGAACATAAACGTCTGCATCTGTCTGCAAACTGCTCAGGGGTCCCATGTTTATACTGGGTCGTGTTTTGAAAAGCGCTATAGTGAAACTGATCAAGTTGCTTTATTTTAAAGCGTTCAATAAAAATCTCTCGAAACCGCTGATATGTTGTATTATCACGAGTAGCTTCTTCATTACTGTTTAGATATAATGCGGCTGATCTGGTCAGCTTAAGTACAATGACTGTAATTTTATCCGTATCCGTCAAATTACCTTATTTAGCTGCACGATCTATTTTGTTAAAGAATTCCGTTACAGTTACAGGGCCGTCTCCTGACCAATTCTCTATGAGATTACAAACAGTAAGGTCTCTAATAAGCCGCTAACACTAGCAGTTGTTGGAGTGGTCATAATTGCCTTTTTTCCAGGTTCCATTTTTGTTTATAATAATACGCGTTTTACAATAAAATATAAGAAAACCAGATTCAACAATCGCGACACTAATAACTGTCTGTCGAGTGCTTATCTACTCTGTGGTTGTGGTTGCGAGAAGTGATAACAGTGAACGTACACCGTAACAGTTTAAAAACACACTATATTCACAGTAACAAATAAAAAATTTCAAAGCTTATGCAAATAAGAATTCCGAATAATAAAAACAAAATGTACCCACACAAACTACCCATTCGTTTACAAGATCACGTAGTGAATTCTATCTCTAGTTTAACTACTTTGACTCTATTTACCCTTGCTTTGTCGGTACAGTTCGAATGCCCATTAATATCTCTCTCAATTATCCGTTGTAGCAGCGTACGTAATAGAGTTTCGCACCCTTCTAACAGTACATCTGGGTCAGTGATGGGTAAGTAGTAAATAGGGCGACCACTCATGAAGATTTCTTGGCTATATCATAGACAGGCTGTTCAGGTAAGGGTGTGGTTTGTTCTAACGGAGGTACAAAACAAACTGTAGGTAACTTGACAGTGGGTGCAGTTAAAGGAGTACTTTGTGACACGGAAGGACTAGGTAAGTTTGCTGGACTTAGGTGTTGGTAGTAGGTGGTGATGGTACCTACTCTGGTCCCTACTCGCATGTACAAGTTAGGAGACAACGGGTCTCTATTAGTCACTTGTCCCACAGGTAAACCAAAATTTTGACATTCAGACATAAACTCAGTTCTATTTTTACTTTTTCTTAAACCCGATCCCACAGACTTTAAATGAAATATAAGAGAGTCACACATTAAGGTTCTTCTTCTTCTTCTTCTTCTTATGGCGATACTTCGGAATTCATTCCATCAAGTTTCTGGCAGACCAGTAGAGAGCTGCAAGGTCTCTGTTTGATTGTTGATTTTTGTCGAGTCGTGAGCACACTAATAGGTGTTCTTCATCCATCCTGCTGTTAGGTTCGTGACAAACAGTGCATGTTGCTGTGGGATAAATGTGTATCTTCTCGAGGTGGGCGGCTAGGCAGTCGTGTCCCGTTGCTAGTCTGAAGAGCTTCTTTTCTTGGTTTAGATTTGTTAACGGCCCAGAGTTCGTTCACTTTTTCCCATTTCCTTCCGGCTGCCTTCTGTTTTATTTCTTTTTCCCAATCTTCCAGGGTGCTTTTTTTGATAATTTTCTTTGCAGCCTGTACTGAAAGGGGTCTATTTGCCATTGGGAGGGTGGTTCCTTTTTTGGCCAGGTCATGTGCCTTCTCATTGCCGTCTATTCCGACGTGCGCTGGTATCCACTGGAATACTACCGTTTTCTTCATGCCCTCTAAATGTCTGATCATTGATTTTATGTCTTTGATTCAGGGAGATAGCCTCTTGTTGGATTTTACTGCTTGGATTGCTGCTTGGGAGTCGACCAGAATAACAGCCTTGCTGAACGCGTTTATTCTGTAAAGTAAGTTTTTCAGGGCTAGATATATAGCTTCCACTGCACCATCGAAATTAGTATTGTGTCGTCCAACTGCGGCATACTGAGAAAAGAGTTTGGAATACACTCCGGCTCCTGCCCCTGTTCCATCTTTCTGGGATCCATCCGTGAAAACTCTCAGCCATTTGTTTTCCGGGTACTCTTCACTAACCATGTTAAGTGCTGAACACTTGAGCATGTCTGGTATGTCCGTCTTCTTGCTTAGTTTTTTGGGTAGGTTCATTTGTGCTTCCACTTCTCGGTATTGTAAGGGGTCAAGCGGCAGTGTAGCTTCCTCGAAGGTGTTCGATGGCAATTTCTCATGCAAAACTCTTCTACTGACGTCCAGCGGCGTTTTCTGCGATTTTAGCCTGGTATTATTCTGTGGGCAAACAGATCCATTTTGCCTTTTGGGACGTCTCCATTTTCACGAGGCTCACTGCAGCTAGTTTTTCTATTTCTTTTATGATGGGGGGGGTTCTTCATGTAGAGTTGTAGTGCTGTTATTGAGGTAGTCTTCACCCCGCCTGATATAAGTCTTAGAGCATTTGACTGCGCGCGTTCTAGATGTTCTAGTCTCGATTTATTTGCCGTTGCAACCACTTCGCTCCCATAAGTGATGATAGGTTTGACATAAGTTTTGTAAGTTATATTAAGCAAATCTTGGTTGCATCCCCACTTTGCTCCAGCTAGTCTTTTCATCAACCCAATTCTCTTGTTTGCTTTTTGCGATGTTTTGTTTACTTGATCTTCCCATGTAAGCCTGTTATCTAGTATCACTCCAAGATATTTCGTGCTATCACTCTTTGTCAGTGGGTCATTGCCAATTTTTATGTTAAAGTCAGGGTTGGCATGCTTGAGACTGAAGTTTTGGTAAATAGTTTTCGTTTTGCTGATGATCATATTATTTTCTATAGCCCAGCTTTCTAGGACTTCGAGCGCCTCATTGATTTTGTTTTCTAGCTTTTCCTTTTGTTTCTTGTCTGTGTTTTTTTCCGCTGCCCACAGTACCACGTCGTCTGCAAACATGCTGACCTCGATTCCTGGGATGGTTTGTAACTTCTTCGGCAAATCGTTGATATAAACGTTGAAGAGGGTTGTGCTGGATGCTGCACCCTGCGGCAGGCCGACTTTGGACTGTTTGAAACGTGACTCGTGTCCTTCCCATCTTGTTTTAACCCATCTTTGTTGTAGGAAGCTTTTGTACCAATTCAACATACGTCTTCTTACATTGTATGATTTCAGTTTGGCATTGTATGATTTTAGTTTTTCCCTCCAGACTGTATCGTATGCTCCCTTGAAGTCTACAAAAACCGCCAACGTGCTCTTCTTCTTGTGGAATCCATCTTTCACGCTTTGTACTAGTCTGGTCAATGCGTTTGAGGTCGACATATTGGTCCGAAATCCTGCCTGTTCTTCCATTAGTTGGTTTTGATTTTCTAGATACCAATTTAGTCTATCTGTAACCATCTTTTCCATGATTTTAGCCAGGATTGGAGACAAAGCAATCGGTCTGTAGGACTCCATTTCGTTGGGTTGTTTTCCAGGCTTCAAGAGTGGTATGACTACTGCTTTTGTCCAGTCTGCCGGTAGTGTGAGCTCATTGTTCACCCAAAAATCATTATAAATATCCAGGAGCATCTGTTTTGCTGCTGGCCCAAGGTTTTTCACATTTCCGGAAATATTTGGTCATCCCCTGGTTGTTTTTGTTTTTCGTATTTCTGATGGCTTCATTTAACTCCTGAATGCTGAATGCCTTTTCAAACATTCTGTCCAGGTGAGTGTTCCCCATCGGAGCTGCTCTTTCATTTCTTAGTTTGTGTTCTATCTTTTTCAGTTCTCTTGGAATAGTATATTGACTTTGGTACATAATATTGAATTTTTTAGCTATTATCTTTCCATCGGTTTCTATCCTGCTGTGAACATTCATTGGATGACTCCGTTTCTCAGGGTATTTATCATTGAGAGTATTCAGGAATTTATGTGTTTTTTGAGCATCTCTTCTATAATCTATCGATCCTATGAATTTATTCCACGTCTCTTTTTGTTTCATTTATCCGCCTCTTGAGTACCGCACTTTCTTTTCTCCACTTGACGACATCGTTTCTTCTCTCTTCGTCGCTTTTCCCCTGTGAACGTTCAGCTTCTTTTCTTGTATTATCTCTCTTTATCCGTTGCTCATTTAATTCCTTATTCCAGAAGGGTTTGTATCGATATACTTTCCCCCGAGGGATGCTGTCTTTGGCGCTTTTCTTCATAATTTCACAGAATTTTTTGAGTTTATTATACGGCGTATCCCTAGATTCCATTTCTAGAGCTTTCTCATCCACTAATCTTTTGTACTTTTCCCAGTTTGCCTTCTTGAAATTCCACCTGGCTTTAACTTTTGGTTTCTTCTTTATTCTATTTTTTTTTTCACAACTATGGTAACTGTCATAGCATTCAGAATGGAAATATGTAAAATTAAACGGACCTCTCTAAGTACGTCACAGCAGCTATTATAGCTATTATTTACCCAAACTTTAGAGGCAAAAATTAAAGGTACACCTGTCAATATTTATAAATCATTTCTGACTTCTGATTTTATACATGTTGGCACCTAAAGAATAGTTTTAAACAATTTACGTTTAAATAAAAAATAGCATATCTTTAAATAGATACATTTGTATGGAAGCAAATTGTATTACTAAGATTTGAATCTTTACAATTATTGTTATTACTATGTCCTTCAGTCTTTCGACTGGTTTGAACCCTCCCCGCATATACCCGTGGTGCGTGTGTTATGGAGTCTCACATGTATATGGGACATACAGTTTAACGCCGGATCCGAACGGCATAGTTGGGGAGGGTTTATACTAGGCATATACCTGTCACTGGTTTGCCATTGCCTTGAGAGGGGGAACGGTCGTATCTCAATCAGATGGCCCGGCAGGAATCAAACCCGCCCCGACAGAATAGCAGCGCCACATGCTAGCCACTACGCCACGACCGATCACCCTTTACAATATAATGGTCAATTATACCAAAATGTTCTGAACCTGCTCACAACTTCCCGAAACGACGTTCTTTAAAGTTACGGAAAGTCAGCAGTCAAATAAAACGTTTCCGACCGCTGCCGCCTAGCACACATAAGAAAAGTAAAATTGATTTTTCCTTAACACCTTTTGTTTTAATTGACCTGTTGAATTTTAATGATTTAAAGAATATGACTTTATCTTTCCTTACTATGGGAAAAGTCAGTAAGGTAGAAAAAAGTTAAACTGACAAGCATAATTTACAAATAATATTACTTATAACTTATAACAATATAAGCAATTGTGTAAATATGCTTACCTTTATTAGAAGAGCATTTTTCTATTGCAGCTTTGACCATCAAACGGGTTCTTTGTTTGATGTTACAGATCATTGTTACACTCAAAACAAAATACAGTCTAATTTACACTTTACACAGAGCGACGTGCTAGGAATGTAACAATAGGCAGGCAATCGAACACACTCTCTGCAGTGCTGCCAGATCTCACGGAAGTCGCTTACGCGAAAGTATGGAAATACAGTAAATTAATATACAATGCTCTGATATACTCCATGCTCAGAGCGCACCGAGTGCCAATTTGGTTCAACTATTAATATTCATGACACATTCATTCCACCTCCATTCTGACTTCTGACAAAAAAATTGAAAACACTCCAATGAATCCTTGAAATAAGATGGCGGTCAAACAAGAGGATTATAATCTGAATCCGGTATAATATGGATGTCATGATGCGGTGGGAGCCATATTCACTGAAATTTTTCAATGTTCGGATGCCGGATTGGTAGTGATATAAATATATATATATTGTAATATAAATAATATTACAAATAAAAATAAAAATTAAATTGAATTGATATGTGTTGATACGTATTGATATTTTGTTTATCACTGGATCAGTCTGACTCCTTAAAGCCCCACTAGTTGGGCAAGTCAATTTGTGATATAAATAATATTACAAATAAAAATATAAATATAAATATAATTGAAATATATGTATAGATAAATATTGTGAGTGTAGCTTTTGTGATAACAAAGGTATTGTGCTCTTCTTTTAGCCCCACTGTTTAGGCTAGTCAAATGGTAATATAATTTCAAGTGTAATAATAAACAAAATATAAAGATATTGATGACAAGAATATGTTATAACTAGGTGTGTTTGATTGTTAAATAACAAATACATCAAACTTTAAAAATTTTGCAAATATTTTTTCTTGTGCTTGTATCGAATTTGACTGAATGATTTAATTTAATTAATTAATAATTAATTAATTAGTTGAGTTTGTAATTTCCTTCTATATCTATTCTCTCAATGTGAATTATGTTTTTGCTTAATAAAAAATAATAATAACATTAATGGTAGAAATAAAAACAATGCTGGTAACTGAATAATGATTTGCGTTTATTCATTCAAAATTGTGCGCCAGTCAAACTGCGCATGTCCCAGGCACTGGCGAATATTCGCCACAGTCGGCAGTGAGAAAAATCAACAAATATATTTTTTACAAGTTTAAATTTATGGTTCTTTTAACGAGTCGAAATGGTCAGAGGGCAAGGAACAAGATACATTTAACAGGTATTCTTAAACTAAATGTTAATATCTGAAATAGAACAGAATTATTATTACAATTGTCAATTAGAAAGAAATTATTTAAATTTTGAACCAAGTCGAAGAAATGACGTCACTCCTCTCCAGGAAGCACTGGCTGATCGTCTTTATAGAAATTCAGCAATGGCCGCCGTCTGCTCGATTTTAACTGCTATGATGCCGTTGGAATTGAAGATCTTCTCCCACAGAAATAAAACGATGTTCCCTTTTCTGCGAAGTGGTGTTGGTCCAAAATATAGTGTTGAATGTCCCCTCGTCGTCTGCGATGTCGAATTCTGGATGGATCTCTTGTGTAGTGTGATGTTCAAATATGTGTGTTGGTTTTCTGTGAATTCGTTCCAAAATTGTTCAAAATGGCTGTCGATTTCTGGTGTAGAGTTTTATGGTGTTATACTGTGTTTTTGGAAATTTGTGAAGTGTTAAACATTGATAGATAAGGTTATTTCACTTGTTAGTTCATCTCCGTTACACGCCACATAACCACACTTGGTTTTAATACAAATTATTTGGGTTTCAATACTCCACTAACACATTTTTCAACTGTTCAGCTTTGCGATTAACAATAGACTAATAGACGCAACGTCGTCGTTTTAGGGCAATTTGTGGTATGTCTTTTTCCTCTTCATATTGTTTAATTATAAAATATCTGTCTAAGACTTGTTTCACTATCTAACTATACATAACAAGTTTTCTTATTTTTTACTGTATTTCAAATATTTCTTAATTTTACATGAATCTAACTATTCAGTAATATTGCTTATTTAATTTTACATCTTTTGATATATAGCTGGGTTTGTTTCAAACTCATTTAAGCCCAAAAATTACAATTTTACATAATGATTGTATGCCCCATATTTTGTACAAATTCAGTGTTTTAAAGGTTTTTATTTGTTTTTTCGGTATAATATTTCCCTGGAATACACCTAATAACTCCGTAATTACTTTGTTGTTAATAATTTGGTTATTAAAACATTTCAATACTGATTAATTTGCTGTTTAGTCTGATTTGATTACTATCATAAGCCTATTTTTGACTGTTTCCAAAAGAAGTTAATTTTCTTTCTTTTGTCATTCTATTTGCTATTAACTGTATCTGTATTAATTATATTTTCAATTTCTGTATTGTATGTATTGAATTCTATTCCTATTACATAGATTAATTCTTTGATAGATAATTTTTTGTTTATAGGCCATTCTGTGTTTACAAAAATGGTGTCTTGGCTGGTCTGTTTGTACAATTATACATGGTTTACTGATTTGAATAAAATTATTACATTTTTATGCCCTACTTGCCTCTCTGACTTACACAATGGAAAATTAAATGACATGATTTTAAATACAATAGAATATCTTGTATCTACTAAACTTTCTTTATACTAATAACATCATTGAACCATAACATGAACATCTTATGCCTAATTTTAACAAAAACATCTTATTATCAACTATTTTCCATATATCACCTAATTTTAACAAAAACATCTTATTCCTATTATTTTTTACTGTATCATCAAATGATAACAAAATAGCTTATCCTAGACATAATTTAATTAAAAAAAATAAAAAACTCCTATTACTAGTAACACTGTCAGTCACTAACTGTCTTGTGTATTATGTTTCTTTTGAAAACACTTTAACTGTGATCAAAAAACATCTTGTATCTATTTACACCTTACATCTAAAATATTATCTAATTAATAATAAATAACAATCATCTTAATATTAGTCATACCTTCAGTTATGAACTGTCCTTTGGTATTTTTGTCCTTCTCACCATTTACTTAGCTATAATTAAAGAAAACATTTTATATGTAATAGTTTTTCTTATATCTAATTTAAAAACTCTTATTACTGGTAATGTTGTCAGTCCTTAGACTGTCTTTCATTCCAATGGTTTTATTATTATTATTCTACACTCATGGTAGTCTTTTTATAATATTTAAACTTCATTGAAGATTTTTTCATAGATTTTTTAACTATGTTTCTCACTATACACTCTGTAGTTTCTTAATTTTGTTATCTCACTCCACTTTATTGGATTCTACACTCTGGTAGTCTTTTTAGTGAGTTCTACACTATGGTAGTCTCTTTTGACATTTTTTAACATATTACACTTACAACTAATATACAATTTGTGTTTTATAGTATTGTATCTTGTAACTTGTTTGGGGTTTACCTATATCGGTTTCAATTTTGTCTCATGGTATTTATTATATGACTAACATTTTGTTTTGGCATATCTCTTCCTGTTTCTGGTCTCTTTGTGGGAATCTTGATATGTTTTGTCCCTTCTTCAAATATCACATTAGTAGTTTCCTTATTAAAATGGTTTCATGACAGATTATTTCCTTTTTTATGGTCCTTCCCTTTTTGTACTGCTTCCCCAATCTACTGGGTATACTGCTGGTTTAACTGGTTTTTTCATAGTAGGTTATTTTAATTAATGGTTTTCTGTATTATTTTCCATTTTTATTCACATTTTATAGACTTAATTATACAGTTTCTAGTGTAATCCTTAAACAATTTATTCTTCTCACTCACTATGGAACTTTTTCTTTTTTTTTTTATGTAACATTAATTCAAATGTTTAGTGTGATAATTTTGTTATGTTACATATGCTCTCCTGTAAAAGTGATTAGTTCAGATCATACTCTGTATGGATGAAATAATTACTACTAATTCTTTTGTATTTACATTTTCTCCGTGATTACATGTTTTCACTTTATATACCTTCTTTTTCCACCATTGCTTCCTCTCAGCTGATGTGTATCTCCTTCCTTAGTTTCTTTTTTTTTTTTTTTCATTGGTAAGTGGTCTTCAATCTTGTGTATAACATTATCATTTTATATTCCTTCTTATTTGGTGCTTCCTCACCAGTATGTTCTATAATTATGAAATATGTATAGATAGTAAGAATCAGCAAGTCAAGAATGACTTATGCTGATCGTAATTACATACAAAGAAAAACTGGTGAGAGAAATTTCACGCGGTACTCCCCGACCATACTCCCGGTACATTGCTGACCAAATTTTCAGGAGTGTGTGTTTTTTTAAGAGGCGGAGTATGTGACGATTTTATTAATAAAAATAAAGTAATTAATTAAGTTGATAATGTATAGGTTGATAAATTTTAAGTGTTTAATAAAATCTCACATTTTTTACCTAAAGCTTATTGTAATCATTAAATAATAATAATATTTAAATCAAAGTCTAATAATATATTAAAAGGAATACGAGAGTACAGAAAGGGTAAAGCTTGTTAATTAATCCTGCAGAAACAGGCGCTAACCAGAATCAACTTGTTTTCCAACCCCTTAACTAACTAAAAATAATTGTAAATTGATTATTATTTAAATAATTAAACTAGATCACTATAATGTACTCTGATAGCAATTGTAACTAAGAATCTCTCTACTTAATTATTTAATCTAATTTTAGTCCTTTAAATAAAAAAGAAACTTGGAACTATTTTTATGTTGAGTTGAACTGTCGCGAGATTACTACTCGCACCCCTAACTATTTTCGCCCACTTGCTAGGGAGCGGTCAAACAGTAAGCTGTGTACTGCCGATATGTGCAACGTTAAAAATAGTTTATTACAAAATGTAATTAATCCGTCAGTTAAGACACTGACGCATTCTTTTTACTATTAAACAATGTGTTGCGTTAATGTAGTTGAACCGCGACTCATAAATATGGTGTAAACGAGTGAGAATGAATAACTAAAATTTAGCGCCGGTGACATCTCTTCTAAAATCTTAAAATATAATACTTATGTAATTAAAACTGTGGTAATCCCATGAAGTGAAGTGCTACAATCAAACTATCATGTGAAGTGTATACAGGTGAATGAAACTTTGTGTTAATCATTCAGATCAACGAGCTATTACTATCAGTTAGCCAAGAGCTGAGAACCAGGAGACACCATGATCTAAAAGACTTCAGGACTACACCATTCCCGGATACGAAGATAATGAGAGATACCTGACCTACTTCAAACATGCTGCAACCGAGGACCTACGACTGGAATAACGCAGAGCTGGAAGACATCAAAAAAGGTGACACGGAGGCAAGCCTTCCGTGCTTATGAAATACTAAATATTATATTCAACAAAAGACAATTAATTTAACCACATTAAGAGATTTTAAGTAATTGTATAACAGTAATTGTATACTCATAACTTGTATACTTATCCCTAGTAAAGGAGTTATAGCTCTAAACTGTAAAGCCTTATTGTTTAAAAGATTAATAAAGACCATTCTTCAAATGGCAAAATTTTGAAAGCTTTATATGGCGAGGTAACCATTCTTAACGTATTAGAGGAAATCCCGGATCCGGAGAATCAATTAAATTCATGTACATCTTATTTTAAGGGGCCTTGTAAAGAATAAAATATAATCATCATGTAAACTGTAAGCTGTTGAAGCATATGTGTCGAGAATTTTAAGTAGAGAAAATAATACAATATGTAATAAAGAGATGTCATCAGGAGTACATACTATACTGAGTGCATAAATCAACAGTCTCCCCTTCCCTGAATCCTTGTATATTTAGTCTTTGTTGTTCTGATTAATTTTCAGCTCGTCACAAGTAAGGCAGCCTGAATAATTGGCAGAACCAATTATTGCGGGTTCCCTAAGTTATAACACAGGAGAAGATGTTATACCCTGCTGTCCAATACTTCAATTGAGTCCAGAGGTATTATCATCTCTGCTCAACACATAAGACTGATGGCATTTTCTACATCCAGTCATAAAAATAAATAAACAGTAAAAGTAGTCATTTTTGACTAAAATAAACATCTTTAGATTCTTCACTTCATAATACGTTATATTAATTAATACTTTTATACACTTGACTCTTCTTCTCTCTTAAAGCTTATTCCATATTAGGTGGTTTAGGTATGTGGTATAATATACATTTCATCATGTTTACATAGTAAGTAGTATTTATATTTACTCTTTCTACCATCTGGTATCCATTGAGTTACTTTTATTGCTCATGGTATAACATGAATTAATTCTTTATCACTTTCACTATAACAGTGGTTGTTGTAACAGCATTATCATTATTAGTATCAGGTTTTTTTTTTTTGTTTTTTGGTCTCACTATTTGGTCTTTAGTGAGCTGGTCCTTCTTCATTGTTCCATTTTTATTAAATTATTTTCTGTGTGAGTTTGGTTAATTTGTTCGATTAAGTCATATGACATTCTGGTTTTCTTTCTCCTTTAGAATTTTGTATCTCTTTCTTACAAAATCTTTTTTCATATTTCAGAGTTATTTCTCATCATTTGTATGAGTAATGATGTGAGTTTAATGTTTTTTAATTTTAGACATTTTTATTCAACTACATTCTTTCTTATTCATAGTTGTTTTTCAAATATTTTGGTATAAGTTGTACTTATTATTGTTTTGAATTTTGAAATTATTATTCCTCAAAATTCTTTTTTCATTCATAATAGTCTTTGAATGTTTGTGTAAGTGGTACTTACTAATTATTTTGAATTTGGACAATTATTATCCCCCTCCAAATTCTTTTTACTTGCATAATAGTCTTTGAATATTTGTGTAGCTTGTACCTACTATTGCTTTTGAATTTGAAGCTTATTATGTTCAAAATTCTTTTTATTTATTCACAATAATCCTTCAAATGTTTTGTTGTAAGTTGTGCTTACTGATTTTTGGAATTTGGTAATTATATTCTTATCAAAATTCTTATTTTGTTCACAATATTCTTTCTGATATTTGGTGTAAGTTGTACTTACTAATTTTTGAATTTTGTAATTATATTCTTATCAAAATTCTTATTTTGTTCACAATATTCTTTCAGATATTTGGTGTAAGTTGTACTTACTAATTTTTGGAATTTGGTAATTTATTATTTCTCAAAATTCTTATTTCGTTCACAATATTCTTTCTGATATTTGGTGTAAGTTGTGCTTACTGATTTTTGGAATTTGGTAATTATATTCTTATCAAAATTCTTATTTTGTTCACAATATTCTTTCAGATACTTGGTGTAAGTTGTGCTTACTGATTTTTGGAATTTGGTAATTATTTTTATTTCTCAAAATTCTTATTTCATTCACAATATTCTTTCAGATACTTGGTGTAAGTTGTACTTACTAATTTTTGAATTTTGTAATTATCTACTTATCAAAATTCTTATTTCGTTCACAATATTCTTTCTGATATTTGGTGTAAGTTGTACTTACTCATTTTTGAATTTTGTAGTTTATTATTTCTATCAAAATTCACAATTTCTTCATAATGGTTTTAACTTATAATTATGAGTCCTCCAAATATTTTTTAATGGATAACTGATTATAAGTTCCTTTTACTTTATTCGAAATGATATCCTTTAGTACATACGTATTGTTATTATTGTTTTTAACAATCAGGTATGGGCCGGTATACAGCAGTAACAACTTTTTGGTAATGCCTTCCAAAGTACTGGGTAATTCCCTGTTTTTTAGCAGTACCTTTTCTCCGACTTCATAGCTTATTATTTTCTTAACAGCCTTTTGATATTTGTTCTTGCGCCTTTCCTGGTCTTCAGCCAATTTATTGTAGAATCTGATTCGATTGAATTTGTATTCTTGACTCCTAGGGAACTCTATTATTTCTTGTATTTCTCTCGGAGGCGGTTTTTCATACATTGCCGTGTATGGCGTGGTACCAATAGCGGTGTGATATGACAAATTAAGGAATTCTTCAGTAGCTAATAAATATTCTTGCCACTTCTTTTGTTGATTATAGCAATAAGTCCGTAATATTCTTCCGACCTCTCGCAGTACCCTCTCCGCTGGATTGCTGCTGGGGTGGTAGACAGACGTCTTGTATGTCTTAATGCCCAATGTATTCAGAGTGTTTTTCCACCGCCAACCCTTAAATTGCGTTCCATGGTCGGTGATTATGGATGTCGGGCTTCCTACCTCTGGAATGTAATGATTTGTTATTATTTCTAGAGTCTTCAGAGTGGTGGCTCTGTTCACAGGGTATAGTTTTGTAAATTTTGTAAAATGATCCATCATAATAACAATATACTTGTATCGATGGCGTCCGCCACTGCGGGGAAATGGACCACATATGTCCAGAAAGACCTTTTCCAGTTTAGCTTGTGAGGTAATTGGTATCATCATACCCTCCTTTTTCTCATTGTTGGTTTTCACCAATTGACATATCAGACAGGTTTTAAGGTAGTTTCTCGTTTTTCTATTGATACTTTTTATGTGACAATTCTCTTCTATTGCCTTGATCACCTTCATGGCTCCCATGTGACCGTATCGTAGGTGATAGTCCAGGATGATATCCTTTTCGATTGTAGTAGGGATCATGATCTTCCATATTTCCTCATCAAGGGATGTCTTGATGAATAAAATCCCATTATGCATACAATAAAATTTGTTTATTGTGTCATCTTGGTTGGAGAGACGAAGTTTAATAGAGTTTAACTTCGGATCGGACTGCTGGTGTTTGCTGATGTCCTGCACTATCTTCTCTAAATCGGATCTGTCCTTAATAATGTTATAGATTTTCAAAATGCTCTCCTTTTCGCCTTCGAATGTTTGTTCTTCCAGATTCACTCTTGACAATATGTCAGCTACTACATTTTTACTTCCAGGAACATACTCCCACTGTATATCGTATTCCTGTAGGGCGAGTACCCATCTGGTCAATCTACCATGGCTTAGTTTGCATCTTCTTAGAAATGATATTGACTTGTGATCTGTTCGGACGGTCACTGGATATCCGAGGATATACGTCCGAAACTTCCCGCAGGCAAAGACTACACTTAGCAGTTCTTTTTCCGTCACATTATAGTTCTTTTCACACTGGTTAAGGGTTCTGCTAGCAAAGCTCACTACTAGATGGTTTCCACTTTCATCTTCTTGGTACAGTGTTGATCCCAAGCTAATGTTGCTAGCGTCACAGTTTAGAAAGAAGGGTCGGTTAAAATCTGGATGGTTGAGCATTACTGCATCTAAGAATTTCTCTTTAATTGATTTGAAGGTCTCGTCTTGTTCTTGACCCCATCGCCATTTATTCTTGGACGATAACTGGTACTGAAACTGGGCTGTTAGTTCGGAATAATTATTCTGGAACTTCCTATAATAGTTACACAGGCCCAAAAATGATTGTAGTTGCCTTCTGTTTTTTGGTGTAGGGAATCGTTGTATGGCGTCTACCTTTTCTGTTGATGGTGTTATTCCTTGACTGTTTAGCTGGAAACCCAGGAATTGAACTTCTTTAGCTATAAGCTTGGACTTGTCCAGTTTAAGGGTGACATTATTTTCAGCAAGTTTCTTCAAGACATACTCCACATGATAACAGTGTTCCTCCCAGCTGGTTGATGTTATAAGGAGATCATCAACATAGACAGTCGTGAATTGGAGCGCTTCTGGTCCTAGTATATGATCCATACAGGCGACAAAAACAGCTACTGAATTCACCAACCCGAAGGGCAACCTCTTAAACTGATAATTGCGCCCTTCGAAGATGAACGCCATGTATTGCCGGCTTGCTGGGTGCAACTCCACTTGCCAATAGCCGCATACCGTATCCCAAGTGGTAATGAATCGTGTTCTGTGGAACCTCTTCAAAATTTCATCAATTTCGCCAGGTGAGGTACGATCGTTTATTATCATCTTATTTATCTCACGAGCGTCAAGGCAAAGTCTTACCTTCCCATTTTTCTTTTGTATGGCCACAATTGGGCTAGTGTATGGCGATTGACTGCTCTCGATGATATCTCTACGGATCATATTCTGGATCTCTGTGCGTACGGCTTCTTTCAAAGATTGTGCTATTGGGTACGACTTTCGGTTGAATTCTACCGGTTCTCTGAATCGTATGGAACATTGGTAGTTCCGGATCTTTCCAGGTTCGTCAGAAAATACAGCTCGATATTTCTCATATATTTCTACCAATTGATTCAGCTGGTTTTCCTTTAATTGCTCGTTCGCATTGTGGCACTGGAAGTTACGTATCTCTTGAATCTTTTGTTGCCATAGGTCTTCCTCCGAATCCTGATGTACTGGCTTGTTGTTTGTTGAGTGGTTGGATAAGTAATTCACCTTATTTTGGTGGTCGAGAAGTTGTCTGGAGTCTAAAGTCTTGTTATCAGTTAAATTGGCTATCCAGGTTGAACCTTCAGCAAAGAGTGATACCTTTCCTCGGCACAAGTCGATAATTGCTGAGTTCCGGCGCAATATGTCACATCCTATCATGATGTTGAAAGGTAATCCGGCTGCAACAAGAAATATCATATCCACACTAATGCCCTGACTTTTGACATTGAGGGATACCTGCTTTCTTATGGTCTTGTTCTGTCGGCCGGTAGCTCCTACAAGTACAATATTATTAATAGGTAGTACCGGTAAGTTTTTGTGGCATTGCTGCTGTATCCGGTCCAATTCATTTCGATTTATTATGGAGACATTGGCTCCAGTGTCTATCATTATAGGAACAGAAATACCTTCAATTTCTGCGATTATGTATATTATTTCATTATTATTATTGTTAATATTAAGCTCACTTTCTTCTAATAGGTCCTTACGGATATCCTTTAAATAATTGCTGTATATTGTGGTAAAATTTTTTCTGTTTTTCTTCAAATTCATACCTACTTGGTTAAACCCAGCAGATTGGAGCAGTAAAGGGTTATTGGATTTTATCACTGCCTCCGTTCGTTTAAATGTTCCGCTTCATTACGGGTTAGACCGTTGGAAGCGTCAGCTTGAAGTCCTGAGACTGCTTCGATTGGTTCTGCTCGATCGTCTTGTTGGACTTCTGTTACAGGTAGTCTTCGCTGATTATCCAAGCTGGAACTACGTCTGGGCTCGTACTCTCTGTACCTATTACTTCCCTGACTTCCTTGGAAGGTCTCGTACTCGTAGTATCGGCTCCTTCTTTGAGGCTGGTACCTCCTGTGTCCACTGCCTTCTGCTCGGATGTAATTAACATTAGGTCGATATGTCCTGTAATTGTGGTTACCTCCATTTGGGTAATTCCGGTTATAATTACCATGATAATTATTATTATTAGAAAGGTTGGGGTTCCTCTGACCATTTGGAACATAGTTACTATTATTATTATAATAACCGTTGTTATTTTGTGGACGGCTATTATTATTATTATTATTATTGTTGTGGTTGTTGTTATTATTATTTATACGAGGAATATTACTATTATTATTATTGTTGTTAAAACGGGGCAAATTATTGTTATTTCTGGGGTTATAATTGTACTCGGCATTATTCCGATTTGCGGAATTATAATTGTTATTATTACCCACATTCTGCCGATTATTATTATTATTCAAATTATTGTTGTTACTCCTCGGTTCCTGCTTTTCATATCTCCTGCGACTTTGACGGTAATAGTCTTCGTGCTCGTACATTTCTAAAAGCTCGGTCATGGCTTGCACCGTCTTTATTTGATTGTTTCGTCTGGCTCTGATAATATCCTCCTCGTAGTGGTATGAGAGTTTGCTGACCAGGCATTCTTCCGGTATTCGGGGCTCTAGATGTTTGGCCACGCACACCTTTCCCAAAAAGTACGCCGTTAAAGTTTGGTTTCCATACGGGTTGTACTTCCCATGACATATCCCGTCTCTGGCGATATTTTGCGTTGATTCAGACCAATATTTGGCTTTGAATAGCCTTCTGAATTGTTGATAGTCGGTCACCTCGTCTCTTATCGCCATCCACCAATTGTCTGCTATTTCCTTGAACGATTCGTCAAGCACCTCTTTATTCTCCCTCCAACGATTACCCCTGTGTTTGGCGAAGTATTCCTCGATTCTTGCTAAGAACTCCATGGGTTTATTTTTATAAAACCTGAAGTTAATCCCCTCACGATTTTCACTGTTGGGACAACTGGTAATGGTTGTCGGTCGACTATGGAATAGGTCTATATCTGTCTGGTTCTGTCGTACCTGACTGTTGATACTGGTCACAGCAGCTTCTATGCCGTCACATTTTTCTGTGAATCGGTCCTGCACTCGCTCCCAGTCTTCCCGTGTTTCCTTTAGTTTTTCCTCCAACGTCTTCCTAGTCGTTTCTTCAATGGTGTTAACCTTCGTATTTATTTCTGTCCTGATACTCCGTACTTCTTTTTCGGTTTGACTCCATTTTTCATCAGCTCTGATAACCCTTTGTTCGATTACCGTTATTTCCTCTTCTACTTTCTTGCTGATTGTCTCATTGTTTTCAGCTATCTTCTGGCTCAATTCTTCCTTCAATATTTCCATTCTTCCGTCCAACCGTTTCATGTTCTCTTGGTTCGTCTCCTTCAATTCTTCTCTCAATTGCTGACTATTATTCTCCATCTTTTTATTGGTTTCTTCCAGTTTCTGGCTTATCTGGGTCAATTCCTCCTTCGATTGTTTATTGTCAGTTTTTATTTCCTCCATTTTTTCCTCCATCTTCTGGATATTTTCCTCCATCTTCTCCCCGATCTTCTTAATATTTTCCTCCATTAATAATTTATTTTCGTTTTTTATTTCGTCCACCTTCTCCTCCATCTTCTTACTATTCTCCTCCATCTTCTCCTCCATCTTCTTACTATTCTCCTCCATCTTCTTACTATTCTCCTCCATCTTCTTACTATTCTCCTCCATCTTCTCCTCCATCTTCTTACTATTCTCCTCCATCTTCTTACTATTCTCCTCCATCTTCTCCTCCATCTTCTTACTATTCTCCTCCATCTTCTTACTATTCTCCTCCATCTTCTCCTCCATCTTCTTACTGGTATTTCCAATTTTATTACTTAATTCCTCCTTCAATCGTTGGTTATCATTTTCCAGCTTCTTACTGTTTTCTTCCATCTTCTCCTCCATCTTCTTACTATTTTCCTCCATCTTATTACCCAACTCTTCCTTTGTCGTTTTAAATTCTTTGAGTAACATCTCCATCATTTGATCAAATTTTGTATCTTCCTTTGCGGTGGATTTCTCCGGCTGTTCCTTCTGTGGTGCAGGCTTATTTGGTTCTGCTGGCGGTAACATTAACTCCACATCTTCCACTGGTGTCGCTTCTTTATCCTCCATGTTTATCTCCTGCTCGGCCTCCATAGCCCTTTTCCTTGATGTAGCTCTCCTGTGCATCTCGCTCCCTCTTCCGACCTGTTGACCGTTGCCAAGCTAAAAATAGGAGATTGGACAATCGTCCTTATTTTACAACACTATTACCTCCTATTTAAAGCCCCTTAAGTTGGACGCCAATTTGTAATATAAATAATATTACAAATAAAAATAAAAATAAAAATTAAATTGAATTGATATGTGTTGATACGTATTGATATTTTGTTTATCACTGGATCAGTCTGACTCCTTAAAGCCCCACTAGTTGGGCAAGTCAATTTGTGATATAAATAATATTACAAATAAAAATATAAATATAAATATAATTGAAATATATGTATAGATAAATATTGTGAGTGTAGCTTTTGTGATAACAAAGGTATTGTGCTCTTCTTTTAGCCCCACTGTTTAGGCTAGTCAAATGGTAATATAATTTCAAGTGTAATAATAAACAAAATATAAAGATATTGATGACAAGAATATGTTATAACTAGGTGTGTTTGATTGTTAAATAACAAATACATCAAACTTTAAAAATTTTGCAAATATTTTTTCTTGTGCTTGTATCGAATTTGACTGAATGATTTAATTTAATTAATTAATAATTAATTAATTAGTTGAGTTTGTAATTTCCTTCTATATCTATTCTCTCAATGTGAATTATGTTTTTGCTTAATAAAAAATAATAATAACATTAATGGTAGAAATAAAAACAATGCTGGTAACTGAATAATGATTTGCGTTTATTCATTCAAAATTGTGCGCCAGTCAAACTGCGCATGTCCCAGGCACTGGCGAATATTCGCCACAGTCAGCAGTGAGAAAAATCAACAAATATATTTTTTACAAGTTTAAATTTATGGTTCTTTTAACGAGTCGAAATGGTCAGAGGGCAAGGAACAAGATACATTTAACAGGTATTCTTAAACTAAATGTTAATATCTGAAATAGAACAGAATTATTATTACAATTGTCAATTAGAAAGAAATTATTTAAATTTTGAACCAAGTCGAAGAAATGACGTCACTCCTCTCCAGGAAGCACTGGCTGATCGTCTTTATAGAAATTCAGCAATGGCCGCCGTCTGCTCGATTTTAACTGCTATGATGCCGTTGGAATTGAAGATCTTCTCCCACAGAAATAAAACGATGTTCCCTTTTCTGCGAAGTGGTGTTGGTCCAAAATATAGTGTTGAATGTCCCCTCGTCGTCTGCGATGTCGAATTCTGGATGGATCTCTTGTGTAGTGTGATGTTCAAATATGTGTGTTGGTTTTCTGTGAATTCGTTCCAAAATTGTTCAAAATGGCTGTCGATTTCTGGTGTAGAGTTTTATGGTGTTATACTGTGTTTTTGGAAATTTGTGAAGTGTTAAACATTGATAGATAAGGTTATTTCACTTGTTAGTTCATCTCCGTTACACGCCACATAACCACACTTGGTTTTAATACAAATTATTTGGGTTTCAATACTCCACTAACACATTTTTCAACTGTTCAGCTTTGCGATTAACAATAGACTAATAGACGCAACGTCGTCGTTTTAGGGCAATTTGTGGTATGTCTTTTTCCTCTTCATATTGTTTAATTATAAAATATCTGTCTAAGACTTGTTTCACTATCTAACTATACATAACAAGTTTTCTTATTTTTTACTGTATTTCAAATATTTCTTAATTTTACATGAATCTAACTATTCAGTAATATTGCTTATTTAATTTTACATCTTTTGATATATAGCTGGGTTTGTTTCAAACTCATTTAAGCCCAAAAATTACAATTTTACATAATGATTGTATGCCCCATATTTTGTACAAATTCAGTGTTTTAAAGGTTTTTATTTGTTTTTTCGGTATAATATTTCCCTGGAATACACCTAATAACTCCGTAATTACTTTGTTGTTAATAATTTGGTTATTAAAACATTTCAATACTGATTAATTTGCTGTTTAGTCTGATTTGATTACTATCATAAGCCTATTTTTGACTGTTTCCAAAAGAAGTTAATTTTCTTTCTTTTGTCATTCTATTTGCTATTAACTGTATCTGTATTAATTATATTTTCAATTTCTGTATTGTATGTATTGAATTCTATTCCTATTACATAGATTAATTCTTTGATAGATAATTTTTTGTTTATAGGCCATTCTGTGTTTACAAAAATGGTGTCTTGGCTGGTCTGTTTGTACAATTATACATGGTTTACTGATTTGAATAAAATTATTACATTTTTATGCCCTACTTGCCTCTCTGACTTACACAATGGAAAATTAAATGACATGATTTTAAATACAATAGAATATCTTGTATCTACTAAACTTTCTTTATACTAATAACATCATTGAACCATAACATGAACATCTTATGCCTAATTTTAACAAAAACATCTTATTATCAACTATTTTCCATATATCACCTAATTTTAACAAAAACATCTTATTCCTATTATTTTTTACTGTATCATCAAATGATAACAAAATAGCTTATCCTAGACATAATTTAATTAAAAAAAATAAAAAACTCCTATTACTAGTAACACTGTCAGTCACTAACTGTCTTGTGTATTATGTTTCTTTTGAAAACACTTTAACTGTGATCAAAAAACATCTTGTATCTATTTACACCTTACATCTAAAATATTATCTAATTAATAATAAATAACAATCATCTTAATATTAGTCATACCTTCAGTTATGAACTGTCCTTTGGTATTTTTGTCCTTCTCACCATTTACTTAGCTATAATTAAAGAAAACATTTTATATGTAATAGTTTTTCTTATATCTAATTTAAAAACTCTTATTACTGGTAATGTTGTCAGTCCTTAGACTGTCTTTCATTCCAATGGTTTTATTATTATTATTCTACACTCATGGTAGTCTTTTTATAATATTTAAACTTCATTGAAGATTTTTTCATAGATTTTTTAACTATGTTTCTCACTATACACTCTGTAGTTTCTTAATTTTGTTATCTCACTCCACTTTATTGGATTCTACACTCTGGTAGTCTTTTTAGTGAGTTCTACACTATGGTAGTCTCTTTTGACATTTTTTAACATATTACACTTACAACTAATATACAATTTGTGTTTTATAGTATTGTATCTTGTAACTTGTTTGGGGTTTACCTATATCGGTTTCAATTTTGTCTCATGGTATTTATTATATGACTAACATTTTGTTTTGGCATATCTCTTCCTGTTTCTGGTCTCTTTGTGGGAATCTTGATATGTTTTGTCCCTTCTTCAAATATCACATTAGTAGTTTCCTTATTAAAATGGTTTCATGACAGATTATTTCCTTTTTTATGGTCCTTCCCTTTTTGTACTGCTTCCCCAATCTACTGGGTATACTGCTGGTTTAACTGGTTTTTTCATAGTAGGTTATTTTAATTAATGGTTTTCTGTATTATTTTCCATTTTTATTCACATTTTATAGACTTAATTATACAGTTTCTAGTGTAATCCTTAAACAATTTATTCTTCTCACTCACTATGGAACTTTTTCTTTTTTTTTTTATGTAACATTAATTCAAATGTTTAGTGTGATAATTTTGTTATGTTACATATGCTCTCCTGTAAAAGTGATTAGTTCAGATCATACTCTGTATGGATGAAATAATTACTACTAATTCTTTTGTATTTACATTTTCTCCGTGATTACATGTTTTCACTTTATATACCTTCTTTTTCCACCATTGCTTCCTCTCAGCTGATGTGTATCTCCTTCCTTAGTTTCTTTTTTTTTTTTTTTCATTGGTAAGTGGTCTTCAATCTTGTGTATAACATTATCATTTTATATTCCTTCTTATTTGGTGCTTCCTCACCAGTATGTTCTATAATTATGAAATATGTATAGATAGTAAGAATCAGCAAGTCAAGAATGACTTATGCTGATCGTAATTACATACAAAGAAAAACTGGTGAGAGAAATTTCACGCGGTACTCCCCGACCATACTCCCGGTACATTGCTGACCAAATTTTCAGGAGTGTGTGTTTTTTTAAGAGGCGGAGTATGTGACGATTTTATTAATAAAAATAAAGTAATTAATTAAGTTGATAATGTATAGGTTGATAAATTTTAAGTGTTTAATAAAATCTCACATTTTTTACCTAAAGCTTATTGTAATCATTAAATAATAATAATATTTAAATCAAAGTCTAATAATATATTAAAAGGAATACGAGAGTACAGAAAGGGTAAAGCTTGTTAATTAATCCTGCAGAAACAGGCGCTAACCAGAATCAACTTGTTTTCCAACCCCTTAACTAACTAAAAATAATTGTAAATTGATTATTATTTAAATAATTAAACTAGATCACTATAATGTACTCTGATAGCAATTGTAACTAAGAATCTCTCTACTTAATTATTTAATCTAATTTTAGTCCTTTAAATAAAAAAGAAACTTGGAACTATTTTTATGTTGAGTTGAACTGTCGCGAGATTACTACTCGCACCCCTAACTATTTTCGCCCACTTGCTAGGGAGCGGTCAAACAGTAAGCTGTGTACTGCCGATATGTGCAACGTTAAAAATAGTTTATTACAAAATGTAATTAATCCGTCAGTTAAGACACTGACGCATTCTTTTTACTATTAAACAATGTGTTGCGTTAATGTAGTTGAACCGCGACTCATAAATATGGTGTAAACGAGTGAGAATGAATAACTAAAATTTAGCGCCGGTGACATCTCTTCTAAAATCTTAAAATATAATACTTATGTAATTAAAACTGTGGTAATCCCATGAAGTGAAGTGCTACAATCAAACTATCATGTGAAGTGTATACAGGTGAATGAAACTTTGTGTTAATCATTCAGATCAACGAGCTATTACTATCAGTTAGCCAAGAGCTGAGAACCAGGAGACACCATGATCTAAAAGACTTCAGGACTACACCATTCCCGGATACGAAGATAATGAGAGATACCTGACCTACTTCAAACATGCTGCAACCGAGGACCTACGACTGGAATAACGCAGAGCTGGAAGACATCAAAAAAGGTGACACGGAGGCAAGCCTTCCGTGCTTATGAAATACTAAATATTATATTCAACAAAAGACAATTAATTTAACCACATTAAGAGATTTTAAGTAATTGTATAACAGTAATTGTATACTCATAACTTGTATACTTATCCCTAGTAAAGGAGTTATAGCTCTAAACTGTAAAGCCTTATTGTTTAAAAGATTAATAAAGACCATTCTTCAAATGGCAAAATTTTGAAAGCTTTATATGGCGAGGTAACCATTCTTAACGTATTAGAGGAAATCCCGGATCCGGAGAATCAATTAAATTCATGTACATCTTATTTTAAGGGGCCTTGTAAAGAATAAAATATAATCATCATGTAAACTGTAAGCTGTTGAAGCATATGTGTCGAGAATTTTAAGTAGAGAAAATAATACAATATGTAATAAAGAGATGTCATCAGGAGTACATACTATACTGAGTGCATAAATCAACAGTCTCCCCTTCCCTGAATCCTTGTATATTTAGTCTTTGTTGTTCTGATTAATTTTCAGCTCGTCACAAGTAAGGCAGCCTGAATAATTGGCAGAACCAATTATTGCGGGTTCCCTAAGTTATAACACAGGAGAAGATGTTATACCCTGCTGTCCAATACTTCAATTGAGTCCAGAGGTATTATCATCTCTGCTCAACACATAAGACTGATGGCATTTTCTACATCCAGTCATAAAAATAAATAAACAGTAAAAGTAGTCATTTTTGACTAAAATAAACATCTTTAGATTCTTCACTTCATAATACGTTATATTAATTAATACTTTTATACACTTGACTCTTCTTCTCTCTTAAAGCTTATTCCATATTAGGTGGTTTAGGTATGTGGTATAATATACATTTCATCATGTTTACATAGTAAGTAGTATTTATATTTACTCTTTCTACCATCTGGTATCCATTGAGTTACTTTTATTGCTCATGGTATAACATGAATTAATTCTTTATCACTTTCACTATAACAGTGGTTGTTGTAACAGCATTATCATTATTAGTATCAGGTTTTTTTTTTTGTTTTTTGGTCTCACTATTTGGTCTTTAGTGAGCTGGTCCTTCTTCATTGTTCCATTTTTATTAAATTATTTTCTGTGTGAGTTTGGTTAATTTGTTCGATTAAGTCATATGACATTCTGGTTTTCTTTCTCCTTTAGAATTTTGTATCTCTTTCTTACAAAATCTTTTTTCATATTTCAGAGTTATTTCTCATCATTTGTATGAGTAATGATGTGAGTTTAATGTTTTTTAATTTTAGACATTTTTATTCAACTACATTCTTTCTTATTCATAGTTGTTTTTCAAATATTTTGGTATAAGTTGTACTTATTATTGTTTTGAATTTTGAAATTATTATTCCTCAAAATTCTTTTTTCATTCATAATAGTCTTTGAATGTTTGTGTAAGTGGTACTTACTAATTATTTTGAATTTGGACAATTATTATCCCCCTCCAAATTCTTTTTACTTGCATAATAGTCTTTGAATATTTGTGTAGCTTGTACCTACTATTGCTTTTGAATTTGAAGCTTATTATGTTCAAAATTCTTTTTATTTATTCACAATAATCCTTCAAATGTTTTGTTGTAAGTTGTGCTTACTGATTTTTGGAATTTGGTAATTATATTCTTATCAAAATTCTTATTTTGTTCACAATATTCTTTCTGATATTTGGTGTAAGTTGTACTTACTAATTTTTGAATTTTGTAATTATATTCTTATCAAAATTCTTATTTTGTTCACAATATTCTTTCAGATATTTGGTGTAAGTTGTACTTACTAATTTTTGGAATTTGGTAATTTATTATTTCTCAAAATTCTTATTTCGTTCACAATATTCTTTCTGATATTTGGTGTAAGTTGTGCTTACTGATTTTTGGAATTTGGTAATTATATTCTTATCAAAATTCTTATTTTGTTCACAATATTCTTTCAGATACTTGGTGTAAGTTGTGCTTACTGATTTTTGGAATTTGGTAATTATTTTTATTTCTCAAAATTCTTATTTCATTCACAATATTCTTTCAGATACTTGGTGTAAGTTGTACTTACTAATTTTTGAATTTTGTAATTATCTACTTATCAAAATTCTTATTTCGTTCACAATATTCTTTCTGATATTTGGTGTAAGTTGTACTTACTCATTTTTGAATTTTGTAGTTTATTATTTCTATCAAAATTCACAATTTCTTCATAATGGTTTTAACTTATAATTATGAGTCCTCCAAATATTTTTTAATGGATAACTGATTATAAGTTCCTTTTACTTTATTCGAAATGATATCCTTTAGTACATACGTATTGTTATTATTGTTTTTAACAATCAGGTATGGGCCGGTATACAGCAGTAACAACTTTTTGGTAATGCCTTCCAAAGTACTGGGTAATTCCCTGTTTTTTAGCAGTACCTTTTCTCCGACTTCATAGCTTATTATTTTCTTAACAGCCTTTTGATATTTGTTCTTGCGCCTTTCCTGGTCTTCAGCCAATTTATTGTAGAATCTGATTCGATTGAATTTGTATTCTTGACTCCTAGGGAACTCTATTATTTCTTGTATTTCTCTCGGAGGCGGTTTTTCATACATTGCCGTGTATGGCGTGGTACCAATAGCGGTGTGATATGACAAATTAAGGAATTCTTCAGTAGCTAATAAATATTCTTGCCACTTCTTTTGTTGATTATAGCAATAAGTCCGTAATATTCTTCCGACCTCTCGCAGTACCCTCTCCGCTGGATTGCTGCTGGGGTGGTAGACAGACGTCTTGTATGTCTTAATGCCCAATGTATTCAGAGTGTTTTTCCACCGCCAACCCTTAAATTGCGTTCCATGGTCGGTGATTATGGATGTCGGGCTTCCTACCTCTGGAATGTAATGATTTGTTATTATTTCTAGAGTCTTCAGAGTGGTGGCTCTGTTCACAGGGTATAGTTTTGTAAATTTTGTAAAATGATCCATCATAATAACAATATACTTGTATCGATGGCGTCCGCCACTGCGGGGAAATGGACCACATATGTCCAGAAAGACCTTTTCCAGTTTAGCTTGTGAGGTAATTGGTATCATCATACCCTCCTTTTTCTCATTGTTGGTTTTCACCAATTGACATATCAGACAGGTTTTAAGGTAGTTTCTCGTTTTTCTATTGATACTTTCTATGTGACAATTCTCTTCTATTGCCTTGATCACCTTCATGGCTCCCATGTGACCGTATCGTAGGTGATAGTCCAGGATGATATCCTTTTCGATTGTAGTAGGGATCATGATCTTCCATATTTCCTCATCAAGGGATGTCTTGATGAATAAAATCCCATTATGCATACAATAAAATTTGTTTATTGTGTCATCTTGGTTGGAGAGACGAAGTTTAATAGAGTTTAACTTCGGATCGGACTGCTGGTGTTTGCTGATGTCCTGCACTATCTTCTCTAAATCGGATCTGTCCTTAATAATGTTATAGATTTTCAAAATGCTCTCCTTTTCGCCTTCGAATGTTTGTTCTTCCAGATTCACTCTTGACAATATGTCGGCTACTACATTTTTACTTCCAGGAACATACTCCCACTGTATATCGTATTCCTGTAGGGCGAGTACCCATCTGGTCAATCTACCATGGCTTAGTTTGCATCTTCTTAGAAATGATATTGACTTGTGATCTGTTCGGACGGTCACTGGATATCCGAGGATATACGTCCGAAACTTCCCGCAGGCAAAGACTACACTTAGCAGTTCTTTTTCCGTCACATTATAGTTCTTTTCACACTGGTTAAGGGTTCTGCTAGCAAAGCTCACTACTAGATGGTTTCCACTTTCATCTTCTTGGTACAGTGTTGATCCCAAGCTAATGTTGCTAGCGTCACAGTTTAGAAAGAAGGGTCGGTTAAAATCTGGATGGTTGAGCATTACTGCATCTAAGAATTTCTCTTTAATTGATTTGAAGGTCTCGTCTTGTTCTTGACCCCATCGCCATTTATTCTTGGACGATAACTGGTACTGAAACTGGGCTGTTAGTTCGGAATAATTATTCTGGAACTTCCTATAATAGTTACACAGGCCCAAAAATGATTGTAGTTGCCTTCTGTTTTTTGGTGTAGGGAATCGTTGTATGGCGTCTACCTTTTCTGTTGATGGTGTTATTCCTTGACTGTTTAGCTGGAAACCCAGGAATTGAACTTCTTTAGCTATAAGCTTGGACTTGTCCAGTTTAAGGGTGACATTATTTTCAGCAAGTTTCTTCAAGACATACTCCACACGATAACAGTGTTCCTCCCAGCTGGTTGATGTTATAAGGAGATCATCAACATAGACAGTCGTGAATTGGAGCGCTTCTGGTCCTAGTATATGATCCATACAGGCGACAAAAACAGCTACTGAATTCACCAACCCGAAGGGCAACCTCTTAAACTGATAATTGCGCCCTTCGAAGATGAACGCCATGTATTGCCGGCTTGCTGGGTGCAACTCCACTTGCCAATAGCCGCATACCGTATCCCAAGTGGTAATGAATCGTGTTCTGTGGAACCTCTTCAAAATTTCATCAATTTCGCCAGGTGAGGTACGATCGTTTATTATCATCTTATTTATCTCACGAGCGTCAAGGCAAAGTCTTACCTTCCCATTTTTCTTTTGTATGGCCACAATTGGGCTAGTGTATGGCGATTGACTGCTCTCGATGATATCTCTACGGATCATATTCTGGATCTCTGTGCGTACGGCTTCTTTCAAAGATTGTGCTATTGGGTACGACTTTCGGTTGAATTCTACCGGTTCTCTGAATCGTATGGAACATTGGTAGTTCCGGATCTTTCCAGGTTCGTCAGAAAATACAGCTCGATATTTCTCATATATTTCTACCAATTGATTCAGCTGGTTTTCCTTTAATTGCTCGTTCGCATTGTGGCACTGGAAGTTACGTATCTCTTGAATCTTTTGTTGCCATAGGTCTTCCTCCGAATCCTGATGTACTGGCTTGTTGTTTGTTGAGTGGTTGGATAAGTAATTCACCTTATTTTGGTGGTCGAGAAGTTGTCTGGAGTCTAAAGTCTTGTTATCAGTTAAATTGGCTATCCAGGTTGAACCTTCAGCAAAGAGTGATACCTTTCCTCGGCACAAGTCGATAATTGCTGAGTTCCGGCGCAATATGTCACATCCTATCATGATGTTGAAAGGTAATCCGGCTGCAACAAGAAATATCATATCCACACTAATGCCCTGACTTTTGACATTGAGGGATACCTGCTTTCTTATGGTCTTGTTCTGTCGGCCGGTAGCTCCTACAAGTACAATATTATTAATAGGTAGTACCGGTAAGTTTTTGTGGCATTGCTGCTGTATCCGGTCCAATTCATTTCGATTTATTATGGAGACATTGGCTCCAGTGTCTATCATTATAGGAACAGAAATACCTTCAATTTCTGCGATTATGTATATTATTTCATTATTATTATTGTTAATATTAAGCTCACTTTCTTCTAATAGGTCCTTACGGATATCCTTTAAATAATTGCTGTATATTATGGTAAAATTTTTTCTGTTTTTCTTCAAATTCATACCTACTTGGTTAAACCCAGCAGATTGGAGCAGTAAAGGGTTATTGGATTTTATCACTGCCTCCGTTCGTTTAAATGTTCCGCTTCATTACGGGTTAGACCGTTGGAAGCGTCAGCTTGAAGTCCTGAGACTGCTTCGATTGGTTCTGCTCGATCGTCTTGTTGGACTTCTGTTACAGGTAGTCTTCGCTGATTATCCAAGCTGGAACTACGTCTGGGCTCGTACTCTCTGTACCTATTACTTCCCTGACTTCCTTGGAAGGTCTCGTACTCGTAGTATCGGCTCCTTCTTTGAGGCTGGTACCTCCTGTGTCCACTGCCTTCTGCTCGGATGTAATTAACATTAGGTCGATATGTCCTGTAATTGTGGTTACCTCCATTTGGGTAATTCCGGTTATAATTACCATGATAATTATTATTATTAGAAAGGTTGGGGTTCCTCTGACCATTTGGAACATAGTTACTATTATTATTATAATAACCGTTGTTATTTTGTGGACGGCTATTATTATTATTATTATTATTGTTGTGGTTGTTGTTATTATTATTTATACGAGGAATATTACTATTATTATTATTGTTGTTAAAACGGGGCAAATTATTGTTATTTCTGGGGTTATAATTGTACTCGGCATTATTCCGATTTGCGGAATTATAATTGTTATTATTACCCACATTCTGCCGATTATTATTATTATTCAAATTATTGTTGTTACTCCTCGGTTCCTGCTTTTCATATCTCCTGCGACTTTGACGGTAATAGTCTTCGTGCTCGTACATTTCTAAAAGCTCGGTCATGGCTTGCACCGTCTTTATTTGATTGTTTCGTCTGGCTCTGATAATATCCTCCTCGTAGTGGTATGAGAGTTTGCTGACCAGGCATTCTTCCGGTATTCGGGGCTCTAGATGTTTGGCCACGCACACCTTTCCCAAAAAGTACGCCGTTAAAGTTTGGTTTCCATACGGGTTGTACTTCCCATGACATATCCCGTCTCTGGCGATATTTTGCGTTGATTCAGACCAATATTTGGCTTTGAATAGCCTTCTGAATTGTTGATAGTCGGTCACCTCGTCTCTTATCGCCATCCACCAATTGTCTGCTATTTCCTTGAACGATTCGTCAAGCACCTCTTTATTCTCCCTCCAACGATTACCCCTGTGTTTGGCGAAGTATTCCTCGATTCTTGCTAAGAACTCCATGGGTTTATTTTTATAAAACCTGAAGTTAATCCCCTCACGATTTTCACTGTTGGGACAACTGGTAATGGTTGTCGGTCGACTATGGAATAGGTCTATATCTGTCTGGTTCTGTCGTACCTGACTGTTGATACTGGTCACAGCAGCTTCTATGCCGTCACATTTTTCTGTGAATCGGTCCTGCACTCGCTCCCAGTCTTCCCGTGTTTCCTTTAGTTTTTCCTCCAACGTCTTCCTAGTCGTTTCTTCAATGGTGTTAACCTTCGTATTTATTTCTGTCCTGATACTCCGTACTTCTTGTTCGGTTTGACTCCATTTTTCATCAGCTCTGATAACCCTTTGTTCGATTACCGTTATTTCCTCTTCTACTTTCTTGCTGATTGTCTCATTGTTTTCAGCTATCTTCTGGCTCAATTCTTCCTTCAATATTTCCATTCTTCCGTCCAACCGTTTCATGTTCTCTTGGTTCATCTCCTTCAATTCTTCTCTCAATTGCTGACTATTATTCTCCATCTTTTTATTGGTTTCTTCCAGTTTCTGGCTTATCTGGGTCAATTCCTCCTTCGATTGTTTATTGTCAGTTTTTATTTCCTCCATTTTTTCCTCCATCTTCTGGATATTTTCCTCCATCTTCTCCTCGATCTTCTTAATATTTTCCTCCATTAATAATTTATTTTCGTTTTTTATTTCGTCCACCTTCTCCTCCATCTTCTTACTATTCTCCTCCATCTTCTCCTCCATCTTCTTACTATTCTCCTCCATCTTCTTACTATTCTCCTCCATCTTCTTACTATTCTCCTCCATCTTCTCCTCCATCTTCTTACTATTCTCCTCCATCTTCTTACTATTCTCCTCCATCTTCTCCTCCATCTTCTTACTATTCTCCTCCATCTTCTTACTATTCTCCTCCATCTTCTCCTCCATCTTCTTACTGGTATTTCCAATTTTATTACTTAATTCCTCCTTCAATCGTTGGTTATCATTTTCCAGCTTCTTACTGTTTTCTTCCATCTTCTCCTCCATCTTCTTACTATTTTCCTCCATCTTATTACCCAACTCTTCCTTTGTCGTTTTAAATTCTTTGAGTAACATCTCCATCATTTGATCAAATTTTGTATCTTCCTTTGCGGTGGATTTCTCCGGCTGTTCCTTCTGTGGTGCAGGCTTATTTGGTTCTGCTGGCGGTAACATTAACTCCACATCTTCCACTGGTGTCGCTTCTTTATCCTCCATGTTTATCTCCTGCTCGGCCTCCATAGCCCTTTTCCTTGATGTAGCTCTCCTGTGCATCTCGCTCCCTCTTCCGACCTGTTGACCGTTGCCAAGCTAAAAATAGGAGATTGGACAATCGTCCTTATTTTACAACACTATTACCTCCTATTTAAAGCCCCTTAAGTTGGACGCCAATTTGTAATATAAATAATATTACAAATAAAAATAAAAATAAAAATTAAATTGAATTGATATGTGTTGATACGTATTGATATTTTGTTTATCACTGGATCAGTCTGACTCCTTAAAGCCCCACTAGTTGGGCAAGTCAATTTGTGATATAAATAATATTACAAATAAAAATATAAATATAAATATAATTGAAATATATGTATAGATAAATATTGTGAGTGTAGCTTTTGTGATAACAAAGGTATTGTGCTCTTCTTTTAGCCCCACTGTTTAGGCTAGTCAAATGGTAATATAATTTCAAGTGTAATAATAAACAAAATATAAAGATATTGATGACAAGAATATGTTATAACTACGTGTGTTTGATTGTTAAATAACAAATACATCAAACTTTAAAAATTTTCCAAATATTTTTTCTTGTGCTTGTATCGAATTTGACTGAATGATTTAATTTAATTAATTAATAATTAATTAATTAGTTGAGTTTGTAATTTCCTTCTATATCTATTCTCTCAATGTGAATTATGTTTTTGCTTAATAAAAAATAATAATAACATTAATGGTAGAAATAAAAACAATGCTGGTAACTGAATAATGATTTGCGTTTATTCATTCAAAATTGTGCGCCAGTCAAACTGCGCATGTCCCAGGCACTGGCGAATATTCGCCACAGTCAGCAGTGAGAAAAATCAACAAATATATTTTTTACAAGTTTAAATTTATGGTTCTTTTAACGAGTCGAAATGGTCAGAGGGCAAGGAACAAGATACATTTAACAGGTATTCTTAAACTAAATGTTAATATCTGAAATAGAACAGAATTATTATTACAATTGTCAATTAGAAAGAAATTATTTAAATTTTGAACCAAGTCGAAGAAATGACGTCACTCCTCTCCAGGAAGCACTGGCTGATCGTCTTTATAGAAATTCAGCAATGGCCGCCGTCTGCTCGATT
Source organism: Magicicada septendecula (assembly GCA_034769895.1). Taxonomy (NCBI): domain Eukaryota; kingdom Metazoa; phylum Arthropoda; class Insecta; order Hemiptera; family Cicadidae; genus Magicicada; species Magicicada septendecula. The sequence goes on along the minus strand of CM068373.1, from coordinate 438,872,220 downwards.
TTAACTGCTATGATGCCGTTGGAATTGAAGATCTTCTCCCACAGAAATAAAACGATGTTCCCTTTTCTGCGAAGTGGTGTTGGTCCAAAATATAGTGTTGAATGTCCCCTCGTCGTCTGCGATGTCGAATTCTGGATGGATCTCTTGTGTAGTGTGATGTTCAAATATGTGTGTTGGTTTTCTGTGAATTCGTTCCAAAATTGTTCAAAATGGCTGTCGATTTCTGGTGTAGAGTTTTATGGTGTTATACTGTGTTTTTGGAAATTTGTGAAGTGTTAAACATTGATAGATAAGGTTATTTCACTTGTTAGTTCATCTCCGTTACACGCCACATAACCACACTTGGTTTTAATACAAATTATTTGGGTTTCAATACTCCACTAACACATTTTTCAACTGTTCAGCTTTGCGATTAACAATAGACTAATAGACGCAACGTCGTCGTTTTAGGGCAATTTGTGGTATGTCTTTTTCCTCTTCATATTGTTTAATTATAAAATATCTGTCTAAGACTTGTTTCACTATCTAACTATACATAACAAGTTTTCTTATTTTTTACTGTATTTCAAATATTTCTTAATTTTACATGAATCTAACTATTCAGTAATATTGCTTATTTAATTTTACATCTTTTGATATATAGCTGGGTTTGTTTCAAACTCATTTAAGCCCAAAAATTACAATTTTACATAATGATTGTATGCCCCATATTTTGTACAAATTCAGTGTTTTAAAGGTTTTTATTTGTTTTTTCGGTATAATATTTCCCTGGAATACACCTAATAACTCCGTAATTACTTTGTTGTTAATAATTTGGTTATTAAAACATTTCAATACTGATTAATTTGCTGTTTAGTCTGATTTGATTACTATCATAAGCCTATTTTTGACTGTTTCCAAAAGAAGTTAATTTTCTTTCTTTTGTCATTCTATTTGCTATTAACTGTATCTGTATTAATTATATTTTCAATTTCTGTATTGTATGTATTGAATTCTATTCCTATTACATAGATTAATTCTTTGATAGATAATTTTTTGTTTATAGGCCATTCTGTGTTTACAAAAATGGTGTCTTGGCTGGTCTGTTTGTACAATTATACATGGTTTACTGATTTGAATAAAATTATTACATTTTTATGCCCTACTTGCCTCTCTGACTTACACAATGGAAAATTAAATGACATGATTTTAAATACAATAGAATATCTTGTATCTACTAAACTTTCTTTATACTAATAACATCATTGAACCATAACATGAACATCTTATGCCTAATTTTAACAAAAACATCTTATTATCAACTATTTTCCATATATCACCTAATTTTAACAAAAACATCTTATTCCTATTATTTTTTACTGTATCATCAAATGATAACAAAATAGCTTATCCTAGACATAATTTAATTAAAAAAAATAAAAAACTCCTATTACTAGTAACACTGTCAGTCACTAACTGTCTTGTGTATTATGTTTCTTTTGAAAACACTTTAACTGTGATCAAAAAACATCTTGTATCTATTTACACCTTACATCTAAAATATTATCTAATTAATAATAAATAACAATCATCTTAATATTAGTCATACCTTCAGTTATGAACTGTCCTTTGGTATTTTTGTCCTTCTCACCATTTACTTAGCTATAATTAAAGAAAACATTTTATATGTAATAGTTTTTCTTATATCTAATTTAAAAACTCTTATTACTGGTAATGTTGTCAGTCCTTAGACTGTCTTTCATTCCAATGGTTTTATTATTATTATTCTACACTCATGGTAGTCTTTTTATAATATTTAAACTTCATTGAAGATTTTTTCATAGATTTTTTAACTATGTTTCTCACTATACACTCTGTAGTTTCTTAATTTTGTTATCTCACTCCACTTTATTGGATTCTACACTCTGGTAGTCTTTTTAGTGAGTTCTACACTATGGTAGTCTCTTTTGACATTTTTTAACATATTACACTTACAACTAATATACAATTTGTGTTTTATAGTATTGTATCTTGTAACTTGTTTGGGGTTTACCTATATCGGTTTCAATTTTGTCTCATGGTATTTATTATATGACTAACATTTTGTTTTGGCATATCTCTTCCTGTTTCTGGTCTCTTTGTGGGAATCTTGATATGTTTTGTCCCTTCTTCAAATATCACATTAGTAGTTTCCTTATTAAAATGGTTTCATGACAGATTATTTCCTTTTTTATGGTCCTTCCCTTTTTGTACTGCTTCCCCAATCTACTGGGTATACTGCTGGTTTAACTGGTTTTTTCATAGTAGGTTATTTTAATTAATGGTTTTCTGTATTATTTTCCATTTTTATTCACATTTTATAGACTTAATTATACAGTTTCTAGTGTAATCCTTAAACAATTTATTCTTCTCACTCACTATGGAACTTTTTCTTTTTTTTTTTATGTAACATTAATTCAAATGTTTAGTGTGATAATTTTGTTATGTTACATATGCTCTCCTGTAAAAGTGATTAGTTCAGATCATACTCTGTATGGATGAAATAATTACTACTAATTCTTTTGTATTTACATTTTCTCCGTGATTACATGTTTTCACTTTATATACCTTCTTTTTCCACCATTGCTTCCTCTCAGCTGATGTGTATCTCCTTCCTTAGTTTCTTTTTTTTTTTTTTTCATTGGTAAGTGGTCTTCAATCTTGTGTATAACATTATCATTTTATATTCCTTCTTATTTGGTGCTTCCTCACCAGTATGTTCTATAATTATGAAATATGTATAGATAGTAAGAATCAGCAAGTCAAGAATGACTTATGCTGATCGTAATTACATACAAAGAAAAACTGGTGAGAGAAATTTCACGCGGTACTCCCCGACCATACTCCCGGTACATTGCTGACCAAATTTTCAGGAGTGTGTGTTTTTTAAGAGGCGGAGTATGTGACGATTTTATTAATAAAAATAAAGTAATTAATTAAGTTGATAATGTATAGGTTGATAAATTTTAAGTGTTTAATAAAATCTCACATTTTTTACCTAAAGCTTATTGTAATCATTAAATAATAATAATATTTAAATCAAAGTCTAATAATATATTAAAAGGAATACGAGAGTACAGAAAGGGTAAAGCTTGTTAATTAATCCTGCAGAAACAGGCGCTAACCAGAATCAACTTGTTTTCCAACCCCTTAACTAACTAAAAATAATTGTAAATTGATTATTATTTAAATAATTAAACTAGATCACTATAATGTACTTTGATAGCAATTGTAACTAAGAATCTCTCTACTTAATTATTTAATCTAATTTTAGTCCTTTAAATAAAAAAGAAACTTGGAACTATTTTTATGTTGAGTTGAACTGTCGCGAGATTACTACTCGCACCCCTAACTATTTTCGCCCACTTGCTAGGGAGCGGTCAAACAGTAAGCTGTGTACTGCCGATATGTGCAACGTTAAAAATAGTTTATTACAAAATGTAATTAATCCGTCAGTTAAGACACTGACGCATTCTTTTTACTATTAAACAATGTGTTGCGTTAATGTAGTTGAACCGCGACTCATAAATATGGTGTAAACGAGTGAGAATGAATAACTAAAATTTAGCGCCGGTGACATCTCTTCTAAAATCTTAAAATATAATACTTATGTAATTAAAACTGTGGTAATCCCATGAAGTGAAGTGCTACAATCAAACTATCATGTGAAGTGTATACAGGTGAATGAAACTTTGTGTTAATCATTCAGATCAACGAGCTATTACTATCAGTTAGCCAAGAGCTGAGAACCAGGAGACACCATGATCTAAAAGACTTCAGGACTACACCATTCCCGGATACGAAGATAATGAGAGATACCTGACCTACTTCAAACATGCTGCAACCGAGGACCTACGACTGGAATAACGCAGAGCTGGAAGACATCAAAAAAGGTGACACGGAGGCAAGCCTTCCGTGCTTATGAAATACTAAATATTATATTCAACAAAAGACAATTAATTTAACCACATTAAGAGATTTTAAGTAATTGTATAACAGTAATTGTATACTCATAACTTGTATACTTATCCCTAGTAAAGGAGTTATAGCTCTAAACTGTAAAGCCTTATTGTTTAAAAGATTAATAAAGACCATTCTTCAAATGGCAAAATTTTGAAAGCTTTATATGGCGAGGTAACCATTCTTAACGTATTAGAGGAAATCCCGGATCCGGAGAATCAATTAAATTCATGTACATCTTATTTTAAGGGGCCTTGTAAAGAATAAAATATAATCATCATGTAAACTGTAAGCTGTTGAAGCATATGTGTCGAGAATTTTAAGTAGAGAAAATAATACAATATGTAATAAAGAGATGTCATCAGGAGTACATACTATACTGAGTGCATAAATCAACAGTCTCCCCTTCCCTGAATCCTTGTATATTTAGTCTTTGTTGTTCTGATTAATTTTCAGCTCGTCACAAGTAAGGCAGCCTGAATAATTGGCAGAACCAATTATTGCGGGTTCCCTAAGTTATAACACAGGAGAAGATGTTATACCCTGCTGTCCAATACTTCAATTGAGTCCAGAGGTATTATCATCTCTGCTCAACACATAAGACTGATGGCATTTTCTACATCCAGTCATAAAAATAAATAAACAGTAAAAGTAGTCATTTTTGACTAAAATAAACATCTTTAGATTCTTCACTTCATAATACGTTATATTAATTAATACTTTTATACACTTGACTCTTCTTCTCTCTTAAAGCTTATTCCATATTAGGTGGTTTAGGTATGTGGTATAATATACATTTCATCATGTTTACATAGTAAGTAGTATTTATATTTACTCTTTCTACCATCTGGTATCCATTGAGTTACTTTTATTGCTCATGGTATAACATGAATTAATTCTTTATCACTTTCACTATAACAGTGGTTGTTGTAACAGCATTATCATTATTAGTATCAGGTTTTTTTTTTTTGTTTTTTGGTCTCACTATTTGGTCTTTAGTGAGCTGGTCCTTCTTCATTGTTCCATTTTTATTAAATTATTTTCTGTGTGAGTTTGGTTAATTTGTTCGATTAAGTCATATGACATTCTGGTTTTCTTTCTCCTTTAGAATTTTGTATCTCTTTCTTACAAAATCTTTTTTCATATTTCAGAGTTATTTCTCATCATTTGTATGAGTAATGATGTGAGTTTAATGTTTTTTAATTTTAGACATTTTTATTCAACTACATTCTTTCTTATTCATAGTTGTTTTTCAAATATTTTGGTATAAGTTGTACTTATTATTGTTTTGAATTTTGAAATTATTATTCCTCAAAATTCTTTTTTCATTCATAATAGTCTTTGAATGTTTGTGTAAGTGGTACTTACTAATTATTTTGAATTTGGACAATTATTATCCCCCTCCAAATTCTTTTTACTTGCATAATAGTCTTTGAATATTTGTGTAGCTTGTACCTACTATTGCTTTTGAATTTGAAGCTTATTATGTTCAAAATTCTTTTTATTTATTCACAATAATCCTTCAAATGTTTTGTTGTAAGTTGTGCTTACTGATTTTTGGAATTTGGTAATTATATTCTTATCAAAATTCTTATTTTGTTCACAATATTCTTTCTGATATTTGGTGTAAGTTGTACTTACTAATTTTTGAATTTTGTAATTATATTCTTATCAAAATTCTTATTTTGTTCACAATATTCTTTCAGATATTTGGTGTAAGTTGTACTTACTAATTTTTGGAATTTGGTAATTTATTATTTCTCAAAATTCTTATTTCGTTCACAATATTCTTTCTGATATTTGGTGTAAGTTGTGCTTACTGATTTTTGGAATTTGGTAATTATATTCTTATCAAAATTCTTATTTTGTTCACAATATTCTTTCAGATACTTGGTGTAAGTTGTGCTTACTGATTTTTGGAATTTGGTAATTATTTTTATTTCTCAAAATTCTTATTTCATTCACAATATTCTTTCAGATACTTGGTGTAAGTTGTACTTACTAATTTTTGAATTTTGTAATTATCTACTTATCAAAATTCTTATTTCGTTCACAATATTCTTTCTGATATTTGGTGTAAGTTGTACTTACTCATTTTTGAATTTTGTAGTTTATTATTTCTATCAAAATTCACAATTTCTTCATAATGGTTTTAACTTATAATTATGAGTCCTCCAAATATTTTTTAATGGATAACTGATTATAAGTTCCTTTTACTTTATTCGAAATGATATCCTTTAGTACATACGTATTGTTATTATTGTTTTTAACAATCAGGTATGGGCCGGTATACAGCAGTAACAACTTTTTGGTAATGCCTTCCAAAGTACTGGGTAATTCCCTGTTTTTTAGCAGTACCTTTTCTCTGACTTCATAGCTTATTATTTTCTTAACAGCCTTTTGATATTTGTTCTTGCGCCTTTCCTGGTCTTCAGCCAATTTATTGTAGAATCTGATTCGATTGAATTTGTATTCTTGACTCCTAGGGAACTCTATTATTTCTTGTATTTCTCTCGGAGGCGGTTTTTCATACATTGCCGTGTATGGCGTGGTACCAATAGCGGTGTGATATGACAAATTAAGGAATTCTTCAGTAGCTAATAAATATTCTTGCCACTTCTTTTGTTGATTATAGCAATAAGTCCGTAATATTCTTCCGACCTCTCGCAGTACCCTCTCCGCTGGATTGCTGCTGGGGTGGTAGACAGACGTCTTGTATGTCTTAATGCCCAATGTATTCAGAGTGTTTTTCCACCGCCAACCCTTAAATTGCGTTCCATGGTCGGTGATTATGGATGTCGGGCTTCCTACCTCTGGAATGTAATGATTTGTTATTATTTCTAGAGTCTTCAGAGTGGTGGCTCTGTTCACAGGGTATAGTTTTGTAAATTTTGTAAAATGATCCATCATAATAACAATATACTTGTATCGATGGCGTCCGCCACTGCGGGGAAATGGACCACATATGTCCAGAAAGACCTTTTCCAGTTTAGCTTGTGAGGTAATTGGTATCATCATACCCTCCTTTTTCTCATTGTTGGTTTTCACCAATTGACATATCAGACAGGTTTTAAGGTAGTTTCTCGTTTTTCTATTGATACTTTTTATGTGACAATTCTCTTCTATTGCCTTGATCACCTTCATGGCTCCCATGTGACCGTATCGTAGGTGATAGTCCAGGATGATATCCTTTTCGATTGTAGTAGGGATCATGATCTTCCATATTTCCTCATCAAGGGATGTCTTGATGAATAAAATCCCATTATGCATACAATAAAATTTGTTTATTGTGTCATCTTGGTTGGAGAGACGAAGTTTAATAGAGTTTAACTTCGGATCGGACTGCTGGTGTTTGCTGATGTCCTGCACTATCTTCTCTAAATCGGATCTGTCCTTAATAATGTTATAGATTTTCAAAATGCTCTCCTTTTCGCCTTCGAATGTTTGTTCTTCCAGATTCACTCTTGACAATATGTCGGCTACTACATTTTTACTTCCAGGAACATACTCCCACTGTATATCGTATTCCTGTAGGGCGAGTACCCATCTGGTCAATCTACCATGGCTTAGTTTGCATCTTCTTAGAAATGATATTGACTTGTGATCTGTTCGGACGGTCACTGGATATCCGAGGATATACGTCCGAAACTTCCCGCAGGCAAAGACTACACTTAGCAGTTCTTTTTCCGTCACATTATAGTTCTTTTCACACTGGTTAAGGGTTCTGCTAGCAAAGCTCACTACTAGATGGTTTCCACTTTCATCTTCTTGGTACAGTGTTGATCCCAAGCTAATGTTGCTAGCGTCACAGTTTAGAAAGAAGGGTCGGTTAAAATCTGGATGGTTGAGCATTACTGCATCTAAGAATTTCTCTTTAATTGATTTGAAGGTCTCGTCTTGTTCTTGACCCCATCGCCATTTATTCTTGGACGATAACTGGTACTGAAACTGGGCTGTTAGTTCGGAATAATTATTCTGGAACTTCCTATAATAGTTACACAGGCCCAAAAATGATTGTAGTTGCCTTCTGTTTTTTGGTGTAGGGAATCGTTGTATGGCGTCTACCTTTTCTGTTGATGGTGTTATTCCTTGACTGTTTAGCTGGAAACCCAGGAATTGAACTTCTTTAGCTATAAGCTTGGACTTGTCCAGTTTAAGGGTGACATTATTTTCAGCAAGTTTCTTCAAGACATACTCCACACGATAACAGTGTTCCTCCCAGCTGGTTGATGTTATAAGGAGATCATCAACATAGACAGTCGTGAATTGGAGCGCTTCTGGTCCTAGTATATGATCCATACAGGCGACAAAAACAGCTACTGAATTCACCAATCCGAAGGGCAACCTCTTAAACTGATAATTGCGCCCTTCGAAGATGAACGCCATGTATTGCCGGCTTGCTGGGTGCAACTCCACTTGCCAATAGCCGCATACCGTATCCCAAGTGGTAATGAATCGTGTTCTGTGGAACCTCTTCAAAATTTCATCAATTTCGCCAGGTGAGGTACGATCGTTTATTATCATCTTATTTATCTCACGAGCGTCAAGGCAAAGTCTTACCTTCCCATTTTTCTTTTGTATGGCCACAATTGGGCTAGTGTATGGCGATTGACTGCTCTCGATGATATCTCTACGGATCATATTCTGGATCTCTGTGCGTACGGCTTCTTTCAAAGATTGTGCTATTGGGTACGACTTTCGGTTGAATTCTACCGGTTCTCTGAATCGTATGGAACATTGGTAGTTCCGGATCTTTCCAGGTTCGTCAGAAAATACAGCTCGATATTTCTCATATATTTCTACCAATTGATTCAGCTGGTTTTCCTTTAATTGCTCGTTCGCATTGTGGCACTGGAATTTACGTATCTCTTGAATCTTTTGTTGCCATAGGTCTTCCTCCGAATCCTGATGTACTGGCTTGTTGTTTGTTGAGTGGTTGGATAAGTAATTCACCTTATTTTGGTGGTCGAGAAGTTGTCTGGAGTCTAAAGTCTTGTTATCAGTTAAATTGGCTATCCAGGTTGAACCTTCAGCAAAGAGTGATACCTTTCCTCGGCACAAGTCGATAATTGCTGAGTTCCGGCGCAATATGTCACATCCTATCATGATGTTGAAAGGTAATCCGGCTGCAACAAGAAATATCATATCCACACTAATGCCCTGACTTTTGACATTGAGGGATACCTGCTTTCTTATGGTCTTGTTCTGTCGGCCGGTAGCTCCTACAAGTACAATATTATTAATAGGTAGTACCGGTAAGTTTTTGTGGCATTGCTGCTGTATCCGGTCCAATTCATTTCGATTTATTATGGAGACATTGGCTCCAGTGTCTATCATTATAGGAACAGAAATACCTTCAATTTCTGCGATTATGTATATTATTTCATTATTATTATTGTTAATATTAAGCTCACTTTCTTCTAATAGGTCCTTACGGATATCCTTTAAATAATTGCTGTATATTATGGTAAAATTTTTTCTGTTTTTCTTCAAATTCATACCTACTTGGTTAAACCCAGCAGATTGGAGCAGTAAAGGGTTATTGGATTTTATCACTGCCTCCGTTCGTTTAAATGTTCCGCTTCATTACGGGTTAGACCGTTGGAAGCGTCAGCTTGAAGTCCTGAGACTGCTTCGATTGGTTCTGCTCGATCGTCTTGTTGGACTTCTGTTACAGGTAGTCTTCGCTGATTATCCAAGCTGGAACTACGTCTGGGCTCGTACTCTCTGTACCTATTACTTCCCTGACTTCCTTGGAAGGCCTCGTACTCGTAGTATCGGCTCCTTCTTTGAGGCTGGTACCTCCTGTGTCCACTGCCTTCTGCTCGGATGTAATTAACATTAGGTCGATATGTCCTGTAATTGTGGTTACCTCCATTTGGGTAATTCCGGTTATAATTACCATGATAATTATTATTATTAGAAAGGTTGGGGTTCCTCTGACCATTTGGAACATAGTTACTATTATTATTATAATAACCGTTGTTATTTTGTGGACGGCTATTATTATTATTATTATTATTATTGTTGTGGTTGTTGTTATTATTATTTATACGAGGAATATTACTATTATTATTATTGTTGTTAAAACGGGGCAAATTATTGTTATTTCTGGGGTTATAATTGTACTCGGCATTATTCCGATTTGCGGAATTATAATTGTTATTATTACCCACATTCTGCCGATTATTATTATTATTCAAATTATTGTTGTTACTCCTCGGTTCCTGCTTTTCATATCTCCTGCGACTTTGACGGTAATAGTCTTCGTGCTCGTACATTTCTAAAAGCTCGGTCATGGCTTGCACCGTCTTTATTTGACTGTTTCGTCTGGCTCTGATAATATCCTCCTCGTAGTGGTATGAGAGTTTGCTGACCAGGCATTCTTCCGGTATTCGGGGCTCTAGATGTTTGGCCACGCACACCTTTCCCAAAAAGTACGCCGTTAAAGTTTGGTTTCCATACGGGTTGTACTTCCCATGACATATCCCGTCTCTGGCGATATTTTGCGTTGATTCAGACCAATATTTGGCTTTGAATAGCCTTCTGAATTGTTGATAGTCGGTCACCTCGTCTCTTATCGCCATCCACCAATTGTCTGCTATTTCCTTGAACGATTCGTCAAGCACCTCTTTATTCTCCCTCCAACGATTACCCCTGTGTTTGGCGAAGTATTCCTCGATTCTTGCTAAGAACTCCATGGGTTTATTTTTATAAAACCTGAAGTTAATCCCCTCACGATTTTCACTGTTGGGACAACTGGTAATGGTTGTCGGTCGACTATGGAATAGGTCTATATCTGTCTGGTTCTGTCGTACCTGACTGTTGATACTGGTCACAGCAGCTTCTATGCCGTCACATTTTTCTGTGAATCGGTCCTGCACTCGCTCCCAGTCTTCCCGTGTTTCCTTTAGTTTTTCCTCCAACGTCTTCCTAGTCGTTTCTTCAATGGTGTTAACCTTCGTATTTATTTCTGTCCTGATACTCCGTACTTCTTGTTCGGTTTGACTCCATTTTTCATCAGCTCTGATAACCCTTTGTTCGATTACCGTTATTTCCTCTTCTACTTTCTTGCTGATTGTCTCATTGTTTTCAGCTATCTTCTGGCTCAATTCTTCCTTCAATATTTCCATTCTTCCGTCCAACCGTTTCATGTTCTCTTGGTTCGTCTCCTTCAATTCTTCTCTCAATTGCTGACTATTATTCTCCATCTTTTTATTGGTTTCTTCCAGTTTCTGGCTTATCTGGGTCAATTCCTCCTTCGATTGTTTATTGTCAGTTTTTATTTCCTCCATTTTTTCCTCCATCTTCTGGATATTTTCCTCCATCTTCTCCTCGATCTTCTTAATATTTTCCTCCATTAATAATTTATTTTCGTTTTTTATTTCGTCCACCTTCTCCTCCATCTTCTTACTATTCTCCTCCATCTTCTCCTCCATCTTCTTACTATTCTCCTCCATCTTCTTACTATTCTCCTCCATCTTCTTACTATTCTCCTCCATCTTCTCCTCCATCTTCTTACTATTCTCCTCCATCTTCTTACTATTCTCCTCCATCTTCTCCTCCATCTTCTTACTATTCTCCTCCATCTTCTTACTATTCTCCTCCATCTTCTCCTCCATCTTCTTACTATTCTCCTCCATCTTCTTACTATTCTCCTCCATCTTCTTACTATTCTCCTCCATCTTCTTACTGGTATTTCCAATTTTATTACTTAATTCCTCCTTCAATCGTTGGTTATCATTTTCCAGCTTCTTACTGTTTTCTTCCATCTTCTCCTCCATCTTCTTACTATTTTCCTCCATCTTATTACCCAACTCTTCCTTTGTCGTTTTAAATTCTTTGAGTAACATCTCCATCATTTGATCAAATTTTGTATCTTCCTTTGCGGTGGATTTCTCCGGCTGTTCCTTCTGTGGTGCAGGCTTATTTGGTTCTGCTGGCGGTAACATTAACTCCACATCTTCCACTGGTGTCGCTTCTTTATCCTCCATGTTTATCTCCTGCTCGGCCTCCATAGCCCTTTTCCTTGATGTAGCTCTCCTGTGCATCTCGCTCCCTCTTCCGACCTGTTGACCGTTGCCAAGCTAAAAATAGGAGATTGGACAATCGTCCTTATTTTACAACACTATTACCTCCTATTTAAAGCCCCTTAAGTTGGACGCCAATTTGTAATATAAATAATATTACAAATAAAAATAAAAATAAAAATTAAATTGAATTGATATGTGTTGATACGTATTGATATTTTGTTTATCACTGGATCAGTCTGACTCCTTAAAGCCCCACTAGTTGGGCAAGTCAATTTGTGATATAAATAATATTACAAATAAAAATATAAATATAAATATAATTGAAATATATGTATAGATAAATATTGTGAGTGTAGCTTTTGTGATAACAAAGGTATTGTGCTCTTCTTTTAGCCCCACTGTTTAGGCTAGTCAAATGGTAATATAATTTCAAGTGTAATAATAAACAAAATATAAAGATATTGATGACAAGAATATGTTATAACTAGGTGTGTTTGATTGTTAAATAACAAATACATCAAACTTTAAAAATTTTGCAAATATTTTTTCTTGTGCTTGTATCGAATTTGACTGAATGATTTAATTTAATTAATTAATAATTAATTAATTAGTTGAGTTTGTAATTTCCTTCTATATCTATTCTCTCAATGTGAATTATGTTTTTGCTTAATAAAAAATAATAATAACATTAATGGTAGAAATAAAAACAATGCTGGTAACTGAATAATGATTTGCGTTTATTCATTCAAAATTGTGCGCCAGTCAAACTGCGCATGTCCCAGGCACTGGCGAATATTCGCCACAGTCAGCAGTGAGAAAAATCAACAAATATATTTTTTACAAGTTTAAATTTATGGTTCTTTTAACGAGTCGAAATGGTCAGAGGGCAAGGAACAAGATACATTTAACAGGTATTCTTAAACTAAATGTTAATATCTGAAATAGAACAGAATTATTATTACAATTGTCAATTAGAAAGAAATTATTTAAATTTTGAACCAAGTCGAAGAAATGACGTCACTCCTCTCCAGGAAGCACTGGCTGATCGTCTTTATAGAAATTCAGCAATGGCCGCCGTCTGCTCGATTTTAACTGCTATGATGCCGTTGGAATTGAAGATCTTCTCCCACAGAAATAAAACGATGTTCCCTTTTCTGCGAAGTGGTGTTGGTCCAAAATATAGTGTTGAATGTCCCCTCGTCGTCTGCGATGTCGAATTCTGGATGGATCTCTTGTGTAGTGTGATGTTCAAATATGTGTGTTGGTTTTCTGTGAATTCGTTCCAAAATTGTTCAAAATGGCTGTCGATTTCTGGTGTAGAGTTTTATGGTGTTATACTGTGTTTTTGGAAATTTGTGAAGTGTTAAACATTGATAGATAAGGTTATTTCACTTGTTAGTTCATCTCCGTTACACGCCACATAACCACACTTGGTTTTAATACAAATTATTTGGGTTTCAATACTCCACTAACACATTTTTCAACTGTTCAGCTTTGCGATTAACAATAGACTAATAGACGCAACGTCGTCGTTTTAGGGCAATTTGTGGTATGTCTTTTTCCTCTTCATATTGTTTAATTATAAAATATCTGTCTAAGACTTGTTTCACTATCTAACTATACATAACAAGTTTTCTTATTTTTTACTGTATTTCAAATATTTCTTAATTTTACATGAATCTAACTATTCAGTAATATTGCTTATTTAATTTTACATCTTTTGATATACAGCTGGGTTTGTTTCAAACTCATTTAAGCCCAAAAATTACAATTTTACATAATGATTGTATGCCCCATATTTTGTACAAATTCAGTGTTTTAAAGGTTTTTATTTGTTTTTTCGGTATAATATTTCCCTGGAATACACCTAATAACTCCGTAATTACTTTGTTGTTAATAATTTGGTTATTAAAACATTTCAATACTGATTAATTTGCTGTTTAGTCTGATTTGATTACTATCATAAGCCTATTTTTGACTGTTTCCAAAAGAAGTTAATTTTCTTTCTTTTGTCATTCTATTTGCTATTAACTGTATCTGTATTAATTATATTTTCAATTTCTGTATTGTATGTATTGAATTCTATTCCTATTACATAGATTAATTCTTTGATAGATAATTTTTTGTTTATAGGCCATTCTGTGTTTACAAAAATGGTGTCTTGGCTGGTCTGTTTGTACAATTATACATGGTTTACTGATTTGAATAAAATTATTACATTTTTATGCCCTACTTGCCTCTCTGACTTACACAATGGAAAATTAAATGACATGATTTTAAATACAATAGAATATCTTGTATCTACTAAACTTTCTTTATACTAATAACATCATTGAACCATAACATGAACATCTTATGCCTAATTTTAACAAAAACATCTTATTATCAACTATTTTCCATATATCACCTAATTTTAACAAAAACATCTTATTCCTATTATTTTTTACTGTATCATCAAATGATAACAAAATAGCTTATCCTAGACATAATTTAATTAAAAAAAATAAAAAAATAAAAAACTCCTATTACTAGTAACACTGTCAGTCACTAACTGTCTTGTGTATTATGTTTCTTTTGAAAACACTTTAACTGTGATCAAAAAACATCTTGTATCTATTTACACCTTACATCTAAAATATTATCTAATTAATAATAAATAACAATCATCTTAATATTAGTCATACCTTCAGTTATGAACTGTCCTTTGGTATTTTTGTCCTTCTCACCATTTACTTAGCTATAATTAAAGAAAACATTTTATATGTAATAGTTTTTCTTATATCTAATTTAAAAACTCTTATTACTGGTAATGTTGTCAGTCCTTAGACTGTCTTTCATTCCAATGGTTTTATTATTATTATTCTACACTCATGGTAGTCTTTTTATAATATTTAAACTTCATTGAAGATTTTTTCATAGATTTTTTAACTATGTTTCTCACTATACACTCTGTAGTTTCTTAATTTTGTTATCTCACTCCACTTTATTGGATTCTACACTCTGGTAGTCTTTTTAGTGAGTTCTACACTATGGTAGTCTCTTTTGACATATTTTTTAACATATTACACTTACAACTAATATACAATTTGTGTTTTATAGTATTGTATCTTGTAACTTGTTTGGGGTTTACCTATATCGGTTTCAATTTTGTCTCATGGTATTTATTATATGACTAACATTTTGTTTTGGCATATCTCTTCCTGTTTCTGGTCTCTTTGTGGGAATCTTGATATGTTTTGTCCCTTCTTCAAATATCACATTAGTAGTTTCCTTATTAAAATGGTTTCATGACAGATTATTTCCTTTTTTATGGTCCTTCCCTTTTTGTACTGCTTCCCCAATCTACTGGGTATACTGCTGGTTTAACTGGTTTTTTCATAGTAGGTTATTTTAATTAATGGTTTTCTGTATTATTTTCCATTTTTATTCACATTTTATAGACTTAATTATACAGTTTCTAGTGTAATCCTTAAACAATTTATTCTTCTCACTCACTATGGAACTTTTTCTTTTTTTTTTATGTAACATTAATTCAAATGTTTAGTGTGATAATTTTGTTATTTTACAATATATATATATCCTTTTAATGTTATACTTTTCTCCTTGGTTTATTATGTTTTTATTTATAAAAAAATAAATAAAATTATTTTTTTTCTTTTATTTTTAAAATTTTAATTGAATTGTATTTATTTTATTTTAACTAAATACCACTATTGTATTAACGACTCGGACATACAGTATCCGAGTCGTTAATACAATAGTGGTATTTAGTTAAGTAACAGACACATCATGGAGAACGAAATCCAAAAATTGTATTTTAATTTAATTTATTCTGTTATTTGAATTATTTAATTCTATATTAAACGGTTAAGAAATATTAATTAATGTGGATTTGCTCTTCATCCGTTTTGGTAAAATTTTATTGAAAGAAATGTTGTGTGTCAGTTCGGTTCAATTGTGAAATCGATTCGTCGCATATACGTTATCTGCCTGGTTCACTTCTTTTTGATGACGTTCCAATTGCCTAGGTACATTCACTCTTCCTTTCCTATTTAAAAATCTTCTATTCTAATTTTATTTAATAAATAAAAGTCTTTTTACCATCCATTAATTATATTTATTGGTTATTATTGCTTTTAAAATTAATATTACGATTCACAGATCGAAAATGTTTGTTTCCCGGATCGACTCTTTACCTCGGGTCGATTGTAACAAAACTAAATTTTTCTATTTAATATTATTAATTATAGGATTCTTTTTAACTGCTATGAAAGGTCAGAAATGCTATTAGGAAGTACAATACTTACAAATGTCAACAAACATGGCCGCTTCGAGTTTGGTCTGACGACAATAAATTCAAAGATGTCAGCTTTAATTCCACCTCAAATATTATGAAAGTTTTATGTCACTTTCTTTTAAAATAAATGATTTTATTTGAAGTGTTCACTGTAATTATAGTTAATTCTCTGTTTTCCTTCACTATTGTGTAGTTACTAAGTGTTGGTGAAGTTATTCTTGGTGTTGTGTAGTATTAAACTGTGCTTTTAGTAGAAGGTTATTTTCTTACCATATCTGGCTTTCATAATTCCATCTTCATAATGGTAAGACAGTTGTGTGACTAAACATTCCTCAGGGATCCTGGGCTCCAGGTTTCGGGCCATGCACACTTTACCTAAGAAGTACGATGTTAAAGATTGTCCTGTGTACGCCTCATACCTACCATTACTCAGATCGTTTCTGACCATGTTTTTGGTCGACTCCGACCAATACTTTGTCTTAAATTGGGTTTTGAAGTCTTGGAAGTTTTGTATGTCGGGTCTGCTGCTGTCCACCAATTGTCGTGGGTGTCTTTGAACATTTCGTCAAGCATTCCTTGTATGATGGTCCATCTGGTCTCTCTATTTCTCGAAATACTCTCTTCTACCCTCTCCAGGAACTCCATGGGGTTACGTTTGTAGCTTTTGAAGTTTATTAGCTCCCGGTTGTCACTATTTGTTGTATGGGTGCTATGACATGGTCTATCCCGCCATGAGTAAATTTCTTCCTGTAGTTATAGCTCTCGTCGACGGAGTTCCTTAATCTTCTCTTTAGTTTTACTTACTTGGCTGTCAATATTGTTCATGTTGTTATAGACTCCTTCCATTCTTTCACCGATGTCTGTGCATACTCGGGCTGTTTCTTCCTTGTTTTCCTCCCGAATTTGCAGTATTTCTTGAGTCGTCTGCTCATATTTTCCTTTTGTCTCTGATATTTCATTTTGAACTTCTGTAATGCGTTCTTCTAATCTTTCACCCATTTCCTCCCTCAGTTGTTGATGATTAGTTTCTGTTCTTTGGTAGTTATCTTCTACTTTCTGATTCAATGTTTCTACGTTTTGATTTACCATTTCCATTGATTTATTTATGGTTTCTTCCATTTTTTCTTCCATCTTTTTACTTAATGCTTCCATGTTTTTATTATTTTCCTCTATGAATTCCTCTATATTTTTATTTAATAATTCGATGTTTTGATTATTATTTTTATTACTATCATGTATTTTCTTAATTAAATTTTCCTTTATTTCTTCACTTGTACTATCTATTTTTTCATTTATTCTCTCAATTTTATTTTCTAAATTCTCTTTCATTTGTTTATTACCTTCTTTAATTTGTCTTAAATTGTCATGAGTACTATTTATTTTTTCATTAATTATTTGCTTAAAATCTTCTTTCATGCTTTCCTTAATACTGTCTATTTTTTCATTAATTTGTCTATTTAAATTTTCACTCAGAGTTTCATTTTATTTCCTTGAGTTTTCATTTATTTTTTCCTCCATACTGTCTATTTTTTCTAACTTTTTATTTAATTCTTCCTTGTCTTCCCTTCTCTTTTTCTCGTTTTCCTCCTTGTCTTCTTTTCTGGTTTTCTTACTATTTTTTCTATTCTTCCAAATTGCTCCGTCATAATCCTCATCATGTTATCCAATTTCATTTCTTAGGTTGGTGTAGTTCTGTCCGGCAGATTTTCGACCGTATCACCTGCTATCGCCTCCGCTTCGGGTGCTGGTTGGGCCTCCTTGTCGTTCATATCCCCTTTGGTTTCCGTGTCCTTTGTTCTCCTGTTAGACTTAGCTCTTCACTGCATTTCTGGACTTGTAGCAGTTGCCAGCTAAAATTAGGAAGTTAGGTCAGTTATTATTTGATTCCTATCGCCTAATAATTTCCTAATTCGAGCCCCACATTGGGTGCCAATTTGTAACTTATCTTTTAACGTTATCCTTTTCTCCTCGGTTAATTATTTGTTTTTATTTATAAAAAAATAATAAATAAAATTATTATTTTTTTCTTTTATTTTTAAAATTTTTATTGAATTCTATTTATTTTATTTTAATTTAATTTATTCCGTTATTCGAATTATTTAATTCTATATTAAATGGTTAAGAAATATTAATTAATGTGGATTTGCTCTTCATCCGTTTTGGTAAAATTTTATTGAAAGAAATGTTTTGTGTCAGTTCAGTTCAATTGTGAAATCGACTCATCGCGTATAGGTTATCTGCTGGTTCACTTCTTTTTGATGACATTCCAATTGCCTAGGAGGTGCGTTCACTCTTCATTTCCTATTTAAAAATCTTCTATTCTAATTTTATTTAATAAATAAAAGTCCTTTTACCATCCACTAATTATATTTATTGGTTATTATTGCTTTTAAAATTAATAATTATGATTCACAGATCGAAAATGTTTGTTTCCCAGATCGACTCTTTACCTCGGGTCGATTGTAACAAAATTAAGTTTTTCTATTTAATATTATTAATTATAGGATTCTTTTTAACTGCTATGAAAGGTCAGAAATGCTATTAGAAAGTACAATACTTACAAATGTTTAAAAATCTTACATACTATTATATATAAAGTTAGTTTTGTTTAAGTATTGAACAATAATTATTTAATTCACATGTCCAAAGTCAACAAACATGGCCGCTTCGAGTTTGGTCTGACGACAATAAATTCAAAGATGGCCTATATATTACATTATTTTTTATCTATTCTACACTACTGTATTGTACTTCTTTCCATTTAATTAAGTTTTATTTATATATTTTTTCATGTTTTTATGTTGGATTTATGTATTCTTATCCTAGGTTATGAATTATGGTTAATCTTGACGGTGGTCCACTAACTCAATCTAAGGGGTTTTGGGGTATTGTCCACATTTTAGTGTCTGTCTGTGTTTGTATATTGTTTTAAAAGTATGGAACGTTGTTACATTACAATATATATATATATATATATATATATATATATATATATATATTGCAACGGAACACAGGACGATAAGCTATGTTGTTTGTATCAAAGCACATGGATGACGAGCATTTTCTTGTTTAAATTTGTTTTATGTAATATTTTGTCTTTTAGCCATAAGTTTTGTATTTAGAGATGGATAAGCATGTAGGGTATACCAAACTCTTCATAAAAAGGTGTTCTATATGGTCATGTATTTTTTGAGTGAATCTGTGTGCGTGTGCGAGTGTGATAATGTGTGATCGCGATATCTTCCGCGGTAATTAACCGATCAACGTGAAACTTTGACAATGAATTGTTTATGTAAATAGCTCCAATTTATGTGTACTCTATGGTTCATAACTATTTTAGAAATATGTTTTTTAAGTGAAGAAAAACTCAATTGTAACTTATCAATGATAGGGTAATAAAATTCGTAGATAATTTCCATGCAGGCCTTTGCTAAATTATACAAAGTTTTTTCAGGAAATTCATATATCTGTTTGTTCCATCAATCATGTGACTTGGGCTTAGCCAATCAGAATACACTAAATTCAGTAAGATTCATTCGTTGTAGAGTTAGGATGGTCACAGTTCTGCTTTAGCATCTGCAAGGGGAAGTTGTGCCCGGTGAAGAGTTGTTCTCTTATGAATATAGAGATATCATATATAAAATAAACCTTGGTAATTCTTAACGAAGTTTTGCATTAAGAACCGAGTGGTAAAATATTTATATAAAAATTATAATATAATATAGTGCTATTTCGTGTTAGTTAAGATATCCGCTTAGGGGAGGTAAAGACACTTCAAGATATTGTGGAAGGTGTACAATTATTACACCGCATTAATTAATACCCAAGATATTGTGGAAGGTGTACAATTATTACACCGCATTAATTAATACCCATATTAACCCTGAGATTAAGAAAATATAAAGTATAAATTAATAATAAACTGTACGAGTGAAATTTAGAATCATTGTGAGTGAACAATTTATGAAGAAACTAATTAATGTTAGCAGTCAAACATAATAACGACGAGACTCCTTGAAATATCGCTGCTGGAGTCGCCTGCCATAGAAGAGGACGCCAGGAAGGAGTGACGCTGAAGAAGAGGACACCAGGACAGGAGCGACAAGAGGAGAGGAGGACGATGCAGCAACCAAGTAAAATCGATTTATATTATCGAACAATACAAACTATTATTTCTATTATCAATACATGACAATTTATGATACAATATACATCTTTAAAAACTATATTTGTGTGTATAATAAATAATTTTTCATCTCCTCCATATTGACGTGTTTGTAAATTTCACACACTCACCATATCCTTATTAGTATAATCAAATTTGAACCATTTATAGAGAAATCCGTTTGAATGATCTTCTTTCATAAGTTCATGATTTCCTCTAGGGAGGTAGAGGGGCTCATTTCCACACCATTCTGATCCACTAGATTTGGTAAACTTCTTTCAATTGTTACCTTGTATTTTCCAGTACAGCTTCAAAACTCTCGTGCACAATTTTTTCATGCTTGTTTGCTCCGACTTCCTACTACCTTTTAATGTAGCGATCTATCTAGAAACGTTCTCTTTCTATTTCTTTTATGAATTTGCTAACTGCTATAATTTTTTATTGTTCGACTAAGCTTTTCGTCATTACTGACATCTTCAGGTCTTAAACAACCTGAACACGTTGTTTAAGACCTGAAGATGTCAGTAATGACGAAAAGCTTAGTCGAACAATAAAAAATTATAGCAGTTAGGAAATTCATAAAAGAAATAGTAAGGATGGCTGCTAATTTAAACAATACGAAGTTCTCTTTCTAATTGGATTATTTTTCAACAATGATTGGTCATTCCCATAATCCACAGGATCAGGCTCCGAAGAGGGTGTGTTCTCCAAACTAATGTCTACTTTTCCAGCTATAGTAGTATATCCCAATTTCAATGTTACTTATGCTCAAATGATTTTTTTTAAAGAAAATAACATAAATCGGTCGTTAGTCTCTATGTTCATTCTCGTCCATGATCAACAATCAATAAAAGAAATTGTAGCGGGGCATTTTTGGGGCCTACCTGAGACAATGTAAAGAAGTTTATATTTTATTGATAATAAATAACATAATTTGTATTTTTTTTTATAAATAAATAATAATAACTTTATCCCTTGTTGAGTGATAGGGACAGAAATTATGGACTTGGGTAAATTTGTTATTTTGAAACGATCGCAACATGGCTGCACTGCTGTTAACCGTATGAATACAGACTTGTTTAATAATGTTGTGTGGACCGTTATAATAACCGGCAACTGTACCAAACCAAGTTCAAGGACAATGACGAACACGTTATGTAACGGTAAACACGTTACACAACCAGACATCAGGCGATGCGTTGCGTCAGCAAATTATGTAACGATGTGTGTCACCAGTTTTGTCAACAAGCAAAAAACAGTCCACTGGCGCAAGGATACAAACTGAACACCAATCAGAATTGAACGAACAACAGCTGCTTCACAAAGTAGCGCCTGTAATTCTGCCCAGTCTAAATTCAATGCTCGCGCGAGCAACACCTGTTAAGTTTCGGAACATATTTGTGCGGGCCCGCAAAACAAGTAAAAATGTGAATTTTGATATATTACTATATTTAAACAGTCTTTTATAAATAAATAGAGGCAGTGAGCAAAATTGGAAGATGAAACATTTCAATAGTTCGGCCGAGTAACAGTGTAAACCATGAGTGACGCCTGGGTCGATTTTCAACACCTGAACACAGGAAAGTAAACCTTTTCTAAATTAGATAAAATGCTGCCCCTAATTAATTCGAGATCAGTAATTAATACATAAAATGTACTGTGTCAAATAGCGTGTGTGTGGGTATGCGTGAGGGTGTGTAGGTACCTATATAAATCACATAAAAGCATTGGTTTACGTTAAGTGATTTACATAACTAAGTAATTTGAATTATTAAAACAGCAGTAATTGCTTGTATTCATATATTTCATTTCCATATGTAACAAGAGTAATTCGAAGTCAAAATATATATTGCGTAAATGTATCATGCATAAAGGCTGATGTAGGGAAAATGTCCCGCAGCTATCTTGGATTTGTAGAAGCAGAATGATTTCATTTTGTTATAAAATATGAAAAATTCCGATCATTAATAAACACAAGTTTTATCTAATGCAGTCAAAGTCTATTATTTCTCTACAACCATAGTGTTTCTTCGCTCGTTTATAGAATCTTGGAACCCGTAGGTAAAATTTTTATGTTGGTAA
Source organism: Magicicada septendecula (assembly GCA_034769895.1). Taxonomy (NCBI): domain Eukaryota; kingdom Metazoa; phylum Arthropoda; class Insecta; order Hemiptera; family Cicadidae; genus Magicicada; species Magicicada septendecula. Next base: position 438,849,665 of record CM068373.1, on the reverse strand, counting down.
CAACCACATGGCGACTACCTGAGCCAACAAAGTGTAATAATAAATTTAAATACAAAAGACGATTACTTATTAATATAACAGTGGCGCCCTTACAGCTGGACCCGTTTGCATAAATTAAATTATGCAAAGGTGGACCTGTTGAAGAAATGATATGGTTGTTTGGAATGTGTATTTACGTATGTACGTAAATTAAACGTATGGGGTTATGTTTCGATAGGGTTAGGTATGTAGTGCATTATTTGTTTATGTGTTTATGAGTATTGTGAGGGTAATTAGTGTGTATGAGATGAATTATATTATATAAAAGGTATTATAATAAAATCTTTTAAAATGGCTGAGATACAAGAAAATGATATGATTAAGATGATGAAATTGCTTTTTAATGAACAGAAAAACGATATGCAAGAGTTCAAAAGTAGTATCAATGAAAAGTTCGATATCCAAAAGAATAGTTTTGAAGAGTTATTAAAAAATCAGAATAAAGAGTTGAAACTGAAATACAAGAAATGAATAAACATTTAGAAAGCACTCACGAAATAATAAGAAACAGTTTAAATAAGTTAGAACAGAAGTTCGAGAAATTAGGTAACAATGCTTTAAGTAAGACGAAATGTAAAAATGACGAAATAGTAGACAATTTTGAGAGTATAGTGGGGGTGAAGAATAAGAATGAAAATATAATAACAAAGAGTACTGATGAAGTTTTAGAATGCGATAATGAAATGGTAATGAGTGTTTATGAAATAGAAAGAGAGTGGAAGAATAATGTAGTAATTAAATGGGGACAGAGGGCAAATTTTCCCCTTATTGTTTATAATGATGATGATGATTTAATGTTGTTTTTTCAGGGCAAGAGACCCTTATTGTTAAATGAAGTAATGTTGTATAATGTTGTACCCTCTGTCCATAATAATTGTGAGAGTGTGATGTGGTGCTGTGAAGAAAGAGAGTTATATGTTGAGAATGAAATAGAAATATACAAGTTAGAAAGAAAGTATGATGAATTGAGAAAAATACTAGAAAGAGAGACAGAGAATAATTTTGATAATATCTTACCTGACTATAATGACTTACCTGACGTAGTAGTTGAGGAATACAAAGATGAGAAAATTTACCTGACATTAACAAATAACCATGATATAGACGGGACAATCCTAACCTATGGTGACAAGATTTATAGTGGTACAATGGATGAAATAGAGTTGATAGATTATTATGATAGTAATGATTATCATAATTTGTGTGTTGATAAAAATGATGAATGTTACAAATACACTAGATATATATATGACGATGGAGGGTGAGCTAAAAGATCAGTGTTGGGACATTTTTAAATATTGTAAATTTTTGGTAATGACCTTGCTGATTTGGACATCTGAAGTGAGATACACTTGAACAGTTTTGACGCATATTTTGTAAATAATATTGAATTCATTTGTGTGTATTGTGAAATGTTAGAAAAGTAATGTGTATATGTTTTAGAAAATGTTGTATTAATAATAATAATATTATTAATATTTTAGCACTCTAATTAAATAACAAAATAATTATGAAGACAATAGTTAATGATTTGTAGAAGGTTGATAATAATGGAAATATGTTATTTTAATAATCAAATGAATATTTAATTTTCATAATAAATGGAATTAAATAAGTGGAGATGTTTAGATAGTGTGATTGAATATTATGTGTTTGAATTTTATAAGGTAATTAAATTGTTTGGTGAGATTTTGATTTAATAATAATTAATAAGTAAATAAATGTTAAATGGTTTATTTTGTGGAACAGAATGATTAAAAATATGTTAATAATAAATTTAGAATTTTTGAAAATCTGATTACAACACAGGATAAATTCATCATGATGATAAATAAAAAGAGTTAATGAAAAATTTTAAATAATAATGTTTATAAATTTTTATTTAAATTATTTAAAAGAGAATTGTTTGTTTGATGTATGCTAATAATCCAGGTGTATTGCTATTTGTGTATTATGTTATGTAATGTATTATAATAGTGTGTGTGGCTGGGAGGTTATCCAAGGGGATAACGTATTAAAAATTTGATATATTTTAATTAATAATGATGATTTGCTACTCAATAATTTTGTTTGAATTTAAAAATTGGATGCACTAAATACTTCTTATATTGTGTTATTGTGTCTTATTGTGTTGTTTGCATTTAGTATGTTAGGAATAAGTATTATAAAAATATAATAATATGTTTTCAATGTGTTTACAGATTTTAAAATAAAATGAAAAATAGTTGTAATAAGTAAAATTTTCAATAGGTTGTAAAAGATAGAAGTGGGTGATAGTAATTGTTTGAATAAAATGTTTGAGTCAATTCAAGTTGAATTTTGTGGGACATAGATTTGTCCAAATCGAAGTAAAAGTTAAAGTAATAGTGGAAATGAAAATGATGCAATGTTGTTTTGAGTTAATGTATGTTATAGAATTTTGAGAAATAAGTGGAGACACAGTAGTTATGGAGATTTTATGTAGAGTTTTGAGCGATATATTGTTTATTTGTTGATGTTAATTTGTTGTAATTGTAGTGAGATTATGAGATTGAGATTTTTTGGGGATGGTAATTTTGTAGTAGTGGTAGTGTATTTGGGGAGTCCGCAACATAAGGGTTGGGACGGGATAGGGACCGATTGGCGCCGGAAAGGGTTACCTAGGGTGAGTCCAGGGACCAACATAAGGGAATGAGTTTTGGGAAGGAAACACGTATCCTATGTACAAAGGGTTAGAGAGTATTTTTTTTATATAAGAGTAGAAGGTGGCGATTGGAGTTAAAATAGTAAGTAGTTAGAGGTAGATAAGGGTTAGTAAAATTTTGATAGAGGGGTGTCACACTAGTTAAAGATTTTGTAAGGGAGCATTAGAGTAATAAAAGGGGTAAGATTATGAATAAATGCCAAATGGATGAAGTAAATTATAATGAAATAATGAATAACGTAGAATCACCCAAAGTAATGAAAGGGAATAATGATGGCCATAATTGAAAAAAAAAAAAAAAAATAAAATAAAATAAATAATTTTTGTAATTTTGAGAAACGAATTAATAAGAGTAAATCAAGTTTAAAAGTAATTTTTTGATTTTATATGTCAATTTAATGATGTAAAGTGTGTAACATTTTAATTGTAAGTTGTTTATTTTAAAATGAATTATTAATGTACTGTGTTTTCTTATGTTAAGTTATGTTAGGTATTCTGATATATACATGTTAGTAATAAGTGAGTAAAAACAAAACCAGTGCTTCTTAGCGCAAACCAGCACCGCTAGGGGGGAACAGATCAGTTGGGGATATGGTGTTGTATAAGGCCACTATTTAATATTTTGATTTGTTGTTTCAGTGTTTGGTGATGCTGTGGCGGCGGACCTGAGCTGGCCTGCGCGTCAGAGCAGGGGCGTTGAGTATCTGTCTGACTCTACGGTGTTGGGATCTCGAGAGAGAAGTCCAGTATTGTCATGCAGATGCGGTCACAGTCACCAGACCAAGGGTGAGTTGATTATTCTTTTTTGTAAACCATACAGGGGGTTGTGGCGACATATCCTGGCTGATCCCTTTAGCAAGTATGAATGTGTCAATGAGATTTTTTATGCTTCGGCATAAAATATCTCATTGAGGGGGTATTGTAGCGGGGCATTTTTGGGGCCTACCTGAGACAATGTAAAGAAGTTTATATTTTATTGATAATAAATAACATAATTTGTATTTTTTTTTATAAATAAATAATAATAACTTTATCCCTTGTTGAGTGATAGGGACAGAAATTATGGACTTGGGTAAATTTGTTATTTTGAAACGATCGCAACATGGCTGCACTGCTGTTAACCGTATGAATACAGACTTGTTTAATAATGTTGTGTGGACCGTTATAATAACCGGCAACTGTACCAAACCAAGTTCAAGGACAATGACGAACACGTTATGTAACGGTAAACACGTTACACAACCAGACATCAGGCGATGCGTTGCGTCAGCAAATTATGTAACGATGTGTGTCACCAGTTTTGTCAACAAGCAAAAAACAGTCCACTGGCGCAAGGATACAAACTGAACACCAATCAGAATTGAACGAACAACAGCTGCTTCACAAAGTAGCGCCTGTAATTCTGCCCAGTCTAAATTCAATGCTCGCGCGAGCAACACCTGTTAAGTTTCGGAACATATTTGTGCGGGCCCGCAAAACAAGTAAAAATGTGAATTTTGATATATTACTATATTTAAACAGTCTTTTATAAATAAATAGAGGCAGTGAGCAAAATTGGAAGATGAAACATTTCAATAGTTCGGCCGAGTAACAGTGTAAACCATGAGTGACGCCTGGGTCGATTTTCAACACCTGAACACAGGAAAGTAAACCTTTTCTAAATTAGATAAAATGCTGCCCCTAATTAATTCGAGATCAGTAATTAATACATAAAATGTACTGTGTCAAATAGCGTGTGTGTGGGTATGCGTGAGGGTGTGTAGGTACCTATATAAATCACATAAAAGCATTGGTTTACGTTAAGTGATTTACATAACTAAGTAATTTGAATTATTAAAACAGCAGTAATTGCTTGTATTCATATATTTCATTTCCATATGTAACAAGAGTAATTCGAAGTCAAAATATATATTGCGTAAATGTATCATGCATAAAGGCTGATGTAGGGAAAATGTCCCGCAGCTATCTTGGATTTGTAGAAGCAGAATGATTTCATTTTGTTATAAAATATGAAAAATTCCGATCATTAATAAACACAAGTTTTATCTAATGCAGTCAAAGTCTATTATTTCTCTACAACCATAGTGTTTCTTCGCTCGTTTATAGAATCTTGGAACCCGTAGGTAAAATTTTTATGTTGGTAACAACCACATGGCGACTACCTGAGCCAACAAAGTGTAATAATAAATTTAAATACAAAAGACGATTACTTATTAATATAACAGTGGCGCCCTTACAGCTGGACCCGTTTGCATAAATTAAATTATGCAAAGGTGGACCTGTTGAAGAAATGATATGGTTGTTTGGAATGTGTATTTACGTATGTACGTAAATTAAACGTATGGGGTTATGTTTCGATAGGGTTAGGTATGTAGTGCATTATTTGTTTATGTGTTTATGAGTATTGTGAGGGTAATTAGTGTGTATGAGATGAATTATATTATATAAAAGGTATTATAATAAAATCTTTTAAAATGGCTGAGATACAAGAAAATGATATGATTAAGATGATGAAATTGCTTTTTAATGAACAGAAAAACGATATGCAAGAGTTCAAAAGTAGTATCAATGAAAAGTTCGATATCCAAAAGAATAGTTTTGAAGAGTTATTAAAAAATCAGAATAAAGAGTTGAAACTGAAATACAAGAAATGAATAAACATTTAGAAAGCACTCACGAAATAATAAGAAACAGTTTAAATAAGTTAGAACAGAAGTTCGAGAAATTAGGTAACAATGCTTTAAGTAAGACGAAATGTAAAAATGACGAAATAGTAGACAATTTTGAGAGTATAGTGGGGGTGAAGAATAAGAATGAAAATATAATAACAAAGAGTACTGATGAAGTTTTAGAATGCGATAATGAAATGGTAATGAGTGTTTATGAAATAGAAAGAGAGTGGAAGAATAATGTAGTAATTAAATGGGGACAGAGGGCAAATTTTCCCCTTATTGTTTATAATGATGATGATGATTTAATGTTGTTTTTTCAGGGCAAGAGACCCTTATTGTTAAATGAAGTAATGTTGTATAATGTTGTACCCTCTGTCCATAATAATTGTGAGAGTGTGATGTGGTGCTGTGAAGAAAGAGAGTTATATGTTGAGAATGAAATAGAAATATACAAGTTAGAAAGAAAGTATGATGAATTGAGAAAAATACTAGAAAGAGAGACAGAGAATAATTTTGATAATATCTTACCTGACTATAATGACTTACCTGACGTAGTAGTTGAGGAATACAAAGATGAGAAAATTTACCTGACATTAACAAATAACCATGATATAGACGGGACAATCCTAACCTATGGTGACAAGATTTATAGTGGTACAATGGATGAAATAGAGTTGATAGATTATTATGATAGTAATGATTATCATAATTTGTGTGTTGATAAAAATGATGAATGTTACAAATACACTAGATATATATATGACGATGGAGGGTGAGCTAAAAGATCAGTGTTGGGACATTTTTAAATATTGTAAATTTTTGGTAATGACCTTGCTGATTTGGACATCTGAAGTGAGATACACTTGAACAGTTTTGACGCATATTTTGTAAATAATATTGAATTCATTTGTGTGTATTGTGAAATGTTAGAAAAGTAATGTGTATATGTTTTAGAAAATGTTGTATTAATAATAATAATATTATTAATATTTTAGCACTCTAATTAAATAACAAAATAATTATGAAGACAATAGTTAATGATTTGTAGAAGGTTGATAATAATGGAAATATGTTATTTTAATAATCAAATGAATATTTAATTTTCATAATAAATGGAATTAAATAAGTGGAGATGTTTAGATAGTGTGATTGAATATTATGTGTTTGAATTTTATAAGGTAATTAAATTGTTTGGTGAGATTTTGATTTAATAATAATTAATAAGTAAATAAATGTTAAATGGTTTATTTTGTGGAACAGAATGATTAAAAATATGTTAATAATAAATTTAGAATTTTTGAAAATCTGATTACAACACAGGATAAATTCATCATGATGATAAATAAAAAGAGTTAATGAAAAATTTTAAATAATAATGTTTATAAATTTTTATTTAAATTATTTAAAAGAGAATTGTTTGTTTGATGTATGCTAATAATCCAGGTGTATTGCTATTTGTGTATTATGTTATGTAATGTATTATAATAGTGTGTGTGGCTGGGAGGTTATCCAAGGGGATAACGTATTAAAAATTTGATATATTTTAATTAATAATGATGATTTGCTACTCAATAATTTTGTTTGAATTTAAAAATTGGATGCACTAAATACTTCTTATATTGTGTTATTGTGTCTTATTGTGTTGTTTGCATTTAGTATGTTAGGAATAAGTATTATAAAAATATAATAATATGTTTTCAATGTGTTTACAGATTTTAAAATAAAATGAAAAATAGTTGTAATAAGTAAAATTTTCAATAGGTTGTAAAAGATAGAAGTGGGTGATAGTAATTGTTTGAATAAAATGTTTGAGTCAATTCAAGTTGAATTTTGTGGGACATAGATTTGTCCAAATCGAAGTAAAAGTTAAAGTAATAGTGGAAATGAAAATGATGCAATGTTGTTTTGAGTTAATGTATGTTATAGAATTTTGAGAAATAAGTGGAGACACAGTAGTTATGGAGATTTTATGTAGAGTTTTGAGCGATATATTGTTTATTTGTTGATGTTAATTTGTTGTAATTGTAGTGAGATTATGAGATTGAGATTTTTTGGGGATGGTAATTTTGTAGTAGTGGTAGTGTATTTGGGGAGTCCGCAACATAAGGGTTGGGACGGGATAGGGACCGATTGGCGCCGGAAAGGGTTACCTAGGGTGAGTCCAGGGACCAACATAAGGGAATGAGTTTTGGGAAGGAAACACGTATCCTATGTACAAAGGGTTAGAGAGTATTTTTTTTATATAAGAGTAGAAGGTGGCGATTGGAGTTAAAATAGTAAGTAGTTAGAGGTAGATAAGGGTTAGTAAAATTTTGATAGAGGGGTGTCACACTAGTTAAAGATTTTGTAAGGGAGCATTAGAGTAATAAAAGGGGTAAGATTATGAATAAATGCCAAATGGATGAAGTAAATTATAATGAAATAATGAATAACGTAGAATCACCCAAAGTAATGAAAGGGAATAATGATGGCCATAATTGAAAAAAAAAAAAAAAAATAAAATAAAATAAATAATTTTTGTAATTTTGAGAAACGAATTAATAAGAGTAAATCAAGTTTAAAAGTAATTTTTTGATTTTATATGTCAATTTAATGATGTAAAGTGTGTAACATTTTAATTGTAAGTTGTTTATTTTAAAATGAATTATTAATGTACTGTGTTTTCTTATGTTAAGTTATGTTAGGTATTCTGATATATACATGTTAGTAATAAGTGAGTAAAAACAAAACCAGTGCTTCTTAGCGCAAACCAGCACCGCTAGGGGGGAACAGATCAGTTGGGGATATGGTGTTGTATAAGGCCACTATTTAATATTTTGATTTGTTGTTTCAGTGTTTGGTGATGCTGTGGCGGCGGACCTGAGCTGGCCTGCGCGTCAGAGCAGGGGCGTTGAGTATCTGTCTGACTCTACGGTGTTGGGATCTCGAGAGAGAAGTCCAGTATTGTCATGCAGATGCGGTCACAGTCACCAGACCAAGGGTGAGTTGATTATTCTTTTTTGTAAACCATACAGGGGGTTGTGGCGACATATCCTGGCTGATCCCTTTAGCAAGTATGAATGTGTCAATGAGATTTTTTATGCTTCGGCATAAAATATCTCATTGAGGGGGTATTGTAGCGGGGCATTTTTGGGGCCTACCTGAGACAATGTAAAGAAGTTTATATTTTATTGATAATAAATAACATAATTTGTATTTTTTTTTATAAATAAATAATAATAACTTTATCCCTTGTTGAGTGATAGGGACAGAAATTATGGACTTGGGTAAATTTGTTATTTTGAAACGATCGCAACATGGCTGCACTGCTGTTAACCGTATGAATACAGACTTGTTTAATAATGTTGTGTGGACCGTTATAATAACCGGCAACTGTACCAAACCAAGTTCAAGGACAATGACGAACACGTTATGTAACGGTAAACACGTTACACAACCAGACATCAGGCGATGCGTTGCGTCAGCAAATTATGTAACGATGTGTGTCACCAGTTTTGTCAACAAGCAAAAAACAGTCCACTGGCGCAAGGATACAAACTGAACACCAATCAGAATTGAACGAACAACAGCTGCTTCACAAAGTAGCGCCTGTAATTCTGCCCAGTCTAAATTCAATGCTCGCGCGAGCAACACCTGTTAAGTTTCGGAACATATTTGTGCGGGCCCGCAAAACAAGTAAAAATGTGAATTTTGATATATTACTATATTTAAACAGTCTTTTATAAATAAATAGAGGCAGTGAGCAAAATTGGAAGATGAAACATTTCAATAGTTCGGCCGAGTAACAGTGTAAACCATGAGTGACGCCTGGGTCGATTTTCGACACCTGAACACAGGAAAGTAAACCTTTTCTAAATTAGATAAAATGCTGCCCCTAATTAATTCGAGATCAGTAATTAATACATAAAATGTACTGTGTCAAATAGCGTGTGTGTGGGTATGCGTGAGGGTGTGTAGGTACCTATATAAATCACATAAAAGCATTGGTTTACGTTAAGTGATTTACATAACTAAGTAATTTGAATTATTAAAACAGCAGTAATTGCTTGTATTCATATATTTCATTTCCATATGTAACAAGAGTAATTCGAAGTCAAAATATATATTGCGTAAATGTATCATGCATAAAGGCTGATGTAGGGAAAATGTCCCGCAGCTATCTTGGATTTGTAGAAGCAGAATGATTTCATTTTGTTATAAAATATGAAAAATTCCGATCATTAATAAACACAAGTTTTATCTAATGCAGTCAAAGTCTATTATTTCTCTACAACCATAGTGTTTCTTCGCTCGTTTATAGAATCTTGGAACCCGTAGGTAAAATTTTTATGTTGGTAACAACCACATGGCGACTACCTGAGCCAACAAAGTGTAATAATAAATTTAAATACAAAAGACGATTACTTATTAATATAACAAAATTTACCATGACAAGAAATGTAGCACAACATGGAACACAAAACATGTTTCGCGAGTAATTAGGACATGCCATTAAATGTATTTTAATAAAAATATACTGAACAAGTTAAAAAAAAAAATAAGCCCCCGGAAAACAGAATAAAAACTTTCCTGTCCTTACATAAAGGGTAATTATAGACTGTAATATACATGCACTGTGTACACTACCACGGATTTCACAAAATCTTTCTAACATTACTTTGTGACGGAATAATTTATTTTTAGTACCTTCCATTTTATAAATCAAGATATTTCTACACTGTTTTGTTTTCCATTATCAAGTTCTCTCCCTATTAAATTTAATCTCGTCACTGTTTAGTATAGCGAGATGAAAGGCAAATTTTTAAAACGAATATTACCTTCTAAAAAGTTTTGCGCAATAAATTGCTTTATTTAATTTCAATAATTTTAATAAAGGTGGAATGAATTTTGATGTTATGCGGATGTAAACAATTGCTGCAGGAACAAAGTGCTGTGAATCTTGTCATACTGTCAGGGCCGTCCCTAGGGGTCTAGGCGCCTGGGGCAAGCTTACGTTGGGCACCCCCCTCCCGCCACGGTTGAAATCGTCCTGACCACAGAGAAGAGAAGTTCTCTTGTCTGTGTCCTGACCATGCCAATCTAGACTGGTTTTTATAAAACTCTACTGACTAGTAGTCATGAACGTTAGGTAAATAAGAACAGAAACAATAAAAGATATTTCATAGAACGTGATTGTATTTAATTATTTATAGCTAAAAGTAAAGAAATTGGGTTTTTTATAATTTGTTAATTATTGAGTAGGCCTATATACAGAAAGGGCTTAAAAGATATAGTATATTGTGTTACGTGTCAAATTGCACTTTAAAACAATATTACATTCAAAATGGAGATTAAATCAAAGCATTTTAAATTAGTACGAGAACAATTTTACAGGTCCGCCTTTGCTAGTATTGCTATATACTTTAAATTGGAATTCTTCTTGCTTTCATTTTTGCAAAATTGGCAATAATGTCATCCACGTTGAGTTGTTTGGTGACTTCATTCTCGATGGCAAGTATTGCGAGCGAGGATAATCTTTCTTGCATCATTCATTGATGAATGCAAGTAAGTTTTTATTAGTTTTAATTTGCTGAAGCTATGCTCACAGGTTGCCACTGAAACTGGAATAGTGAGGAGAATACGGAGGGAAATCGACAGGTTAGTGAATAGGTCTCTTCGATCAGTTTTCTGTATAATTCTTAAGGCTTCCAGAGGAGACATTTGCTTTTCATTTGGGGTTTCATTTGTCAGAGCGTTTACATGTGAAAGTTCATTGCAAAGGTCCTTGCCATTTATGTCAGAAACGTTATTTACAGTATGTAACGGGCCAAATTTATGGGTATTTAATTTTATTAAATTTTCGGGGATTAATAAAAATATGTGTGAAGTCTAATTCCATTGTGACAGACCACGTGTTGTAAGAACAGTTTCTAACAAAGGCGCAGTAATATCACGTTGTGCAATCGGTAAGAAGGAATCCGCACCGCCTTAATTTCCAAGAACTTTGTTTGTGTGTGACCGAGCGCTCGTATACATCCAACGAGCAGGGGCGCGGACCCACGCTAACTTCCAAAACTAAGATGGCTAAGAAACAAATTTTGATTCACTTTCGTCTACCTTACTGGCGGATATTAGCATAAGTCCCGCCTATTTTGTGACGTCAGCCAGTGTCACACCAATATCATAGACGATCGGCACACCAACAACTACATGGGTTTAAATAGGAACTACAAACAGCGACTAACTGTGAGGCATTGATTTCCACACCATCAAGTTAGCGGCGAACGCCTTGCCGCTCTGCCAGTTTCGCATAGAAGCCGTGTCTGGCCAGACACCGCCCCTAAGGGGCTCGTCAGATTTTTCCAAGTTTCAGTCTTAAAACTTGATTTTTGTGAACTATTATGGGGCAGTGCAACATATAGTTAGCAACTAACACCAACAGTGAATCCGGAAACTCATCACAAAATCAAAATTTGAGAAAATGAATAGTTCGAACTAAAACCGCGTGCCGGCTGGGAGGGGTATTTTTATATTATATTTTATATGCTAAAGGTTTGTTAATATTCTGTGTGTGTGTGTGATGCAGGCTGGGCTATCTCCGTAGACGTAAGTAATATAATTTAAGTATACCATTGTAAGATGTAGGAACCAGAGTTACGAAAATTTTAAAACCATGTGAGAAAATTTATTGGAAAACTAACATTTAACTTTGCAATATTTAACCATTAAACATATCAATTCTCTTCATTCAAAAATGAGTCGAGTCACTTATTTCAATAACCCATAACACATGTTTGTATCTTACGTTCGTGCGAGAAGAATCCTGGACCCAGATAAAAGAAACTTTGCAGGTAGGTGGAAGTAAAATTTGTATTTTATATATTTAAAAGCGTTAATAATATCACAAGTAAGGTGATCTTGCAAGCTGATGCAAAGTTCTTCAAGTTCTTTCTTTTCTGGCTAATGCTTCAAATCGAATAAAAATCCCCATTTTGATTTGTGGATAGAAAACTTATCCATCCTATCTTTTAAAGACGTCAGTATTGTGTCTACCAGTGGCAAAAAAACATCTCTTTTAAACATATCCTCAGGGGTTGGGTTGTATTCATCTTTACTTTCATAAGAAAACATGTTTTTCTTCATCCTTGGTCGTTTTGTCTGAAATGTAGAATCAATGTCAAGGCCTTTGGCTATTTCTTTTCCTTTTGCTATAGAATCATTCAATCCACTTTCTCGGAACTGCTTTACAAAATCCGTGCAAGCCTTTAACTGGTTTGTGGCCAAAGCAATGTCAGCACTTTTGTTCTGGAGTGTTTTGCTCACGATGTTTATTTGAAACAGTAAATCGTGCCATATGACTAAGCATACCAGAAAAGTCTTCCATGTGAATCTGCAAAGACTTTCCTCCTGATGATATTGTAGCATCATTTGAGTCTTCACTTAGCTGTTCTAGTGATTTTATAACACTGCCATACTGGTAGAGAACGGCAGAGACAGAATTAATCCGTGCTTCCCATCTGGTGTCACATACTTGCTGCAACCCCTCTTTCCTTTTATACCTTTTATATATAGAAAACAACTTCCTTTTATTTCTTTTTATATTTAATTTTTTTTTTTTTTTTTTTTGAAAGAGAGGCCACAAGTTATTTAGGACTAGGCAAGAGCCCAGAGAAGCCAAAATTGTGCTGGGTCCAGTATGATGGGACTTGCAAATGAAACTCTGATCTAAGATAACAATAACAGTATTTATTGTGTTCGGCTTTTATACAATATATGCGCCCTTAAAGCAATATAATCAAGTATTTCACAATCAGAAATAGCTCACTTCCAAAACCCCTTAATCGTTATTATAATTCCCTTAACCTATGCATCGCCAAATAGTTGATAATAAATAATAAATTATTATCACAAATAAATATTGAATAAATAATAAATAGTTGAACAATTATGGAATAATAAATAGTTGAATGGTGCATAATTAATAATAATAATGTGAAATGGCGCACATTCTCGACCCTCCCAGTAATTGTACAAATCCTAACATGATATAAATATATATATATATACACATATGCATAATCAAGTATAATAATGTAACAATCACACAAGACACCACACACACATATAATTGACATAGAAAGACATTTACATATAAGTAGCACATCACATGTTCATCTGGTTAGCAGCGTATATTTTGTCATCATACACCCTCAACCCCCCTTATTCTGACCAGGTATCTGGCCCACCTTAATTTTCAATTAATAAATAACTAAACCCCAAAACCTCAATCAATATATCCCAAAAGAGTAGAGTAGACATGCCCCAAAATTCTAATTAGATAGTAAGTAAATCTACATGCTCTAAGTAAGCATTGTGGCCTGTGCACAAATACCACGCAGATGTTTAATTAACAATTTCGGATCTTGTCAATGATAATGATAAGAGTGCCATCACTAGGTTAACATGGATGCCCGGTTGCCTAACTGCATTTTTCATTTCTTTTATTTTCTTGCCAGAATTTATAAAAATAGTGGAACGTGACCACCCATGAATACTCATAACTGATACTGATTAGTCTTGTGTTCTTTAACATTAATTAAATGGTATTGTGAGCAACAAAAGGTTAACCATTACAAGATATAAACTATGACAATATTTAACTGGCTATGGCAAAATTTAAAGTTTACAAAATTAGCTGAAAGTGGAATTGAATTTCGCAAAACAGAATCTATGTCCTGAAGGTACTGAAACATGCTTACAGTGTGCATAAAAAACTTGACTTCAGGCATGGTCATGCGTCTGGACGAGATCCAGCAAAATCTGACATAATACAGTCCTGCAGTGAACGGCGCCTACAGGTGTCGCCCACATGTTAAAACACCTCCCAGATCTTTAAATTATAAAAAAAAATACATGAATTAGATTATAAATAATAAAATACATGAGCCCCCATTAACTGAAAAATTAATTAACCGTAAAATTTCCCAACGTGGACAGATACATCCGTCCATGCATGCTTAAGACAGAAACAATTTAGTGCCGACCCTTTTTACAGAAAACTCCCCTCGACCCGGGTGATGCATGACCCTGGCCGAGTTTACAATTCTCAGAATGAGATAGACATTGATATATTCATGAGGCGTAAGCCTTACAAAAAATTACAAGTAACATATAACCCCCATTGTCCGGAAATAATTCTCCAACTGGAGCGTCTGCACAAGTGTCTCAAAAGAGTTTATCGGCCACAACATTTTGGTTTAATAAGCTTAAATGTCACCTGGTTAGCAGCGTGTAGGTAGAGGGTCCGGTTGAGTGTATTTGTCCGTCCATTCCGGCTGACCACTGATGGAAGTGTTTAAATCTACATCCTCGGAGGCAGGAGTTCGGCCATCCGTCTGGAGCGGGACAGATTCCCGTCTACATCGGAAACCCTGCACAATTATAGCTGTGATTACTTACAAGTTTAATAAACCACACTACCACATTTACCAGCTGACATTGCATGGCCTGCCCAGTTTATAAACTCCGAAAATTCACTAAGTATAGAACACCATTGAATCTAATAAATCGCTTCACAATAACCCTTTTAAATATTCTAATATATAATATTTTCAAATATAGCCATTCCATAATAATAATCATTTCAATTAATAGTTATGCCCAAGTTTTCATGAAGCACTTAACTCCCCCTTTCAGGAATTAGCAAACTTTAACAAGTCCGTGAGGTACACTGATTTCAGAAAAATAACTGACTTACGCCCCATTCTGGTTTAATGAATTGAGTATGATTATTACTACATTATTATAACACATTATTATATTATTACTGCTAATATCTGTTAACCAGTGTTAAAATTGAAACATACATAAAACAAATTTTAACCTGGTGCCTGCCACGTGGTGATCAATCACTGCAAAACCTATCGCACTGCATCTGAGTTAATATCAAATAAATACAAATTGTTTTTATGAATAATTAATTTATATATGTTAACACACTTACCGGAGGTCACGTAGACTTCTACTTATCCATAGAAGCAGCTAGAAGACGAAAACCTTTACATTTACTCTGTCAGCCGGACGCCAGACGTTAATACGCTGAAAGCAAAAGTTGAACTGGCGAAACCGGCAACTGAAAAAAAAAAAACGGTACGGAACATCAGGCCTAGAGCGCGCACGGGTCAGCCGGCAGGGAGATAATTCATAACGACAAAGTCCAATACTGCGTGCGTACATTCTTACGTACACCCACGTTAATAAATACGTATCTTAGTAGTTCGACTATCGAAAGAAAAAACACCGCCGCGTTTTGTCCCAAAACACGGCACACCCCCACCCCAAAAGGGCAACTTGGTTGCCTCACAGTTAAACACCGGGAGGGTACCCTGCAGTGTACCCCACTTCCCAAAACAAGCCAGTGGTCTTCGTGATTAGGTCGGCCCAGCAGCACTTGCTCTCAGGAGAACAGAGGCTCAGAAGGAAAATGAAAGAGACGAAAGAAGGCATGTATTATGTAAGTGTGCGGGGGCTGCACGCTGACCTGATCAGGGCCAGCCCACAGCAAAGAGGGACAGCGAAGAAAAGACAAAAGAAAAGTTTGGGAGCTCCCTGAGTTCCGACCTCCTGAGGCTTGTCCACTAAAGCCAGAACACGACTGCCACTTTAACAGGGCCTCTGCCCTATATTCCTATGGGGGGGGGAATACTCTAATACGACCTCCATTTTAAACAATACCGTCACTGCACGGGCAAGGGAAAAGGGGGGAATGACGGCCTCCAAAATGCAAGGGTCCCTACTTGGGACCGGACGGCAAGCCATGCCACCCGTGACCATGACACCTATCCCACATATACATTAGTTTAACATGTGTGCTCCAAGGGCATGTGGTGGACGATGTGCGGTACGAGGAGCCAGGTCGACCCCGCGCCGCACTTCGCCCACCCTTCACTCTCTCTAACTCCTTTTTTTTGCTTTTTCTGTTTTTTTTTCCTCAGGTGCAGGTTAGGAAAATCGGAAGGAGGAAGGTCAAGGATCATCGAACGGTCATGGGCTGGGACTGAAGGTGAGGACATGGCTCCCTCCGGACATAAGGACAATTGGAGAAAGCCAAGGCTCGCGCAGGCAGGGGCGCATCCCTGAAGTAGACGAACCCCACTGGGACTGTGGGAAACATCTACCCGCTACCCTATCGCTCTCGATAACGCCCCCGGAGCACACACCCTGAAATAACAAATCTCTACTCACCCAGAGACCACCAATCATTCCCCCCCCCCTGTCAGCCCGTTTTCCCCTTTCTATATAATTTTAATTTTGAAATGTGCGTAGTAATCTCCTTTGGACTACCATTCGGCTCTTCCAACCACGCCGTCACTGGTGACGCGAACCCCAGGATACGATATGGCCCCGACCAACGATAGCATAATTTAGCGGCTCTTTTCTCCACAGCTGAGCTGATCGGATGGCTTTGACAGTAGACCCAGTCTCCGGTCTGAAAGGGGTTAGGAGTTCACCCCTGATTGTATCGTCGATGGACCCGCTCGTGCGCTCGCAGCAAATTCTTCCGAGCCTCCCTCCATCTCTCCGCAGTTCCAGAATCGGGCTCCCGTGGTAGAAGATCATCAATATTCCACAAGTTAGTCAACAGGAGTGCGGGCGAGAATCCAAACATGATCTCAAAGGGCACGGCCTTATGACTGTCATGCAGGGCCGTGTTGAAAGCTAGCTGCAACCACTTCAGATTCTGGTCCCAGGTTGTCTGTTGCTCCGCATGATAAGCAATAAGTGCGGACCTGAGATTCCTATTGAATCTCTCCGCATGGGATGGCTGTGGGTAATACGGGGAAATGGTTACATGTCTGATTCCGCTGGCAAAACACATCCGCCGGAACTCACCCGAAATGAACTGGGGGCCATTGTCGGAGACAATGATGGTCGGAAAACCGAAATGCTGAAAAACATGGTTCTGAAGCGCGCTTATGGTTAAACGAGCGGTTGCCTGCCGTAAGGGCAGTAGCCAGGCAAACTTCGAAAAAGCATCCACACAGACAAGTAGGTAAGCATTACCTGACTTGCTACGCGGAAAGGGTCCCATGTAGTCGATGAATAACTTCTCCATCAGTCTGCTCGCCACGTCCGATGACAACAACCCTAACTTAGTGTTCTGGGTCCAATGACAACAACCCTAACTTAGTGTTCTGGGCAGGCTTACTCAAGCCACACAGATGACAACTCTTAACCCTCGTTGCGATGTCCCTATCCATGCCCTTCCAGATGAAGTGTTTCCTAATACTGGAAATGGTCTTCGAAATTCCCTTGTGGCCTCCTACTGGGGAATTGTGATAATAGCTGAAGACCATGGCCACTAACTTGCTAGGCAGCACGATCTTAGGGGCACGTCCCTTTCTTTCTCGACAACACAGGACGCCCTTGGACAAGAAGTAAGGGGCCTGCACGTTACCCTCCTTTATATTCTGGATGATAGGACCCAGCTCTTCATTGTTCAACTGATCGGGTAACACATCGGTGAAGGCTAATGGAAAGTCTAGCAGAACAGAACAGGGTTGCACAGATTGGACTTCACTGGGTTGGGAAAACATGCGTGACAAAGCATCTGCAACCACATTTTGAGTTCCCCTAATGTGTTGCACCTTGAACTTGAAGGATGAGATCTTGACCACCCATCTACCAATTTTACCCAGTTGCCGGGGATGAGCAAGAAGCCAAGAGAGAGCCTGATTGTCGGTCTCGAGCAGGAACTCAGCGTGTTCCAGAAAACGCCTGAACTTATCTAGAGCGTATACCACAGCTAAACACTCTAGCTCATAAACTGACGACTTTCTTTCCTGCTGGGTCAATGTTCGGGAAATAAAGGCCACAGGCTGCCTAGCACCATCAACGACTTGGGACAGAACCGCCCCGAGTGCCACCGAACTCGCGTCCGTCTGCAAGATAAACGGCTGAGAAAAGTCCGGCATCCGCAGCACCGGTGGGGAGATGATAGCTTCCTTCAAAGTCTCGAAAGCCTTCTGCTGCCTCTCACCCCACACAAATTTAGCCCCCTTCTTTCTCAATTCATTCAACGGGGTGGCTATCTCTGCCGCATTAGGGATAAACCGTCTGTAGAAGTTAACCATGCCCACGAACCGGGCGATGCCTTTGGCATCCCTAGGCGGGGGAAAATCCCAGATACCCTGGGTCCTTTCAGGGTCCACCGTAACACCTCGGTGCGAGACCAGATGCCCCAGAAATGATATGCTCTCCTGTGCAATTCGCACTTTCTCCGGATTGACCGTGAGACCCACGCTTCTCAATCTGCACATCACCTCCCTTAGATGACATAGATGTTCATCATACGTTTTGCTGTAGACCAGCAAGTCGTCCAAATAATTGAAAATGAATTTGAATTTTACGTCTTGAAACACCAGGTCAAGCAGGCGCGTGAGTGTTTGGGCGCCCACCACCAGACCCATAGGGACCCGCGTATACTGATATAAACTCCACGGGACGCAGAACGCGGTGTAAGGTCTACTCTCCTTGGATAAAGGGATCTGGTGATATGCAGCGTTGAGATCAATCACGGTGAAGTACTTGGCCTCACTAAACCAATCGAAAGCCGAGTGGAGATCCGGAAGGGGAACCGAATCCACCTCAATATTAGAATTCAATTTACGGTAATCTATCACCATACAGTGCTTACCCCCAGGCTTGGGTACCAGGAACGCTGGACTGGCGTAACTCGAATTGGAAGGTTCAATGACCCCTTGCTCTAACAGCTCTTGAACCTTCTCCCTCAGAACGGCCATTTTCGGAGGAGCGAATTTGTATGGGTGCGACCTCACTATCTTCGAATCCGTCAGACGAATTTTATATATTGATTTAAATGGAATAAATCCTATTGTAGTCCCAAGCCACGTGTTTGTTAACCAAATACACTGTACTCACCGTCTATGGCTTTTTTTTTGTTCCTTGATTTTTTTTTTCAAAAAAAACATCAAGGAAAAAAGCCATAGACGGTGAGTACAGTGAATTTTATATTCTAGTAAATGTGTGAGTCCCAACTTAGGCATTAATACTGAGGGAAATTCCTCACACAGTCGGTCTAAGGCCCTCTGCTGGGCGGGAGTGAGATGATCTCGTGCAGAATCGGGACAGGCGACCTCTTGGATACCTCCCTTAGCTCCCTGGTATCCAAGAAAAGGAATAACAACGCCCCGATTAAATTTGAAATAACACTGGTGCCCATGGATGTCCAACACGAGACCACTTTTAGTGATGAAATCGGCACCCACAATACAATCAACTCTCAGAGCCGGAGAAACCAGAAAAGGCCACACCCACGAAAAACCATCGATCTTGAACTTAAAGGAAATCACCCGGGAGATGGGCAGGATTTCCCGTGAAGCAGTCCAGCATACTACAGACGACCGATCCGACCCTTTTATTAAGCCCTGCTTTTTAAGGTCCGCACATACTCGAGATGAGATGATAGATCGGGCTGACCCTGAGTCAACTAACGCTCTGAGTTGACCCTTCTTTACCTCGAGCGACAGGAAGGGGCATACAGAAGCCTTTTGCGGGACAGTAGCAAGGACCTTGATACCAGAAGAGTCAAGACCTATCCTTTGCCTGGAGGCATTTGAATACCGAAAAGTCTTGGGACGAGGGGAAGACAACCTCCGACTTGTCCCCCCCTGGTAGCTCAGTTTTTTGGAGACCGGACCCTTGGGGAAAGCGCTGGACGCATACCACCCTCCATACAATCACGGGCAACATGCCCCTGTCTTCGACAGCGAAAGCAAACCACTCCTCTCAACGGTCCGCCTCGATCGCCGGTGTTTCTTTCTGTACGGGGTTGGGACTGAACGACCCGTCGTTCCACCCCTCGAGACTCGCCCGGACTAGCCCTTACTGGACCACGGGACTCATCGATTGCTTGTATGGCCCGGGATAACACACACATCTTCTCAAGGTCTTCGTAGCTGCGCGGTCGCTCAGCAAAAATTAAGCGCGATCTCTCCTGGGGAGTAACTTTATCGAATATCATCTGTACTACTTCACTCTCGGGCAGTCCCAACCCTAAAATCCGGACAGCTTCGCGGATACTCCGCGCAAACTCTGCAAAATTCTCCCCGTGGGCTTGCACCCGATAACAATGTTTATGCTGCAGCTGCTCCCGCAATCGGCCAGGCATGCATGCGTCCAACACCCCCCGATGGAAAGACGTCACACTGCCGCCACATCGTATCGTTTGCACGACCCGCTCAGCCATGGACCCCCGACAGTATGGATACACGAGC
Source organism: Magicicada septendecula (assembly GCA_034769895.1). Lineage (NCBI taxonomy): Eukaryota > Metazoa > Arthropoda > Insecta > Hemiptera > Cicadidae > Magicicada > Magicicada septendecula. The sequence continues at coordinate 438,828,996 of CM068373.1, read as the reverse complement.
TCGAGCAAGGTGCCATCCGACATCCCTGGGAAGTCGGACAGCTGAAACAAAATCCTAAAAAAAACCCATCAATTTATCTACGTCCAGTCCATCAACGACCTGAAGCTGCTGAATAATGGAAGAAAGGGGGTTAGGTAATTTGTTGTATGACACGCTCGATCCGCCCGAGAGCATCGGCACTTGGGCCGGCGGACTCGGCGTCTGTCCTATGTCCAATTCTGGAGGCTGGGGAGAGTCACTGGAGGATGAGATTCCACCGGCTCGAAATTCCGCAATGCTTTCGCCACCTGTTCAGAAATCAGCTTCAGCGTGGCGCTGACTTCAGCGATTGTAGTCTGCGCGGACAAGTTCTCTAGTCGATGTTACAAGTGCTCCGCGCGTTGACGCACTCTCTGTCTCGCCCTGAGACTGGAAGGCGCCGATTAAAACTCCTCCATTATTTCCCGCAACTCCCCCACTTCTCCTGACACAACTCGAGCTCCGCTGTCACATCAGTGACTTTTACGAGCGACGTCGCCCCTCCGGAGGAGAGGGCGTCTCTGAATTGCTTCCTCAAGGAAGCGACATCCCCTTGGGGCCTCCCACCCCGGGACTTAATTTCGAACTCCAACTCGTTTTTCAAAAATAGGTCGGGATTCATGACACTCATGCCGCCAATGCTCTAATTATTCGCCACACACACAACAGACAAAACATGAAAACACCAATTACTAAAATGGGAAAACCTTGAGTATTGTACTTCCATCAAGAGGACCCCCGGGTTTCCTAGCACTGCGAAAACCTGACCCGCTCCAGAACCAACTCCCCGTCAGTTGCCAGACTCGAAAGAAGAAACGACATCAGACACTAACACCAACATACAATCCACACCACCAACACTAACCACGACATACGACATTTCGACTAAAACATGATCACCATTGCAGTCGGACGGCACCGACTTCCAGTCGGGCCATACCGCATCCCGCTAACCGCATGCGCTATTACCTTCATAGAATAAATAAGGGAACCCATGCCCACGCGATCCCTGGTAAGGTCCAATTTCAAAACAACAAAACCCAACTACAACACATGCCCGTGGGAGCATCAGGTTTACAATTCAAAACACCTACCAATAATTCATACACAGTACATATATACACCTACATGTTATGTCAACCCTGCCATTGCATTCCTCTATTACTATTATCAAATGTTATTGTATTTGCCAAACTATTTCCGAGTTTGCAAGCCCCATCACACCAAAGGACCCAAGGGTTCAACGCTAGAATGAACCATGCCCTCTGCTACCATTTGCAACCCCTCTTTCCTTTTATACCTTTTATATATAGAAAACAACTTCCTTTTATTTATTTTTATATTTAATTTTTTTTTTTTTTTTTTTTTTGAAAGAGAGGCCACAAGTTATTTAGGACTAGGCAAGAGCCTAGAGAAGCCAAAATTGTGCTGGGTCCAGTATGATGGGACTTGCAAATGAAACTCTGATCTACGATAACAATAACAGTATTTATTGTGTTCGGCTTTTATACAATATATGCGCCCTTAAAGCAATATAATCAAGTATTTCACAATCAGAAATAGCTCACTTCCAAAACCCCTTAATCGTTATTATAATTCCCTTAACCTATGCATCGCCAAATAGTTGAATAATAAATAATAAATTATTATCACAAATAAATATTGAATAAATAATAAATAGTTGAACAATTATGGAATAATAAATAGTTGAATGGCGCATAATTAATAATAATAATGTGAAATGGCGCACATTCTCGACCCCCCTCCAGTAATTGTACAAATCCTAACATGATATAAATATATATATATATATATATACACATATGCATAATCAAGTATAATAATGTAACAATCACATAAGACACCACACACACATATAATTGACATAGAAAGACATTTACATATAACTAGCACATCACATGTTCATCTGGTTAGCAGCGTATATTTTGTCATCATACACCCTCAACCCCCCTTATTCTGACCAGGTATCCGGCCCACCTTAATTTTCAATTAATAAATAACTAAACCCCAAAACCTCAATCAATATATCCCAAAAGAGTAGAGTAGACATGCCCCAAAATTCTAATTAGATAGTAAGTAAATCTACATGCTCTAAGTAAGCAATGTGGCCTGCGCACAAATACCACGCAGATGTTTAATTAACAATTTCGGATCTTGTCAATGATAATGATAAGAGTGCCATCACTAGGTTAACATGGATGCCCGGTTGCCTAACTGCATTTTTCATTTCTTTTATTTTCTTGCCAGAATTTATAAAAATAGTGGAACATGACCACCCATGAATACTCATAACTGATACTGATTAGTCTTGTGTTCTTTAACATTAATTAAATGGTATTGTGAGCAACAAAAGGCTAACCGTTACAAGATATAAACTATGACAATATTTATCTGGCTATGGCAAAATTTAAAGTTTACAAAATTAGCTGAAAGTGGAATTGAATTTCGCAAAACAGAATCTATGTCCTGAAGGTACTGAAACATGCTTACAGTGTGCATAAAAAACTTGACTTCAGGCATGGTCATGCGTCCGGCCGTAAAATTTCCCAACGTGGACAGATACATCCGTCCATGCATGTTTAAGACAGAAACAATTTAGTGCCGACCCTTTTTACAGAAAACTCCCCTCGACCCGGGTGATGCATGACCCTGGCCGAGTTTACAATTCTCAGAATGAGATAGACATTGATATATTCATGAGGCGTAAGCCTTACAAAAAATTACAAGTAACATATAACCCCCATTGTCCGGAAATAATTCTCCAAACTGGAGCGTCTGCACAAGTGTCTCAAAAGAGTTTATCGGCCACAACATTTTGGTTTAATAAGCTTAAATGTCACCTGGTTAGCAGCGTGTAGGTAGAGGGTCCGGTTGAGTGTATTTGTCCGTCCATTCCGCTGACCGCTGACGGAAGTGTTTAAATCTACATCTTCGGAGGCAGGAGTTCGGCCATCCTTCTGGAGCGGGACAGATTCCCGTCTACATCGGAAACCCTGCACAATTACATCTGTGATTACTTACAAGTTTAATAAACCACACTACCACATTTACCAGCTGACATTGCATGGCCTGCCCAGTTTATAAACTCCGAAAATTCACTAAGTATAGAACACCACTGAATCTAATAAATCGCTTCACAATAACCCTTTTAAATATTCTAATATATAATATTTTCAAATATAGCCATTCCATAATAATAATCATTTCAATTAATAGTTACGCCCAAGTTTTCATGAAGCACTTAACTCCCCCTTTCAGGAATTAGCAAACTTTAACAAGTCCATGAGGTACACTGATTTCAGAAAAATAACTGACTTACGCCCCATTCTGGTTTAATGAATTGAGTATGATTATTACTACATTATTATAACACATTATTATATTATTACTGCTAATATCTGTGAACTGGCAAAAGTTATTCTGAAGCAAAAGTTGAACTGGCAAAACCGGCTACTGAAAAAAAACGGTACGGAACATCAGGCCTAGAGCGCGCACAGGTCGGCCGGCAGGGAGATAATTCATAACGACAAAGTCCAATACTGCGTGCGTACATTCTTACGTACACCCACGTTAATAAATATGTAACTTAGTAGTTCGACTATCGAAAGAAAAACACCGCCACGTTTTGTCCCAAAACACGGCACATTGCTTCAGCGTGAAGCCTTGAACATGCTCGCTTACTATACACCAACGCTTTGGGGATCCTGCAAATATTGTGTATATTCGTTGAAAAACACCGAATAGTAGTGTAGATTTTACCGATGTCTTTGCTCCATCAGAGACAACTAAGTTGAGACTATGACAGCCGCAAGGCATACAGAAGGCTAACGGGTAGTTTGACAATATCCTAGCTTGAACACCTTTTTGTATTCCAGCCATGTTGGCCCCATTATCATACCCTTGTCCTCGGAAGTTTTTGAGATCAAGTCCACAAGATTCAATTTCTTGATTCAAAAGATTTGAGAGAGCTTCACCTGTCGACTCTTCAGCAACAGTATAACCTATGAAGCTTTCTTGGACGACTATTTCACCATTAGTTTTATTTTCTTCATGAACATAATGAACTGTTAGTGTCGTTTGTTCCTTGTGACTGACATCTGGTGTACAATCCATGATCACAGAAAAGTATTTTGCAGAATGTATTTTTTTGATGATGTCTTCCTTGACATGCTGAGCAAGTAGGTTAATAATTTCATTTTGGATTTTAACGCTTAACATTTGGACCCGCTGTTCTTTAGCTTTGATCTGTCGAAGTGTTCTTCTAATTCTTACACTAAACTTCTCCTCACACAATCTTCTCACTTCGTTTAGACTGAATGAAATGTTTGTCTCATGAAAAATTCTGTCACCTCAGCCCAAATTAATTCAGTAGGGTTGAGGTCAGGATGATAGGGTGGGAGACATAACACTTCATGTCCTTCACTTTCCAAAATATCGTTCAAAACATATTTTTTGAATTGCCCCTTATACAATTCAATAAGTTTGTAAAGCTGCGGTTTCAGCATAGTGTCTGAGTAAGAAATCCCCTTTCTAGTCAACCTCTGCTTCAACTCATATTTCTTACTATTTGATGTTTGTACTTTTTCTACTTTAATGTTATGATAAGAGGCATTATCAATCACAAGCACTGATCGAGGTTCTAGATTTGGAAGCAGCTTTTCATGTATCCACTTCATATAGTTCTCGTTATTCATATTTTTGTGATAGTCTCCTGAAGATGATACTTTCCACATAGCGCAGCAGGAATGAAACCTTTTTCCCCTCCAGCATGTATAATAATACTATGCAACATTTTAAAACTTTTGGTACGATGTTTTAAGACTGTAAGGTGATTTTAAAAGTATTTTTCATGCTGATTTCAAATCTGGTTTTAGTTTTTCTGTATCACGTAAGGTTTTTATACAATTCAATTTCGAAGTTTTAAAAAATCGTATGTTTTAATCCTGCATAAAATCACAACACATGGCGCTGCAGTAGACAATGATATACACTCACTTAAAAATGTTATAATTATTACGAAAACCAACACATATATGACAATTTAATTCCTCTTCTTCGCTGAATTCACTGCTTCAAGATCTTTCTGACGTGGGTTGAAACTTCTCTTCCGTGATTGTCTCCCTTCACCAGTGCCGTCTCTTTTTAGCATAAAACAGTAGTTGGCCATCATGTTGGCATTCTACCTTCCCTGGTATCTCTTTTCCATGTCCTTGATATCCTGGTGGAAACGTTCGCCTTGTTCTTCACTGACATCGCCGAGGTTCGCAGGGAAAAAGTCAACATGTGAGTGTAGGAAGTGAAGCTTTACACTCATGTTACATCCTAATTTCATGAAACTGCAACATTCTTTTAACCATGGTTTTGTACTCTGGATGTTTGCGGTTGCCCTAAAAGTTGACAACTCCTTTAAATGGAACCCAGGCCCTTTTTTCCACTGGATTCATTGTACTTTCAAACAAGTTGTCTTTCATTAACTTTCTTATCTGCGGTCCCACGAAGATCCCTTCTTTAAGTTTCTCATAAGATACTTTCGGAAATCTTGTTATCAAGTACTGGAAACAGTCACCATCTTTTGGAAGAGCTTTAGTGAACTGTTTCATTAATCCGAGTTTGATGTGCAGAGGAAGTAATAGTATCTTGCTTCGTTGAACAAGTGGTACATTTATTATGTTCTGTGAACCGGGTTGGAGGGTTTTTCTTTTGGGCCAGTCTGTCTTCTTCCAATGTTTGTCTCTGGCTCGACTATCCCATTCACAAATGAAACAAGGCATTTTTGTGTAGCCGGATTGTTGACCAAGTAACATACCTACTACTTTTAAATCCCCATAAATTGTCCAAAAATGTTTTTCATAATTCACGTATTTTAGTAGAGCTTTGAGATTTACATACGTCTCCTTGAGATGAACTGAATGTGCAATGGGTACTGAACCAAACAAATTTCCATTGTGTAAAAGTACACCTTTGAGGCTAGTTTTGGACGAGTCTATAAATAACCTCCACTCACTTGGATTGTAAGTGACGTTAAAGAAATTCAATAAACCCTCAATATCACAACAATAAACCAGAGTCTTCTTCTTTAAAGAATTTCATTAATTCCTTCTCTCTGGACCTATACCAAGAGAACGTAACTCCGGGTAGTAGATTTTTTGCATTCAATCTCGACCCAAGCAATTGGGTGGCATCTTTTGTCAGGTTCAAGTCACGAGTAATATCATTAAGTTCATTTTGACTGAATAATTTTGGTGTAGAATCTTCTTCCGGGTTGTAATCATCAGCATTATCGCTTTCATTTTCTGACCTGCTCGCCAGTGGCACATCTTCAAGAATGGGAGGTGGAACTGGGATAGGGAGAGAATTACAATGCATAACTGGTCGTAAGGCCGAAGGAATGTTCGGATATTGTATATCCTTCTTACTTTTTGCGTTATGACCTTGAATTTTAACCATACAAAATAGCAATCGTTAACATGATTTTGTGGCTCCCTCCAAACCATTGGGATTGCAAAAGGCACCATTTTTCCACAGTCTCAGTCCCTCAACACATGTACGACATACCTTGTGCGGTGCCCAGCTTTTGTCTTCATCACCAAGCCTTATGCCAAAGTACGCGTAATACACGTTTCTCACAAAACTATTAATGTCCTGTCTTTGCTTACCAATTACGTAGCTACCACAAATATAACAGAACACGTTTGGGTTATTCAAACACTTCCGGGAACTCATTTCTACAGAAAGTTCACAAACTATATGACAGCACAAATATAACCTCACAGCACTGTAGCATGTAAACAATGAACTACTGTTTCCTGCCTAACAGCCAGCTGGGTGTAACAAGTGTGGCCAACTAATCCCTCTTACCGAAATAAACTTTCCCTCCCCCACAATAAAATTTCCCCTTGTGAAACTTACGTGTAAATAAAAGACGAGTTCATTTGATTTGCAAAAAAACTGTACGTGATAGAAAGAAATGGATTCAGATCTGGAATCAGCGCAAAGAAATGCTTTAGCAACACCTAAGACTACAGAAACATAGAAAATCATGTTGCATAGATAATCATACGATCTCCTTTCAAAATCGGAGAATGAATGCCTTGGCAGGAATCATCTGACCACACTTTTCTACTTACGTGAGAAGAATCAATGTTTCATCCATATGAATTATAGGATGGCCTTCATCTCTATATTTCTTTGACAGCTTGGATCTCTGTTCTCTAATATCAGATTGTTCAATAAGTAATTTTCTATTATTCCTATTTTTTTTCCAGCAAAACTCCAGTTCTTTCAGGATTATACACACATTTTTTTCACTTCCAGTAAACCCTATTCTTTTTTGAAGTTCTTCTCTCAAACGTTTTGCTGTTGGCCATTGTTTTTTTATTGTATAAAATTCATGCACTAATCACAGCACAATACTTTGATCAAATTCACCTAGTCCAGTAACAGGTTTCACTATCGTTCACTTTTTTTTTTCGGAGTAACAAATGAAGTAGGCTTATCATTGTAATTTTCAAGTTGTCGTAGTTCGTTGTTAATTCACCACACATTCAGTAGCAGCAACAATTCGCTCCCTAGCTCTAACAACTGGAATTTCTTCACAAATTTAAACGCATTGCTAATTATTTCCCTGCTTTGACTGTTTAGAACTTTCCTGCCTAGCCTACTGTTCCCACCAGCCATTATGAAAAATTTCAATCGTTTCACTAGCACAAACGCAACTGAGATTCGCAATACAACACCAACTACTGAAAAGATATCTGGACTATTACAAAACAGATAATTCACAGAAGTTAACAATCAGGACGAGCGAAACACACAGAGTCATTACAGAACAAAAGGCTATTCGCAATATCATGAGTCAAAGTTTACTGGAATGTTAATGACTTAACCCGGGTGCTTCACCCTTTCATTTCCCCAGCTCCAGGACCCAAGAGCTCAGCTATGCGCTGGTAGCTGTAACCTCAAATTATGTAGGCTTGTCAGTACTACCAGATCAAAATGTCTCTATTTTCTACATCATTCAATTCAGATCCAGAGTTGTCATTAAAGTACCATAATATTTTACCTTAAGTCAAGAACTTATCACTCATTTTGTAATGTAATATTACAAAAAAAATTGCGCTTAAAAAATTCAAACACTGCACAAGCCAACACTATACCAAACATGTAGTTCATAACAAGAAGCTGTCAAAACATTGACATGAAAAGCAATGGAAATTACGTGGGTCAGTGGAAAAGATCGCAGAGCGACATCTATAGCTCAGTGGTAGAATTTAAATCTTTCCTGTGCTGCAAGACGTATATTTCGCATGACACCTGTTAATTTCCAAACATATTGTGACGGCAGCAAGGCGAGCATCTGCTCTCCAGTACCAGTGGTGCGGCACGTGACACCTGATGAACACAGTGATCCAATCAGGGATCAGCAGCCGAGACATGACACCTAATGTGCTCGGAGCGAGCCAATCAGCGATCCCGATCATGGCATAAAAAGAGTGCCGCTAGAAATTTTTGTGCACTTTGCCACAGCACTTAATTGCCATGCCATCAGATGAACTTCATCTCCTCTCCTCTCTCGGACGACATCGATGCAGTTTCAGCTGGAAGAACAACCGGAGAGTAGAACCGACATTCTTGCATTCTTTGCACTCGTTCCGCGCCAGCGATGGATTTCACTGGGCCGGCAGCGGACTCGACGCAACCGGTGCCAAAAGAAGAGGACTCCAGTATGCCATGAACAGAGGGCGCAGCCACCGAACATCTCAGCGCGGCTCGGGCGGAACCGTCAGCCTTTTTGCCACACAGCCCTTTTTAGGGTCACCAAAAACACTAAGAGTTGTACGATTGGCGCCATTTGTCATGCGAGCCTTTTGTCCGGTGACAATATCTATCAATTTATTCACATTTACCAGCTGTTTGAAATTGTCCTGTCATGTGTGTTTTTAAAATGCACAAAATTAAATATCATGTTGTGATGAATTCTCTGACAAAGCACCAATGGAAAATCAAAACAAAATTGTAAATGTGTTAGGAGAAGCTGCGCCTTCAGAAACAATGGTAGGTGGGGCACACTAGAGTTTAATCGTGGTCGTATAAGCAGTAAAGATAATCCCATCAGTGGATATCTAAAAAGTGCAACAAAAATTACATTATTGAAAACTTTTCATAGGGTGTTAGAAGACCGCAGATTGAGGAGTCGATGACGTTGCTGAACTCATAGACATCTCATATGAGAATGTGAATTATACTTTAACTCAAATCTTGGTGTGAAAAAGCTTTGTGCAAAATGGCTGCCACATCTGGAGTTTTGCATTTTTGGGGTGTCCAGTGCAGGGGGAAAAATTTTCAGTGCTTGTACAACCACTGTTAAACTCAAGTGCCTATTTACAAGCTGTTGGTTTTGAAGTCGCAGCATCTCCTGACGCATTTACAATTTTATTCTGAATTTCCGTTCACACTAAACAACTTTTAATATAACATCACATCACGCTGTTTGATTTTGTCCGTTTTTCAAAACATGGATGATGCATCAATTTTAAACAGCTTCTAAACAATGAATAAATTGATAGATACATTTGGAAATTAACAGGAGTTCACATAAAATACAAATCTTGCAGCACGCGAAAAATTTTAGTTTTACTGCTAAGCTAAAGATGTTGCTCCGTGAACTTTTTAACTGACCCTTGTTGTTTGGAGATAAATATGCCATCTGTCAGTAATGTATTGAACTTATGATGACTTATAAAGACATTACACACGCAGCAAATACAATATGCTAGTGGAAATAACCTATGCGGTTTAAATACAACAGATAAACTCTCAGAAGCTGCGTAAACTTGGGGATGCATCTGTACCCATCATTTTGGCAAGCAATAAATCAGATGTGTCATCTTGAAGGTTGTACCAGCCAAACAAAAATCTTGTGTGAAACGTATAAAGTATATATACATATGGCATGAAGACTTTCAAATTATTTTCACTATAAATACAAATGTCAATGTAATTCATGAATAAATTGAATTAGAGGATAAATGTGTATAAATAATATCACACTATATTACAATATATAATTTAATGATTTTAATTCATAAGTTAAAATTTTGTTACAAATTCCACTCTTGTTTTGCAGTATAAATATCACACACTTTTACACTATGTATTAATTTATTTGTTAATTATGTTTGTTTTTGAAGTTTTTGCTTCTAAACATTACAGTGATGTCTCACTACTTTGCTAAAACTTCTAGGGTGATCAAAATTATTCTTACATACTACACAGTGATGTTTCTTACTAGTATAATGGATTTATGTTTACACAAATGGCCAAACAAAAGAATTGTTACAAATATCACACTGTCATTACTTTATGCCAGCATGTTATTCACGACAAAAGTATGCAACTTCAAATATTTTTGTACAAAAATCTCACTGGTACTTGTTAACACCAGAATGTGTAACTGTATATCAAGACAAATAAGATAAACATATAAATGTTATTGTCCAAATAATGCACTGGTACTTCTTGATGGCTGCATGTATTAACCTGTGTTCTGGCTTGAACAAGTCAATGATTTTGAACAAACATCGCACTGGTACTTCTTAATGCCAAAATACAAATGTCAGTAACTTGTGTTGTGTGACAAAGTGTTTAACTGGGTAAATATTTTTGTAAAAACATCGCAGGCACTTTTTAATGCCAGAATGTATTAACTTGTTTTGACAAATAATCTAATCGAACAAATGTTTTTGTACAAACATCGCATGGCACTTTTTAATGGCAGAATGTATTAACTTATGTTTTGACAAATAATCTAATTGAACAAATATTTTTGTACAAACATCGCACTGGTACTGCTTAATGCCAGAATGTGTTAACTTGTGTCAAATTCTGCGACTGAGTAAATGATTTTGAACAAACATCGCACTGGTACTTCTTAATGCCAGAATCACGGCCAACTCAAGATATTGGCCTGGGCGCAGGAAGCCATCTTTGTTCGTGACATAAGCAATGTAGATTCACCAGTGTGCATTCCATGTACTGGTTACTGCATGGAATAGTGTTTTAATTTGTCGTTATCTTCAATGCCGCATGAAGATATTTGTTAAAATATGTCCGATTTTGCTGTGAAGATTATAAAGTTTCAGCTGAATTAACGGTAAGTATATTTTAAACTGGTTATAAGCCTTATTAAGTAAGCACTACACATGTTTTGTTTAAGAGGTTATGTTGAAAATTAACGTAAAAACTGTGTAAATATATTAAAATATTTTCACAAAGGCTAAGAGCAGTGATGAGATTAATGTGCATTGCATTAAAATGATACCATTAAAGTATAATAATTATATATTTTTAGCATCTTACAATTAATTATGAATGTGTTAAAAATTTATGCAGTTGCTGTTTCATAAAAACAGTAGTTTGTTATTGTGGAGTTTATGCTTCTTTTGGGTGGTAATTGTGTTCAGCAATTCTGAAATATACTTTTTTATTAATATAGAAAGTATTACAATAATGAATTACATACAAGCATATAAAATGACTGTTACGACGTGCAAAACAGTATTGTATGTTAGGTACTGTTGGTTTTATTGCTTCTGTGCTCTGGATACTTAGAACAGCTGAGAGGATTTTCCATAATTTTGGAGCTACAGTCTTCAAATTTTGCATGCTGGTTAATAATTCTAATAGCATTCTGTGCAAATTTCATCAAAATTGTATAAATGATAATTGAGGTACTGAAAATTTATATTTCCATGGATTGCGATTCATGCAAATTTTGAAATATTCCATACGGCTTAAACATTTCTTTTACAGGATTGTTATTTCTGCACATGATTATTTGATATATTTAGAAATGGTTGTAGTATGCTTTTTAAAATCTATGCTCTGAAACAAGAATTTAAAAAATTAATACTATTGCACAATTTAGCGCTAAATTTTATCAAATTTTTAGTATTAATTAATTCGCTACGCATATGAGCTTTCAAATAAAACAAAAAGGATCCTTAAAATGATTTGCAATAGTATTTAGAATATTTGTGGCAATTTTCTTGCAGATTGGATGAAAAATAAGCTGTATGGGATATATTGCACGCGCAAAAATCTAGTTTTGTGAAAACTTAGATTTTAATAAACAAAACATGCATAACTTAAATTTTACCTAATATTAATAATCAAAATTCACAAGCACTATAGCTCTTCCCTTCCTCTTAAACTCCTCTTTCTGCAGTTTCTAAACCCTCTGCCTCTTTCTATGGATTGTGTCTTTTGTGATATCTGCGACAACTTCCATACTTTCTTCCGAAATCTCTCTTGAAGGCTGTTCTTGCTGTTCCTGTTATTTCTTCACCAGTGATGCATGCTTATAGCTCTTGAAATGCAATGCATCTCATATTGTGCTCAGCAATTGTATTAGCAACTGCAACTTCCAGTCTTTTATTAGAAAAAAGCCTCTTAAGGACCCTTGCGCCAAATGGAGGAATGCATGATTGCATTGTGGCATAATTAAAGAATCAAGCTGGGGTTCTGAGGTATTACTAATTGCACATTTACACCTTTTCTCATTCATTTGTAAAGCCTTCAGCTTACTTTTACTCATCCTATCTGCTGGGGTTTTCCATTTTGTGCTGAATTTGTACATTTTGCTGAAATCTTACCAACATTGTTCACTATAACTTCTAAGTATAAATCTTAAACAATAGTGTGGAGTAAACAAAGCAACTAATAATTTAAGTCACATTATATAAAACAAAATGCATGAAAAATAAAGAAATAATATTATTCATATTATCTAACCGAAATGAACTTCTTTTTTTGAATACCTATCTAAAGATATTTTACTATTTACTTTGAATTATTATTGGAATATCATTAACAACCACCAGATAACACTAAAAATAAATCCTTAGTGTAAAGAGAGCTAATTTGATTGAGTTTGGCAAAGAAATGAGATGATTTTTCTCTCAAAGGAAAAAAAGTTCAACAGGTATTTAAATAGCTATGCAGGGCTTTTTAAAAATGGCTGCCAAACCATTTAGATAATGGATTTTCACAAAAAAATCAAGTGTGTACGTTTGTCTAACATTACAAAAAGTTCATTTGTGCAAGAAATGAGAAATTGATAATTTCAAGAATTTTGGCTTAAAAATGTGTCGCAAGTACCCTTAAATATCTAACTGACTGCTTACATTGCAGGAGCATATGCAGAGGGTGGTGGGGTTGAAACAGAAGTTTCCCAATATTTACCAATTTAATGTTAAAGTGCTGAATTATTATGCACATTCCGGTTTATTAACAGCTACAATGTGGTGTACTAAACCCATAAAGTGTTACGAGACTCAGTACTTCGATATACGGTTTTGGGTATCTGGGGTGCTACACCCCTCTATGTTTGTAATGTTTCTCACTTTCAAATGGAATATAGAATTGTATTATGTAATTTAGGGAACATTTTATTGAAAATGGAAATGGATATTAATATGTTAACATGGCTAATATTTAACTGGTACTAATTTTCTATTTTTCAGGTTTTAAAAATGCCAAGGTGCTGCAGTATAGCTGGATGCAAAAGTAATTATAGGTCAGAAGGTAAAGCTGTCAGCACATTTTCTTTGCCCAAGGATGAAAAACTGAAGGAAAAATGGCTCAGAAAAATTCCCACAGACTTCTCAAAAGGAAGCAAGCCTGTTATATGTATAAAACATTTTAGAGAAGAGTGCATAATCAGGACAGAACAGTTTATAGTTGATGGCGAAATAAAGACATTTACAAGGAGTTATCCAAAACTAAAACCAGATCCAGTGCCTTCAATATTTCCGAATTTACCTGCATACTTGACAACAGCTGGACCTACATGCAGAAGGCTATGTGATGTAGAAAGTGACAATTTTAAAAAAGCAGTGGCAGAAAGCTTGGAAGACTACAGACAGTATGAAGAACAGAATGCCCTAAACAATTTGAGATGCATTCAATTATTCTACAAGTTCCAGTCACATCAATAAGCAACAGTGGTCTTGTATTGAGTGTGAACAGAAGATGGTGTTGTGTTTCATTGATGTCAGTGGAGAAATACCTAACATTCTTGCTTCAGTGACAATTAAGGCAGACCTGACTGTACTATTTTCTGTGAAAAGTTTTAAAATTCCCCAAGATAAAGTGCCAAAGGAATATGTGTCAGTAAAATCAAAGAATGTGTTTGATAGTGTAATCAAGTATATTGAATCACTGGTGTTTAAAGAAGACACCTTAAATAAGATTTTTGTGGTAGAAAATGTGGTGAATATGTTAGAGCATAGTTTTTCAGGTGAAAGCTGTTCACAGCTGCAATTTGTAATTGAACAGCTTCAGTATTTAACAGCAAATGACAACACTCGCAGGTATGGTGGTAATACGCTGTTACTAGCAGCTTCTCTGTATGTCCATTCACCATCGGCTTATACTGCTGTACATAAAAGTGGTTATCTATACTTGCCACACCCATGCAATGTTAGAAAGCTGATAGGTAAGTTTGATTTAAATAATTTTGATGTTGATGGTAGTATACAGTATCTGAAAATAAAGGAACGGTTTTTGAAAGATCATGAACTAGTGGTAAATGTGCTTTTGGATGAAATTTACATTGAGCCTCATTTGACATTTAAAGGAGATACAATATATGGTGCCAGTAAAACTGATAGCAATCATGTTGCTAAAACTGCCCAGGTTTTCATGATATCAAGTGTTTTTTCAAAATTCAAAGATGTTGTGAGTATCATACCTGTTAATAACCTAACTGCTCACCAGTTGAAATGTGTATTATTACATGTAATTAATGAAGTAGAAAAAGTTGGGTTTACAGTGTTATCTTTAATATCAGATAACAATGCAGTAAATCGAAAAGCTTATGAGTTACTTACTCCTAGTGGTATATTGCAGCCTTGTATTGAACATCCTGTAGACAGTACTAGAAAGTTGTTCTTACTTTTTGACACTGTACATATACTTAAATGTATTCGTAACTGGATTACCAAATTTGACAGTCTTAAAATTTCCAGATTTTGACAATTTTGAGGTTATAGTGACAGCAGCTTTTAAGTTTTTAGAATTGATGTATCAGAAAGAAAAGGGCTCATTAGTAAAATATAGTCATTTGCTGTCATATAAGGCCTTATATCCTTCAAATATTCAGAAACAAAATGTTAACCTTGCTCTTAAGGTTTTTGATGAGAGAAATATTGCTGCTTTAAAGTGCTTAGCTTCTAAAGATACAGACTTTGCAGAGTCACAACATACAGCTTCATTCATTCAAGTCATTTGTAACTGGTGGCACATTGTGAATGTAAAAGGTGCATATGAAGGTGAAAGATTTAATAACCCATACCGGCAGTAAGTAGCTCCTTACAACCAGATTTTCTAAGGAAAATGTTATGGTTAAAAAACTGGAGGCAGAGTGTACCTAAATCTCAATCTTTAAGCTCTCAGACGTTTCAGTCATTGATAAATACTCTCGATGGATTTTTACTCCTGATTCCTTATGTGTTTGAACATCATAAAGCAGATTACATATTACTGAGCAAGTTTCAGAATGACAATTTGGAAGGTAGATTCAGCTCTTACCGTCATTTCAGTGGAGCAAATTATGTTATGTCCAGATTCTTGAAAGTGAAAAAAAATTAAGGTTCAAGGATATGGTACTGCTTAATTCACAAAATCAGCATATTCCACTGAGGACTTTGCTTCCTTGTTTTAGTACATTTGATAAATGTGTGAATGTTGACAAATATTCTGGGGTATTGACAGAAAATTTTGAATTATCACAGATATCAGAGTTTGTTGCCTGTACTAATGTATGTATCTGGTTATGCTGTAAAGAGAGAACTTTTTCTTAAAAACTAATGTTTGCACTTCTTGGGTTAAATCTGATAAAGAAATTGAAATATCCATCCCAAATGACTTCATTGTAGAATACGACCGTGGAAAGTTGACAATTCCCACTCAAAATGCTGTTATGGTGACTGGTCTTGCCTGGTTCATGTTGAAAGGTATAACGAATATGTATGCAAGCAGTTTCATTGGTGATTTACACCAACTTTCTGTTTTACATAAAATCTGTAATATAAAGCTGGAGGACTGTGATCTAGCTGAAGGTAATTTAAATGATGTTTGTGAGTGCAAAAGAACTATGAGAGACTTACTGCAAAACATCAACCTTCGATCCTGTAAGGTAATGATAAATAATTTCACCAAGAATGTCAATGACACTGCAGCAACTAAAAAAGGTGACAGACAGTTAAAAAAACTGAGGACAACATAGAATTTTACAATATTACCCATTGTAATTTGTTGACTGAATAAATAATAAAAATACCATATTTAACTCTCTTGTTTTCTGCCAAATTTTATTCAGATCAAGGCCTTATGTTCCTACAATGCATAGCCATAGGCCTGTGCAAATTAATGTCCACTGTAAAATACATATAGCCAAGACCCATTTCAAGGTAAGTGGTCCACAAGTAGGTCATTTTATTCAGTGCTCATATTCAGTTCATTTCCTAATGATTTTTACACAGAAGTTGTTTTAAATTAGTGTTTATTTCCTTATCTAACAATTATTATACACCTGCATGGCCTTAGGACTAGGGATCAATATAATATTCAGGTCTAAACCTTTTTTTTAATGTCCATTAGTTAGAGTAGGTTATCTAAGTTTTAATTTTAAACCTTTTGGTTTTCACTACATTCTGCAAAATTAAAAGGATACGATTTTCATTATCTTTCAAACTTTGCCTTTTGAGGTTAACATTTCTGAATAAAATCAACAACGGTGGTACATACTTTACCTATTACAGTAAAGTACTTTATATAGTCCATTTAGTGCATGCGTACATGAATTACATATGCCTCACAATAAAACTCTGATGTATCTTTATGCTCTGTATAGATAAGGCCTGCTTACTAAAATAAAAATCAATATATGTTACATTCATACGACTTTCTCTACCCACTCTTCTACAGAGTATTCTTATGAAAGTGAATGCTTCAATCTACTTGTCAATCCAGATAAAGGTTTACAGAAATGGTTTCATTGCACATTTCATTCTAGGTATAAGAGGGATACAGTAAACTAAAGTGATAGATGTTTAAAAAGTGAAATACTATGTGATCGCTTTGAAATTCCACCCTTTGTATGATCACCAGAAAAAAAATAACAACTAGTAGTTGTTAAAAAAAATATAAGCACTTTAAAAAGTCAAACCAATAACAAAGGATACCTCGCAAATGGCAGAAAAAAAGTTGAGATAAACTGTGTATCTTAATGAGATCTACATTTTGTGTGTATTTGTCTTATGATTTACAAATTGTGCAAAATTAATTCTGAATGAAAACTTCAGATGCCTGTCCTGGAATCTTCAACATATTTTACTTGTCATGGATTTATCTTAAATATGTGGTATTTTAATCAAATCGTTACAGCAATTTTGAAAAAAAAAAAAAAAACAAAAAAGTGTCCATGTAAAATGGACTAACTTAAATACTAAGTTTGATATCTAACCAACTGTTCGTTTTGGAGCTACGCTGTTCACAAACACAAACATTTTTAAATGCTTTTTTTGTTCAGAGGATCCCAAAACGTGCATTTCCGGTGAAATCTAGTTATCTGATTTTTGAGTGGAATACAATACTTTCTATATTTACTGTAGCTAAGCAGTGGAGAAAGTAAGAATACCGGAATTTCAGAGCGGCTCGAGTTGGTCGTGGCACTACATTGCTGACGTCACGGAAGTGCACCCGGGCCAGTATCTTGAGTTGGCCGTGTGCCAGAATGTACTAACTTGTGTTGTGTCAAATTCTGCGACTGAGTGAATGATTTTGAACAAACATCGCACTGGTATTCTTAATGCCAGAATGTATTAACTTGTTTTGACAAATAGTCTGACCAAATAAATGATTTTGAACAAACATCACACTGGTACTTAATGCCAGAATGTACTAACTTGTTGTGGTAAATTTTGCGACAGTGAATGATTTTTAACAAACATCACTGTGGTAGTTCTTAATGCCAGAATGTATTAACATGTGTTTTGACAAATAGTCTGATCGAATAAATGATTTTGAACAAACGTCGCACTGGTACTTCTTAATGTCAGAATGTATAAATTTATGTTGTGACAAATTATCTAATCGAACAAATGTTTTTGAACAAACATCGCACTGGTGCTTCTTAATGCCAGTATGAACTAACTTGTGTTTCAATAAATTGCCTGATGAAGTAAACGATTTTGTACACACATCGCACTGGTACTTTATAATGCCAGAATGTATTAACTTGTGTTGCGAGAAATAGCCTGGTTGACTAAATGATTTTAAACAAACATCGCACTGGTACTTCTTATTGCGAGAATGTACTAACTTGTGTTGTGCCAAATACTTTGACAAAGTAAATGATTTTGAACAAACATCACACTGGTAGTTCTTAATGCCAGAATGTATTAACATGTGTTTTGACAAATGGTCTGACCGAGTAAATGATTTTGAACAAACATCACACTCGTACTTCGTAATGCCAGAATGTACTAACTTGTGTTTCAATAAACTGCCTGATGAAGTAAATGATTTTGTACTAACATCACACTGGTACTTCTTAATTCTGGAATGTATTAACTTGTGTTTTGACAAATGGTCTGACCGAATAAATGATTTTGAACAAACATCACACTGGTAGTTCTTAATGCCAGAATGTATTAACATGTGTTTTGACAAATGGTCTGACCGAGTAAATGATTTTGAACAAACATGGCACTCGTACTTCGTAATGCCAGAATGTACTAACTTGTGTTTCAATAAACTGCCTGATGAAATAAATGATTTTGTACAAACATCACACTGGTACTTCTTAATTCTGGAATGTATTGACTTGTGTTTTGACATATCTCTTGATGGAGTATATGATTTTGTACGAAATCCACACTGACAATGGTTGTGTTCGCAATCTACTGTGCAACAGTTTAACAACGCAGGTAAAGCCGAGGAAACAGGTTGGTTGTGAATTGACTTTTTTCTATATATTTCATAATCCACAGTACGATCCACTTCTGCACAGATATTATTATTTACGGGTGTCAATAAGTAACCCTGGAACAAATGAATACACAACTTTTATAATAAAGACCTGTATGGCATTAACATTTGTTAATATTTAAAGAATGAAATATATGGGTTTTTCATAAAAAAGGTTTTATGACCCAACAGGAAAGCAATAAAATTATACTATTTTATTTGCACTTTTTACATTGTTAATATACAATATTTTACTTGAAGAAAGTTATCTGGACTGTAGCCATAAGGGTGAGGGAATGTTTTGACCAATGTAATTTGCTATTACATCAGTCCATTTATCCGTGATGGGATGTAAAGTCTGTTTAGCACAGAAAAAGCAGTCTCACTGTACTTATTAATTTGCAATAATTATTAAATTAATACAAAAATTTATAAACTGAAAGACACAGACAACTAGTAGGAATTAAAATGTATGTACTTAGAGTGTAGGAACGAATTATTTTAAACGTGAAGAATAGGTCAATAGAAATGGTTAATTAATTTTATCTGGCTGCAGAAGTAGTCATTAATTTCATTTTGTACAGAATGATTGATTCATTTATTTGTATTAGAAACAGTTATTTAATTTATTATATGTTATCATAAACATCAATTGAAAAAATTAAGGAAAATCTTAAATAAATCCGAAACATTCCATTATCTAATTATTGCCTACTTATTCTATGTGACCTTGTACATCGCATACAATTTGGCGCCACAATGTTCTGGGCTCATTAAATGAAAAGCTTGACTGAAAAATTAAAAGTTTTATAAATAAAATAAGTTAATTTCTGATAAAGCAGATTATATTGAAGAAGTTTCTCTTATATGTGGGTCTAGATATTGGGATTTGAAAAGTGCTATTAGAGTATGGATAAGACATAATTAGTTGCACAGATAAGATTAGAGTTCTTTTGTTGACTTACTAAGTCGTAGGCCTACTAATACTGCTTTGAAAATCACGCATCGCTGTACAATTGCATACACGCATCTCAGGTATAATTATGTTACACATAAATCCTTTATAAAAAAGAAATCCGTATTTAAATAATTACATAAAAACAATATTGCACAACCAGAATTGTTACAAGCCTCTGAAGCAACAACTTAATGAACGTGACCATAAATAAGATGAAGTACAGCAAAAACAGACAGAATTACTTAGACAACTTGACAATCCCAACTGAAAATTTGAGAAACACGACAGACAAATTCAAGAAAATGCACGTAAACAAGAGGACGTTATAAACAAAAACATGGAGGGACTCTAAAGAAAATTATTGGAACAAAATAAAACACATTGTGGACACATTCAAAACCAAAATAGATTCAATACAGGTGAAAATGTAAGAAAATTATACTATACATGAATAAAAACAACTCACCATGAAAGTAAATTTGAGGAGATAGACCAGACGAACAAAGCCATAAACAAGAACAACTACAAAAACGTATTCATAATTTAGAGGTAGGTTGTAAAGTTACATACTTTTTATTCTTTAATAAACAATTATCCTGGTCGCGGCACCAACTGTAAAGTTACTTTCTTTTACAAACATTTATCAACAATTATCCTTCCCAAAATACCACCTACCTGTGACATTCCAATTCTTACGTGCATCCAGTAACCCCAGAGTTCGTTATGCGAGGATTTAAATGACGCAAACAGATCGAGATAGCAAATTTAATAAACTACACTAACACGTGGTCTTTGTAAATTGAACTTATTATTTTATTTGCAGTTAAAACATTAACGGGATTTACCCCATTTCTCTGGTGATTCATAGATCACATTTATAAACATACACAAAGAATGTAATAGATTGAAACATTAATTTCTAATAAGGCTCACCAGTACTTCATATACACGCTCGCTTTCATTTTTTCAACCCCCCCTATTACTTTAAAATATCATGATTGATGTTATTTTGTAATTGCCTAGGTCTTGTACTTATCGAAAAAAGTTATCCATTTTGCGGCGTCATTGCTGGTTCCACTAATAACTGCTGTACTCGATAATTGTCCGAAACTGTTTAAAAACTGTTTAATTGCCTCGTCACTGGTTATTGATTTTACTTATGTTGAGTTACATTTTACTGTTTTTACACTGCCAAAACTGATTTGTCCGCGGACTTGAATTACATCCAACTGGCCAGTTTTAATAGTTATGCGGAACAGAAAGATGGCGATTGACGAACGCTGATCAAGTACGTCCGGCCGGTTGAAAGTGTTGATCGAGAGAGAAACAGCTTGGGCAAAATGCGGCCAATATAAACGCCGGTCACGTGATACTCCTTCCACATGGGCAACATCATTTCGGATGTCTCTGGACGTTTTTCTCACTGCGTTTTCCTATGTTCCAGTGGTATCAAATGTTGACTTGACGTCATTATGATTGCAACGTCTGTTGAAAATTGCAATGTTGAGGCCACTTTTTGGGTGAGATCTGCGACACTCTGGCTAGACGCAGCTAAAAATAGCTTTTGATTAACTTGTTTACCAGGCGCCCCCAATTTCCTTAATGTTCCATCCGCCACTGTTTCACATTGGTCACAAAGTAAAATGATTTTATTCCTAATTTTGATCTAATTAAAACGCTGAACCCTGGGTTTCATACCTGTGACTCGGTATGTACTGTCACAAGGTCACACTGGATAGGGTAACCAAATACCATATATCTACCATAATATGGAAGAGCTAAACCAACACCCCAAGTTCTACGCTGATGAGAATGACAACCCAATAGATTTTTTAAAACAATGCGAAAAACAATGGAGTCTATTGGAAACCATTTAACATACCAGGACAAAATTAACCTTGTTACAAAATACTGTAGAAATTTTGCATCACAATGGTATACAATAAGAAAAGATCAGGTCACCACATATGAAGGCTTTGCAAACGTCTTTGAAGCCAGATATTGGAACCAGCATGTACAGCGAAAGGTATGTGATCGGGTAGAGCTTGGTAAGTACGTTTATGGGCTGCAGACGAAGGAACAATATGTAATTCAGCAAGTGGCAAAAGCAAAACATCTTCGTCCACCCACTTACGGAAGTTGAGCTCATACATAACCTAGCCTATCATTTTGAGCAGAACATACTTGTTGCCATGATGACAATTGGAATAAGCTGGCTAAAACACCTACTAGTGCTGTTGTCACAATGGGAAGATTTAATCAATAAAGATCAAAGTCCACGTCCTAGTAAAACATATGTAAAGACAAATGAATACAAATACACTCAGAAACCTAGTACATTCATAGTATCAACTATTATCCGAAAGCTACGCAAGGACTTAAACATCTAATTGTATGCGTTAATGCCTTTAGAAAGTTATTAAAGTTATATGCTAAAACGTGTCCCACCACTTGTTTGGTATTGAATGATATTCTCAACAAATATATCCCTGAGCATGGACATGTCAAGAGGGTATTAACTGATAATGGCAAACAATTTACTAATAAATTGTGGTTTGATACCCCGACACAGCATGGGATTCAACCTGTTTTGACTGCGATTAGGCCTTGACAGGGTAATCTGGCTGAAAGAATCAACAGAGTTAGGTAGATTGTTTTGAGTATACTGTCATGAACGGCATAATAGTTGGCCACAATATACACAATTATTTGAGCAATCTATAAATGAGAATTACAATACCATCAATGATTATACACAGATGGAGATGGATTCTGGAAAACAACCAAACAGATATTGGGATCGCCATATAAAGCGTATAAATACCTCGAATTGGCCTGTGCAAATGCAGATTAAAAGAGACCATGTGGATGAACGGATTTGTAAGGTAGCTAATAAGAGAACGGAAGAATTCAGCGCTACGCATAATGTTGAGAAAAGTGAACACAACACAGTAGACAGAAATAAGTATACTGTTGCTGACAAACAGATAATTAGTCATCGGTAAATTCCATGCACCTTCACTTCGAAAATACTTCCAACACTAAAGAATGATATACAAGGGTCATTTCATAAATAATGTACATAATTTCTTTTATTTGCTTACATGTTTATTTTCTGACAACATCTCTTTACAATCCTTCAATATAGTCTCCCTGCTTCTCAATTACCGTGTTCCAATGTGTAGAAAGCTTTGCAATTCCATCTAATACGCCATCTTTGTTCATCTGACGAATGGCTTGGGTAACGGCGGCAGAAAGCTCTTCAAGAGATGAATAACGATGTCCTCGCATGGGTTGTTTCAACTTTGGGAATAAGTTAAAGTCTGGAGGACTCATGTCAGGACTGTAGGGTGGATGAGGTAACACTTCCCAATCGTATTCACTCAGCTTTTTAGCTACGGTACTGGTGACGTGCGGGCGAGCGTTGTCATGGAGAATGAGTGACCCAGCTTTGAGCAACTGAGGTCAGGTTTTGTGCATTTT
Organism: Magicicada septendecula; assembly: GCA_034769895.1. Taxonomy (NCBI): domain Eukaryota; kingdom Metazoa; phylum Arthropoda; class Insecta; order Hemiptera; family Cicadidae; genus Magicicada; species Magicicada septendecula. Next base: position 438,805,484 of record CM068373.1, on the reverse strand, counting down.
TCTGTTGTTTTTGAATAAAATCACGATAATACAGTCCCGTGACACTTCGACCACATGGAACTCTGTCTGTCATAATGATTCCATGATGATCTTAAGCGAAGATCATCATTTGTTTCACCTTGGATTGAGCTCGACGAAACTTTTTTGGACGTGGGAAGGATTGACCTATCCACTCGTTTGACTGTGATTTCAACTCCGGTTCAAAGTCTCTAACCCATGTTTCATCAATAACGATGATTCGATGCAGGAAAGCTTGACCTTCAACGTCAAATCTTTGTTTCAGCAAGGTCGCAATGTCCAGGCGACATTCCAGCGCGCAGAAATTTTTCTCTTGTTCACATTTTGTGTCAGAATTCGGAATACGGACGTTGTTGAAATTCCTGTGGCTTCAGAAATTTCCTCACGTCACACGACGATCTTCTTCAAGAGCATCTGCCACAAGTTTCACACTTCTTTCATCTGTTGCTGTTTTCGGCCTTCCTGGTCTTGCGTCGTCGTTTATGCTTACACGACCTTCAAGAAAACGATTTGCCCAGCGAGAAACTGTACTACGGCACACTTCACTTAAAGCATTGTGAATTTCGGTTGGGTTTTTGCGACATAAAGTTTCGATCTTAATGTATGATTTTTGATCCTCAACAGTCACAGTACCAGAGACCGGTGCAGACTCCAATTCTAAATCGCGTTATTAAAAAACAATACACGGTATTGATGAAACAAAAGCACGTGCTTCTTCCTCAAGCCTTGAACTACAACTGATGTAACAATCACTATCGACGCATCCTTCACTACGCAGTGTTGCCAACCTGTGCATTATTTATGAAATGTCCCCCGTAATAACAAACAAGCTTAAACATAAAAAAAATCTGCTATGAAATGTATTGTATGAATGGAAGTTTGACTGATCAGCTGGGGAATGAAAACAAAGAGCGGTAAGAATCCTGTTTAGCGATAAAAATCACATACTTTACTTATAAATGTCATATGCTATTATTGCAAAAGAATTTTAATTTGACATTTCATGATGGATTCGTTTATGTTTGGGTTGACTACGTTAGTTGTGTTGTTAAAATATTTTAATTATTTTAGAAGGAATTTTACATTGATTAAAGAAGAAAATTTTTTTTTATTACTGTGTGAAGAAAGAAAATTTTTTTAACCCAGGCGGGGTGCAGATTACATTGATTTTGGACTGTAAAAAAAATAATGAGTGTTGAGAAGTAGTGCGAACATATGCATAGGCATTTGGCAGTGCGTGTGTGAATAACTGTTACGAAATAACAATAAAAAATGGATTAAATTAAATAACTTTTGTGTAAATCAAATGTTCGACATAAGCCTTACACCAGAATGTGCATAAAATAAAGACCTATATGGTAATAACATTTGTTAATAATTTAAAGAATGAAATATATGAGTTTTTCCATAAAAAAGGTTTTATGACCCAAAAGGAAAGCAATAAAATTATACCGGTTTTATTTGAACATTTTACATTGTTAATATACAATATTTTACTTGAAGAATGTTATCTGGACTGTAGTCATAAGAGTGAGGGAATGTTTTGACTAATGAAATTGGCTAATACAGCAGTCTCATTGAACTTAATAATGTGCAATTGTTACCTCTGATTTAGGACAATAGGTCTATCAAGAGTGATGAGGGCATGTAGTAAAGTTCGCAACTGACTTAATCTCAAGTGCTAGTATGGTATAGTCCAAGATTGTCTGCTTAGGCATTTATGAACATGTCAAGTTAGCTGGAGCCATATAAATACTTAATAATTAGTAATTCAGCACTGTTTGTGAAGTACTCAACCCAGAAACGACCCTGAGAGCTGGAACGCAGTAGAGCCTGAAGGAACAACAGGAGGAACAGCAGTAATCCTGAATCTCTACCTGAAACATTGTCGACACTTACAGAAACAAGAGGATGTAATCGTTCATCAAGCAAGGTAAGTGGAAATCAATTATATAAAATCAATTAATAAAAAAAATTATAAACTAAAAGATACACACAACTAGTAGGACTTACAATTTATGTAATTTAAGTGTAGGAAATAATTACTTTAAATGTAAAGATTAGATCAACAGAAACTGTTGATTAATTTTATTTTGTAGAAGAAACGGTTAATTAATTTTATTTTGCAACAGAAGCAGTAATTAATTTTATTTTGTATAGAATGATTAATTTATTTGTATTAGAAACAATTAATTTACTTTGTGTTATCATAAATATTAGTAAAATACCGTATTTTCTCGCATAATTAACGCACTTTTTTGACGAAAAATACCGGCAAAAATTTCGGGTGCGTAAATTATTCAAGGATTTCAGATATACCCAAATTTCATTTGAAATTTATTGACATTTAAAAGATACATTAAATATACTGTACTGTATTATACACAAAATCAGTTCAACTCATTGAAGTTATCGTCATTTGGTGTAAAATTACGGTTGAGTTTTCTTCTGAACAATCAAATAGAGTACATTAGGCAAGTTGGAGTTAATGATGTTAATAATAAGATAGAGCAAACTAATAAATAATCAATTTTTTTTATACCGAGGAGGGGTATATATAACGATTCATAATATGTCGTCATATTTGAGCATTTTATGAAAGGGACAGGCTGTGTGCCGTAAGCAAGACAGAGAGCGTATAATATGCAACTATCTCACTCTAACTTTGTCACAGTGAAGCACGCGGTCGGATCAGACGTGAATTTTACTCAATTCATTTTTGCAGTTCAACCTGCGATAACTTCAAAACCAATACATATACAGCAATTCTGAAAACTGCATTGTGTTCAGTAATAAAAGCTCTATAAGTAGCCAAAATCTCAATTAATATAATTAACAATTACAGAAGATACACAGAAGAACGTGTTTTTTTTAGACGTTTCTATTGGTTTAGCATTTGTATTTGTACACTGTACTCTTAAAAAGACACGCAAACACAGACTGCGGGTAGCAAGTGGCAGGCAGACAGCAACCGAGGTTGAGAATAAAGGAATGGGTTTCCGGGAAAGAGCCATTGACTGAGTCAAGGCCACAGCCCCGCTCGGAATAGACTAGGCGCGCAAACAACATTCCAGCTGCAACTTTCACTTTTCCATCCCTAACCATTTCGCTAACCAAAATTGAAAAATTACGTAGTTTGGAGATACGTCCGGATATCACAGGTTGTACTGTATACCCAAATTTCATTTGAAATTTATTGACATTTAAAAGATACATTAAATATATTATACACAAAATCAGTTCAACTCATTGAAGTTAATCGTCATTTGGCATAAAATTACGGTTGAGTTTTCTTCTGAACAATCAAATAGAGTACATTAGGCAAGTTGGACATGTGAGAGATATTATTTAATATTGGAATTATATTGCCAAATACAGTTAGACAACACGTTGATTAGAAAAGACTTTATTCACTAGAACTAACCTTCATAGAATACATACATCCGTTATAACAATAATACGGTAATACGCGCATGCGTATTGTACATACATTGTTTAACCATATTTAAATTGTACATATGATATATTTGACAGGACACATAGTTTCAAGTACGGACACCGGAAAATATTCTTCCCGTCACGAGCTGATAGTACGACCTGAAGCAAAATAAATATGAATTAACGAAAGTACTAACGACGTAAGTAATAATGACATACCTGCTAAAAAGGAAGAAAAATAATCTTACCTTTTGTAGGCTATCGAGTTGGTCGTCGCCACTGGAACTGCAGGAAGAATTGGTGCTGCTATCACTGCTCACATCTCTCCATAAGAAGTCATCTTCAGTCCCGTCTAACGGATTCGAGATTCCCGTCTTTTTGAAGCTCTTTTCAATCACCTTCGAAGAAATCATGTCCCAAGCGCGCAATATCCACTCACAAAGGAGTTCCACAGATGGTTTCCGAATTTTGCCTGTTGGAGTAAGTTCGTGCACATTTTCTGCCATCCAGCACTGATAGAGTTTTCGCACATTGTCCTTGAATGGTTTATTTATTGAAACGTTCAAGGGTTGAAGTACTGATGTCAGTCCACCAGGAATCACAGCCAAATCGGTTTTCATGGTTTCCAATAATTTTTTAGTGTTTTCCGTCAGATGGCCACGAAAACTGTCCAACACGAGAAGAGCCGGGCACCGAAGGAGAGACCCCGCTCTATTTCCCCAAACCGTTCGTATCCAGTCTTCTACGAGTGACGTGTCCATCCACCCTTTTTCTTGGACACGAACGTGGATCCCACGTGGAAATTTTACTTTCGGCATTGTTTTTCGCTTCAGGACAACGTACGGTGCAAGCTTTCTGCCATCAGCTGTTACAGCAAGCATTACTGTACACCGTTGTTTTTCACTTCCAGTAGTGCGCACAATAACACTCGATGTTCCTTTCGTATCGATTGTTCGACTTTGTGGCATATCGAAACTGATGGGCGTCTGATCTGCGTTTCCTATCTGGGAAAGCAAATATTTCTTCGCTTTCTGTTTCCTAATCATGAAGCGATGAAAATCAATGACTTTTTGGTCGAAATCATTCGGCATTCTTTGACATAAGGATGTTCTTCTTCGAAGAGAGAGTCCATTTCTCTTCATAAATTTAATCACCCAGCCTCGGCTAACCTTAAAATTCGAGACACTGATCCCATGTGCTGCAGCTATTTCTCGTCCTTTAAAATACAGCATTTCGTAAGAAACGGCATATCCATCATTGCGTAACGAAATCACATATTTCAGAAGATGCTCCTCTACTTGCGGAAACTTGCCACTTTTTGGACCGCGAAATGCTTTACGAGACTTGTTGGTCTCTTGAAGGGCAATTTTCTGTTTTCGCCAGTACCGCACGTTACACTCGGACACAGAATATTTGCGGCCTGCTGCCCTATTCCCGTGTGTTTCGGCGTAAGCGATCACCGCAAGTTTATATGACACAGTATTACTCGAATACTTGCTCATTGTGGATTAATGAACGACTTTGAGATCACAAAACATCCGTGTACCCGAAACACTCGTAAAATGAGTTTCTACCAGACTGTAAATAAATCGTCACTAATCACGTCTTCGCTGATTCACTCACCGGACTGAATACCGCAGTGAGTAACAACAGGAAGTTGCACGAGGGTTTGAAATGCTAGGTTGCGCAATAGGAAAGCTACTACTTGACATCTTTATTTCGAAACGCATCCGGAACTGCGTGATGAAATCATCGAGAAAGTGGGTGCGTCAAATACGCGAATATTTCTTTTTTCCCACTTTGAACCCCCCCCAGAAATGGGATGCGTAAATTATGCGGGGGCGTTAATTATGCGAGAAAATACGGTACTTTGCAATTGAAAAAATTTAACAAAAATCTTCAATAAATCCGAAACATTCCATTATCTAATTATCAACTGCTTACTCTATGCAACCTTGTACATCGCAGTACATATACTGCAATAGAACGCAGTAAAAAGCCATAATAAATGAGTGTTATGTTTTATGATGTTAATAGACAGGTTTCAAATTGTTTTTGTTCATTTTATGTTAATTAGCTATAAGTTGTGAAATAAGAGATGGTTAGTTACATGATATATATCAAAATGCCCATAAATTTATTCTCTTTTATGTATAATGCAATTTTAGTGTGCGTGTTATTCGTATTTTACTGAATAACTCTTATATTAATATTTCGGAATGAAACTTGAACAGCATGTGCGTCATTCTTAGTGCTACATTTTTTGAATGTCAGAGGCTCAAAACATACAAATTTACTTTGTTTTTTTTTTTTTAACTGAATTCACTTTTCTATAATCATGTTATCTTCAAGTAAATCATAACATTTTTAGATAAAATCTTTACCAGTTTCTGCAAATTCTAGTGGAGTCATACATGATCTGAAGCTGATCTTTGTGAATATCTATCATGTGTTGCTAATTTCAACCAATCAGGAACTCCCATTTTCATTTGGGTTCGTCTCTGGTCTTATGAACATCGGTCAGTCCATTTCTAGAACTCATCTCATGAAGACGTACTCTCTGTGAGAGTTTTTTGTGTCAGAACAATTTTTTTTTAAAGTGACAGCAGTCCTTGATATTAGCTACAAGTTTCCCATACGCTGTATCAAGGGTTAATAGAAGCAATTAACTAAATTTGCAAAGATCATTGAGCAGTGCTAACTCACGTTAGTGCAAGATTTCCACACAGGTCAGTAGTATTCGACAGAATACTCATGTATTAACGCGTGAACACTTCAAGATAGCTGGACGGTGTTAGTCCAACACACCATATCTTTTATAAATTAACCCAACTGAGATTATCAATATAAACAATTATGGGCATATCAATGGCGTGCACATGTGTATATTGAGAGTGTGATAATGCATCATCGAGACCAGCTGCCAACGCATCAGCGTAGCAGCCACCTACTTATCAACCAAGGAATTCTTCATCCAAATAACATTTTATTGTTTAAGACGAACATTCAATTTATACATTAAAGATATATCAACTCAGAAAATCATTTTGTGTTTTATAAAGAAATGTACAGACAAGATATAAATTTGTTTTCTTCTTCTTCTTCTTCAGCGGCGCAACAACCCATTACTGAGTCAAGGCCTCCTTTAACAGCCTCCACCAGTTGTCCTGGTCAAGTCCAGCTGCTCTCCAGTTCCGGGTCCCAAGGATATGGCGCCCATCGTAGTTCACACCATCTTCCCAACGTAGTTTGGGTCTAGCAACTCTCCTGGTGCCATAGATCTGTTCTGTGAGCGTCTTTCTTGGTATTTCATTCTCCCCCATTCTGATCACGTGCCCAGCCACCTGAGTCTACCAAGTTTTATAATTTTCACAATATCTGGTTCATTCAGAAGAGTATTCAGTTCTTGGTTGGCTCTTTTCCTCCATTCCTACACATATTGGACCAAATATACTGTGGAGGATTTTGAGTTCACGAACCAGCAGGCTTGACTCAGACTTTTTAGAAATGGTCCAGATCTCAGACCATAGGTGAGAACTGGGCGGATCAGTGTTTTATACAAAAGCAGCTTGATGCTCCTGGCAATTGTTATGTTACGACTTTATATTTTTGTTTTATTTATTAATAACAGCTTACACTATTACTCTTACGGCCAGTTCAGCCGCCATGTTGTAGTGTACCAATAACAAAAAAATACTTACTAGGGCCAGGCGAACTTCTAGACGAGCTGAAAAAACAAGACGGTTGTTCGAAATAATTTACCTCAAATTCATTGGTATCTTTTAAACTCGTATTTATTCATTGTTTTAGCATTATATGTTGATAACAAAATAAAATCTACTTCCTCCATCTTTTACACATTCAAGCATGGCTGCCATACATTTTCTTTACGTCAAATCTTCTTCAGGGTATTTTTAAGCAATATAATTAACATTTCAGTTTAAAAGTGTTACACCTTGAAATAACTGTGTAAAATTACTAAATTATTTTCTCTTAACGTAAACCAATGCTTTTATGTTATATTAAGATAGGTACCTACGCACACTCACCCATACCCACACACATGCTATTTTACACGGTACATTTTTATTTATTTTACTGAGCTCAAATTAACAAGGGGCAGAATTTTATCTAATTTAGAAATGTATACTTTCCTGTGTTGAGATGTCGAAAATCGACCCAGGCGTCACTCATCGTTTACGCTGTTTCTCGGCCGAACTATTAAATTTTTTTCTTTTCCAATGTTACTCACTGCCTCTATTTATTTACAAAAGACTGTTTAAATATAGCAATATATCAAAATTCACATTTTAGCTGTTTTGCAGGCCTGCAATTTACGTTCCGGAACTTTACGTGTGATGAGCACTAGAGATGACGGTAGACTGAGACAGACAGTATTCTAAGACAGAGTTCATTTCTAATGTGGAGAGGGGAGTCACGTCACCAATCTCATTGTGTTCGGTTATGACGTCTCAAATATTAAGGCGCAGCAATTACGTATTGCATTCTTAGATGTGACTTTTTATAGGAGCGTATTGTTGACAAGTTCGTTTGGCGAAATCCAGTTGTTGTTTTGCACGTACACGTGTTGACCTTGGTACATTTCCTGCTTGCTTGGTATTACGCCGTTACACACTTTATAAAACTTTACCATTATTTGTATTTATGATTTTGCAATTGAAATAAAATTTACATTGGTTATTCTCCAAAACCTCTATATGTATCGGATTGTACCGTTACACAATTATTCTGCCCTGGAACAGGGGTCTGAGACGAAAGAAGCACCTATTAGCTGAGGTGATTCTTCGTTTTATTTCTTCTGTCGTTTCCCCATCATAGTTAACGTGGCATCCTAAATAAACAAAGTTGTTGACTTTTTCGAAGGAATAGATGCCAATTTGGATGTGCTCTCCTTCTCTAGCCTCCTGTCCTGTGACCATGTATTTCGTCTTGCTTTCATTTATTATGAGACCCAGCCTCCTTGCGGGACCTTCAAGAGCAAGAAAGGCTTCAGTGACTGCTCGAAGGGACCTCCCGATTACATCTAGGTCATCGGCATATCCTAGGACCTGCACCAACCTGTTGAATACAGTCCCGGAGGAATCTACTCCAGCATCTCTCATAGCTTTTTCTAAGGCAAGATTGAAGAGGAGGCGAGCAAGAGCATCACCCTGGAGGACTCCCTCTCCATAGTCAAACTCTCCTGATAAGTCATTCTGAATCCTCACCATGCCCTTCACTGTCAGCATTGTTATCCTACACAACCTTGTTAATTTATTTGGTATGCCCAGTTCTTCAAGAGCAGTGTAAAGATCTTTTCTGTCAATTACTCAAAGCAGTGCACGAGAGACACCACAGTGGAGCCCTTCATCATACACTTATGTGTGAGTAGTGACAGCGAACCTGAGTCCAGTGAATCCGAAGACGAATTACTACAGGAATGTTAAAAAGTGCACGGAATAGGTGGTAAACATATTTATAGCGAAGCGTAGTATTTTTTTTTTTTTTATTGACACATACAAAACCGTGTGTGCATGTTTTCTCCAGGAGAGTTATGAGTGCTCGGTGCTATCACTTTTTAAAGTGATAATTGTGTGACTAACCCTATTTGAGGTGAGTTTTTCAACATACTGCTTATTTGTAATAGTCATAAGGAATTCTGTAGTTTATAAAATAAGGATCATTTTAATTATAAAATTTGCACGGAAAATTTCTAAAATATAGAATTATAAATTTAAATTATATACTTAAATATTTATAATATACTAATATATAAATAAGGAATTTATAATTTACTTATTAAGGAATTTGTATTGTATTTTATAAAAGTATCCTTATTTTCTTAAGAAATTCAATTTGTTTTCGCGTTTATACTAGTATTTTTATGCTACTTGTGCATGTAACGTCTTATACTATGATGCTGATTTTTTACTTAATTATTAATGACAGCAGCGCAGGAAATAAAAATAAAATATTTTTCAGAGTCATGAATAGTGCGGTGTTTCTACAATAATTAAATGGGGCAAGCTTACGACACAGGATGCGTACGAACATTCGTTCAAACAAATTATAGCTGATGCATCGCATTGAATTTTATGTATAAGTTATGGAAATTAATTGTTAATTAATTATTAACAATCTATTGTGATGTAATTGTTAACAATGTAACAATATATTCTAATATACATATTAGAAACTTTCTCACTGTAAAATGTTATGTAAAAAAATACAGTAAAACGCAAGTTAACCAGCGAAAATATCTTACATTACACATTTTAATTTTTAATACCTTCATCAAATACATCACAATTATTTCTCAGAAATTATATCGTATCGAGCTTCATAGAATACTCTGTCGGACTCTTTTCAGCTAAAACAGAATGATACGGTGCATTGTCCTTAACTCTTACTGATGGTGGCGGAATATTGGCAACCACTTATTCTCCACCCATTTTTAAAAGTTTAATATTTAAACGCACTTACTACCACAATGGTAAAAAGCAGACTGCAATAATATTACAACTGTGTAGTCTGCCTTAGTGATGGATGCCAGTTTGCACTGTGAACAGGGCTATAGAGCTGTGATGAATCATTGGCCTTAACAAATGACACCAACTCACATACACACACAATCACGCATACTTTATCCCCCCCAGGATAAAGTACTGGAGTACTTACTCCACAGCACTACAGCTCATGAAGAGCTATGGCCTCCAGAACGATGTGCCTCCACTCCTCTCTATCCTGTGTGACTCATCGCCACGTTCTGACCCCCAGTAATCTCAAGTCTTCATCTACATCATCCACACATCTTGTTCTTAGCCCCTTTGCTCTTCTTCCTCCTGGTCCTTCAATGAATACTTTTTTCACTCCCATTTCCTCTGTCATTCTTTGTACACGACCAGCCCACCTAATTCTACCTTCTTTTATTACTGTGCGATGTCCAGTATGTTATGATATACATATGTGATTTGATACCCTGTTCAGTACCACCCAATTCTACATTGTCAATTCATTTTTGTAATTGTGCATGTGTTCGCGTTCATGGAGAATCTGGTAAATTTCTGTCAGTTTATTTCGTGTTCCTTAAGCTTTCGTTCATGTGCTATATTAATTATCGCCAAGTTTCATTTGAATTAAGATCATTTGTGTCTCAAACGTGTCTACAAGCATTTTATTTTCAGTTGTTAATGTTTTTTCCAAAACCCTCCACTTGTCTTCTTATGAATTTCCCCTTGTTTTCAAAGCACGCTATTGTAGTTGTTTGTCATGCTCATTTAGTTGCTTTTTATCATCGTTTATATGGTCACTAACATCTCTTTTGGGACATTTTTAAAACTATACTGTATATTGAATTACCAATATCTGAAGTTAGTGAGTCTGCTGTTTGTTAATTTGTATAATTTTGTGTATGCATGTGTGTGTGATTGTATGATTAATTCAAATTTTCATCATAATCAATTACTAGGTCAATAATACCAAGATTTGTTTACAAATTTACTAGTGCATTAAACCCTCAATAAAAAATAATCTTCCATTCCAATCTCGCAATATCAAAACAGCCGATTTACCTAACTAGATGGTTGCCTGTATATACCACTATTTACTTGCTTTATTCAACCAACAATTCACCTAATATTTAAAATTTTTAATTAATTCACTTCCAATTTTTCAACTAATCAAGTCCAAACACATTGTGGTGCTAAATCCTGCGCAATTTATAGGTGTTGTATAGAATAAGTAGCTGAGATATATGTTATAGGAATGTAGAGGATTTATTAATGATCCTATTACTTTTAACAATCTACTAAGCTTTTAATACAGTTTATGCAAAATAATTAATCTGTCTCTGTTGACCTTTGTAACTCAACTAAATTGTTGACCTTAGATATATTCTGTCCGGCCTCTCGGTCGCTTTCAGGCATGAGGTATTTCAAAACTGCTGTTTGCTTTTAATTAAAATTGTAATTAGTGACTTCATCTGGTCTCAGTTAATCTGTTTCCACTGACAAGCAACACTGAGACTGTCATAACATTTGGTTCAGAAGTGGAATAGATCCTGTAATAGTAAAAACAATGGACACTTCGTAGAAGAGTATGGTTAGTGGTAACTGGAAAAAAATGGATACTAGTCAAATGATGCAAACTTTCCAAGTGCTGCTACTGCAAATGGAGGAACAATAATGACAGGAGACAGAAGAAGCAGAGAAATTATGACACCATGAGGCAGAAAAGGCAGAGAAATGATAGAATGAGAAACAATGAGAAGCAAAGACATCATAAAAAGTATCCCTGCTTGACAAACAGAAGAATGTAAGCAAGAACAGAACACATAAAAGCACTGATATAGGAACAAAGACATTTGCAAGAGCATACTACTGCAGAGTTGGGTCTACTACATGGAAACGTGGGTGAATTGGTGAATTACACGGTGATCTCAATGGGTAAGAGGTAAGATTATCTGTAGTAGAGGAATGAATTGCAAATATAAAAGAATGGATAAAAACAGAAGTTGAACACAATCCTGTGTTTCAAATCAGATTTCTGAACAGACTGTACGTATGGTAAAGTAAAAAAAAAAAGACAGAAAATAAGATAATAGAGAAAGTCGCATAGCCTGCAGTGGGGCCAATTCATGTTTGATTCAAGGCCCCAAACATTTGATGGGAGCAGTCACTGGACAACATATCTTTGGCAATTTGAAGTCGCAAACACAAATCATTGGTTTCACTTGTTCTCCCTTTAAGTGACCAGCCTTAGAGCTACTACAGAAAGTGTCACCTGACAGCCAGAACTCTTATGCAGAACTGATTACAGCTCTAGAATTACAGTATGGTGATAAACATCTGGTGACAGTATTCCAGAGTCATCAACAGTTTGAAGCAAGTATTGACTTACTAGTTAGACTGGGCTATCTTTAAGCACCACAGGATTTTTTTAAAAACATCTGCAATAAAGATATTTACTGATGGTGTCAGTGATAAGAACTACAAGAAGTTTACAAATGGAAACATACTAGAATAATGCAGATGCCCTTGTTTATCCTCTACAGTTTCAGGCCGCCAAGTCAGTGTCTAGTTCGGCAAATCATAAAGTCTGCATACTAAAAGATTGTGATGACACACATGATAAATAGGAACAACAAGGGTCAGAAAGCCAAATTTTGGCACCACAGTATGAAGGAAGAAAGAATAAAAGACCAACATTTTTTAGATGTGGGGAACCTGGGCGTCTACAAACAGATTGTAGGTCCAGAGTTAAGCAGCAGGAAAATTACACAAGCAAGTAGAAGCAAGCATTTAAAGCAAGTAGTTGGTACAACTAATTGGAGGAATGAAGCAACTAGACAATACACAAGTTATACACATCAAAGAAACAGTGGAAGCTTGGTATATTATCTGAAATGAAGACATAAAAACCTGTTTGACATGATATGCTGTCAAATCCTTATATGTAGTGGCATTTCTCCTGCATGTATAGTTTTGTAATCAGTTTGCTACACTTAACAAAATGTGCTGTTATGACTAGAAAACATAATAGCTGCCAGAGTCAACTGTATGTAAGGCTCTCGTTCTATACATAACACTCATAAAACCTGTTTAGACACGTGAGAGACAACTATGGAACATGCAACAACACTAATATGCTTCCTGAGCTGCAGAACTTGCTCACTATTTTGAACAAAGTACATTTATTACCGTTGTAATGTATCAAAACCAAGGTCCCCTACATTACATAAAAATTATAATAAAAAACACTAGAGTTATTCATTGTAACGAAGTTCAGGTAAGTGTAAACCCTTATTGAGTAAAAATAAATGATATTAAATCAAAATACAAGGGTTTCCTGTAGAGCCAAAGATAAATGTATAGAAATACAAACTATGAAGTGGTCAGTGAAGGGGTCAGTGCAAAGAGTGAGTGATAAGTGCAGTTTTAAATAATCTGAAAAAAATAGTATAAACAGTTTATTCAATGCTCGAAAATAACTACATTAAGAGTGTATTAGTTAATTGATGTTTAGTTAATTTATAAAAATGAACATGTCATCATGGCATTTATGTTGGATTTTGTATGTCGGAGGTGTTAAATAACTACATTAAGAGTGTATTAGTTAATTGATGTTTAGTTAATTTATAAAAATGAACATGTCACCATGGAATTTATGTTAAAATTTATATAGAGTAAATATTTTATAACTACATTGAATAGATAATGGTTGTGTTGTTAGATTATAATTGTAAACTTGGCCAGGAAGGCAATAATTGGTGATAATATGCCAAAGGGTTTTACTGTAACTATGTTGTGGACATATGAAGGGTTTCTATACTAAAAAACTATGTAATGATAAATTAAAAACCAGAATGGAGTAAAAAATTGAATTATTGGCCCTAAGCCAGTGACACATTGTACAGGAAGCCATGTCAGAAAAGTTAGGCAACCAACCAATGTAAAGACACTAAATTTTATATAATAAATTAGAAGAAAGTAATAGTAGTTATTAATAGCAGATAAGTGCCATGAATTACAATAAAAACATAATATATGTAATAGAAGAATAGGTCCCAAAATTAGTATTTTGTAATGAGGAGATAGTACTTGTTAGAATGATAAGATTAAGATGAGAAAGGTAGCAAAATGTATATAATTTTATAACAAAGGATCTATGAAAATTCAATATGATATAACGTGACTTTTGTAAAGGAGTATTTTATTAAGTAAGTGCAAGAACATTTTTTAATTATGGCCGGTATTAGATGGCTCAAGGATTACAAATATTAACCAATAACAGAACAGAGATTGGTTGTCAAGGACCACATAAAGGCAAGAAAGTTTGTTTATTCCATTGTTAATGGTGAAAGAGGATAGTCCAGCTTTATGAGTAGAAATAAAAAAGAAAGTCTAAAAGAACTAATTTTCAAGATAATTCAAATAACTATTGATTCAAAATGAAAGTACTAAATTATAAATAAAATGAAGAGGATGAATGACATTAAGAAATTAATGCAATAAATTAAAGTAAAAAAGAAAAATTAAAATCAAATGCTAAACCTCACTTTCTTACAACCAAGTAAAAAAAAAAACTATGCTACACAAAACCATGGTAATCCATAACCACGAGAAACTTCAACATTAGTGAAGATTAAGAATTGGAACTCTACTCCATCCAGGGACAAATACACCAAACTTTTATTTTCGGAACTGGAGATTGGCGACAATACGACGCAGACATCTGTAGACTGTTTAAGCGGCCATCACGGAAATATCTGTACTCTGCCATTACGAGTGAACCTCGTCGTCAGACGGTAAAACCAACTTACATTTAAAGATATTAGTTAATAAGATTTTATATTTAAATTTGTAATACCTTGTACTTTTATTTGGCATTTTCTGACCTTCCTAATAGTCACAAGAACCTTTCGAACCCTGAGATTAAGAAAAAATAATAATATAGTTAAAATTTAATATCTGAAAATTGAATACTGTAACATAGTCGATTCACTTAAGTGTGGTCGATCTGTTGAAACCACGCGAAGAGAACGTGTTTAAAAAAAAAATAAAAATAAAAAATCCTTCATGAAAATGATGACTTATTATTTGCTGACTATTTAGTGCGTTTTAGATAATTTGTAGTTTACACAGAGAGAGAAACGAGAGATATACTGTGACTGGAAAAACTTAACCTCAAATAATTGGCTGACGATAACGCTGGCCACAGCACAAGCACTCATACAGTAGTCGAACTGCGAGAGAAGAGAAAAACAATTCACGGCTTATACTCCCCTCTCTTAACGTTGTTGTACCGTCTAGGCCTTAATATGAACGATCTAACCACCAAATATACTAAACTAATATTACACGCTACTCGTTCAGGGCTGATTTACTTGTTATAATATATTAGAGATTAACTTCAACAACGCTAGACCCTTGCAACATAATAATACATCACCAACCAAATTGTTTTGGGAGAATTAAACTCGTATCTCCGAAAATCTCTCTCAACTCCCTTTTATTAACGACTTTTTATAAATAAACCATATAGACAGTGAAAATACAACACATTCGTCTTTTATTTAGATTACAAATTGACGCTTACAACGTGAGGCTAAATTAAATTATTAATCCATTACATATTGGCACCACAACGTGGATAAGATATAAGAGCACATTCTCTATTTAGTTATATTACATCGTAGATCATTTTCTATTATCAGAAAATCCCAATTACCCTGCTATTTGTTGTTCAGAAAAGTAACAAGTGTATAGTAAGCATACAATACAGGATAAAAATTCTGAACAGTCTAATCTGTGTTAAAATATTCTTTAGTCTGACCCCAACTGGATTTTTATAATTGTTGATTCCATTTCTAGGTTGCTGTGTTAAAAAATTTGCATTCCAAAGTATTGAAATTTCTAAAACTCACCACTACTTCAGATTTTAGTTAATTTTCCTCTTGATATGCCACATATCCAATAATCCCTCTGAATTTTTGGAAAATTATCGGAATTTTCCCCCACTCTTTGGCCCCTGGCATCCCAAAATATTGAGATTTTTAAGAATGAAACTAAATTCATAATAGCTATAGTCCTCTTTAATTTGATATTTCACATGAACTCTTGTGTTTTTTTTTAATAACTTTCACTCTCGCACATTTTTGCCACCTACCCACCTACTTTTTGACATTGTGAGATCAGTGTCAAAAATAATAGGGTTTTGTAATGTGTAATAATCTAATTTTCAACTACAAATGACCAACTTCAAAAATAGTTTGTCAAGTAAGTGACAGTCTTCAAAGGAAGACTGCTCTAATCATGAATCTCACTTGTTTCACCTACTTATAGATGGAAGATTGATTGTATATTAAGAAAAAATACTTCACCTTTTGTGTAGTCTCTTCTTTTTCCACTTCTTCTAAAACAATATCATCCTTTATAATCGTAGTGATGTCTTGCAAATAATGCTGCAACAAACAAATATTACTTACCAACATTAGTTGTATCAGTCTTTCTTTTGATTTAAATTAAGGCAAAGCGTAACATTTATATTAACATCTCAATTACACCTGTGCTTCTTTTAACAATAAAACATCTGCCCAAAAAGAAATTAATAATTTTCCAAATGGAATACTGCCTTTAGGGCTGTTTAACAAACTGTACATTTTTACTACAGCTGTTGTTAAAATTCCTTCCCAGGCTGTTTGGCCGTGGTCCATTGTTTTCTACAAAAAAACATGTTTCGGCAGTGCCATTGACTGTCGTCTTCAGTGTAAAATTGAGTTACGCTAATGTAAGGTGTTATATGTTAGTGGTCACTGTGGTCACCACGGGGGTCACAATTTAATGCAAATTGTGTAATTAATGAGAGTAAAGGACATAATATTAGAACAAAGATGTGCGTTATCAAAGATATACGTGTACATTTAGCTGTCATAAAAATGGACCTTAAGCAAGTATGATGGTATGCACACATGCTGTAAACTCGATAAAAAAAAAAAAAAACATTCAAAGCCAGTCACACCAAGGTTCTGCATAGAAACGCTATCAACACAATACCATGAGCAAGTTGTCTGTCACTTCACCCATGGTAAACACGTGGACCATTTGCACCACTGTATGGTTATATAATGTTGTGAAGTAAGGAGAAACCACAGGCAAGTACAATAGTACTAAAGATAAAAAAGAAACAACTAACATGTGTGAGTTATAAACCCTTAATTTGGACTCAATCTGTAACAGGAATATGTTAAAATATGAGCTAAACTGCTAGCATAGAAATAACATTGATTTACTGACATGCTTGATAAATCATCATCTTCACAATACGGCATAGGAACGGTGCTGCCTGTACCGCCTTCAAAAATCCTCCAGCCATCTCTTCCTGGGTCTACCCACACACCCGTGTCCTATGGGTTTGTATTACCAGACTCGTTTAGCCAGTCTGGAATATGACATTCTTTCCAAGTGTTTTTCAACTGTTGTTTGTAATCTTTTAATTTTTCATTCAAGTTAAAAACTTGTAACTCTTCTCTTATGGCCTCATTTCTTATACAGTCAAGTTCAGAACACATTTTAACTCCTCTTAAGAATGCCATTTCTGAGGCCTGTATTTTACTGTCTTGTTTTTTTGGTTGTGGTCCATAATTCACACCCATAGGATAGTACAGAGACTGCCATAACTTTGTAAAACGTTAATTTTGTACCTCAATGTACTTTGTTTTTAAAAATACAGTTGACTGTTCCACAGATCATTTGGAACATACCTATCTTGTGCAGTTGTTACGGTGCAGTGAAAGAGGAGGAGGAGGAGGAGGAGGAGAAAGTGATTTGTCATACGATTATTTGTATTCGAGAAATGGACCAGCGCGGACAGGATTTTGTAGCTCAGTTGCACACTTACTACATCATTCAATATCGGTGAACACGAAGTTTTGTTTGTTTTTTATAAAGCAAGTCCTAGTAGTTTTCTATTTATTCATTCTACAGTGGTTAACTCTCTAATTCTGTACGTTGATGTCTGTTACAGATTCACTGCTGATGGCAAAACCATGTGCCAATTCTATATTGTATGCATGTGTTCATTGTACCATTTTTAATGGTGTAATTTTACTTATACATATGATTCATGTCATGTTTTATTTCACACATACCGTTTCCCAATGTGCGCACATACACGTCAAGGTGCTTTTACGCGAAGGCTACCTGACCCACACACATTTTATCTCTACACGGACAGATGTGCCCACACATTCCTTTTTCCTGAACACTCATTAATTTTTTGCGTGAGGGTTAATGTTATTTTTGAACACAGAACAAACCCGCAACAAAGACAAGAAGAGGTCAGTCAAGACACAGTGTTTTACTTCATGCACACACAAACACACACGTGCGTGCATGAATGTTAATCTTATTTTTAAACATAGAAAAAACAAGACAACAAGAAGAGCAGGACCTGGACACTTTATTTTCTTTCACACACACACACACGTGCGCGCGCCGTCGCGCGCATGCGTATACATTAAGTTACAGGCTGGTGGTGGTGGTAATGCTGAATTTTCCTTCACACATCCTTCTTTAACCTATTTCCCTTCTAGAGGGAATTTTCTTCTACCTTATCACATGTTGGCCACACCGACTATCGCCATTCAAACACACCAATCACAAATGATCCCACTACATGATATCACATACATTAAACATGGCCGACCAATCATCACACTTAGCGCCAGTCCTGTGGTACCCCTAACCCTGTCACATGGTACTCCCACCATGGCCATGTCACAACCCCACTCTCGTGATGTTCTACCCCCACCAGTCACATGGTAGCCCCACCCAAGTCACGTGATCCCAGCCGGATGTCATGTAGTACCCCACCACCATGACATCATCAATTTCAAACTTCCTGCCATGTGGTGGGGGTCATGTGACTTCCACCTCAGAACTCTCTGTTCGACCCTACTAGAATAAAACAATAATGGAATCAGTCCAAAGGAAAATTTGATTAACGCATAGACATGTTACGAACATACCAATTTATCAAGAAGGTAAGCCCCTAATAATTCAAGGCAAGGAATAGATAAAGACTTGAAAGTCCCACTTTGTAAATTACAAAATAGTAACTGGTATGTGTTTTGGCTAAATTGTATGGACTGAAAGTGCACATAAAAATGATTCCCACAGGACACCGAACGTTCTCCAACAGTTTTAACCTACAAGTTTACAAATCACAACACTGCTGTTCATTATAACAATAAATGCTTGTTATTATAAACAAATGTATAACTATGTATAATACCTGATCAACAAACTGTTCATTCTCTTCTTTGATTTCTTCTTTTAGGACAGAATTTACAACTGGCAATACATCCTGTAAATTGAATAATTATACAATTTACTTCGTGTTCTTCTCAGTGATTTATAGAGTACTTTTATATAAAGAGGTGATCAATACTAAATATGAAATTTATAGAATCATCCATCAATTTTAGCAATAAATATCCATACTCTGTACTTAAATGTTGTGTGTGTGTGTGTGTGTGCACGCGCATGCAATTGTATATACTTAATCCTATGTAGTTATATATATATACAATACCAAGATACAGTTTGTGTATTCTGTTGATTTTAATTAAATATCTACAAACGAATGTGATCCAAATCTCAAGTGGTACATGACACTGAACAACCTAACACATTAGCTACGGGCTAAATAATCAGATTACGCACATTACCTGTTCAGTCTCAGATTCTTCTACATCTGCTTCTTTTTTTATAGTGCCCATTGAAACATCCTACAAATAACAGGGAATTAAGATTACTTTTATACAAATTTATTACCATCAGAATGATCACAGTTGCACACCACTATGTAAAAATTATCCCAATTAGCGCTTTCAAGCTTCACAGCCCATCGTCAGATTGGAAAATTTATTACCATTACAGGAGAATGCTTTACAAGAGGATGTAAAGGAAATAATAAAGATGCATAAGATTGCAATAACGTTTCATGGAAAGAGTACAAAAATGTCGAGACTTACTGATGATATGGTTTTCAACTTTAGAAAACAAGGTGAATTTAGAAACTGTATTAAATATCATAGAAAAATTGTTAGGAGACGAACAAAAACCAGGAACAAAAGTAGGGATCCTGTAAATATTAAAACTGGGAAGGTTAACTCAGAGGAATCAGTATCAGAGAGCAAGATAAATGGAGAGAGAATCAAAGTTGCTATTATCAAATACTGGATTAAAAAGAAATGTCTCAACTTATTTTTCATTGTGTTATAAAAAACCTAGACAATAGGGAAAGGTGAAAGACACAAACAAAGAAGCGTTTAAAATGTGCTGCTGTAGAAGAATATTAAAAGTATACTGGATGGAGAAAGTAATTAGAAAACAAAAATGAACAGTTGCTGGAACAATGGGTGAACAGAAAGGTTTGTGAAGATGAGGCAGTGCAGTGAGTCACTGGTTGAGACACCAAGCAGTAATGACTTTGCTGATGGGAGCTCAGTGAGTGGGAAGTACTGCAGAGGAAGGCAGAGACCCACTCAACTCAAGTACCCATGTTGACTGTCGAGGTTGTGGGATGCTGTACAGATAAAGACACTGGCTCAAGATACGAAGAGTCTGAGAATCGCAACAGACCAATCAAATACGGTTTATTACGCCATATTTGTCTCATGAACAACTGTAAAGCATCAAGTTGGTCTGCAGCATTGTTAATTACAAACAAATCCACTTCTCAGTGCACTTTTGAAAACAGGAAAGATTTAACATCATCCAATCATCATATTTTTAACACTGAAAATGTTTATACAGAAATTTCGCACATTTGCGGCCGATCGCTGGTGCGTTATCGAAAATGGGAACCGGTGAGTTTCCATAGAAACTACTTCTTTGTTGTCAATAACATAGAAAATTTTGAATTTTTTGGCGAGTTTCAGTGCTATATCCCCTTAAATTTATCTTAAGGTAGTACATCAGACAAGAATTTATTACGGAGTGATGGATCAGGAGGAGGCGAGTGGAAGTACGGCTCAAACTTCCACCGATTTGAGTGTAGAAGGAACTAATTCGGCAGAAAAACTACAATTGGAAACAGAACGTCCAAAACGAAAGCTTGAATATTGCCGAGAGTGGAAAAAGAAGCAAACAGTACAGAAATTGTGCAAGGTTTGGTCAAAACTCCACTAACTGAATCTGAACGTCTGCAACGAAAACGAGAAAATCAAAAATGCTATCGAGAACGTAAGAAAGAACCAAAGATGAAGAGCAATGTACAGGAAGGTTTGGTCAGAACTCCACTAACTGAATCTGAACGTCTGCAACGAAAATGAGAAAATCAAAAATGCTATCGAGAACGTAAGAATGAAGCAAAGATGAAGAGCAATGAACAGGAAGGTTTGGTCAGAACTCCACTAACTGAATCTGAACGCCTGCAACGAAAACACAAAAAAATAAACGATATCGAGAACATAAGAAAGAAGCTATGATGATGAGCAATGAACAGGAAGAATGTGAAGAGAAGCTAGTGAGTAATTCAGCATGATATATCAAAACGCACTTTTATAATGACAATTTGAACAACTACTGCTTTGTTTGTGAACGAATTTGGTGGACTAAAAGCTTAAAAGACGTTACTGGACATGCAGAGGTTATAGAAATACTTAATAAACATGGTTATAATATTCTTGACAAATCCAAAGTATGCCACAATTGCTACAGATGCCTAAAGAAGAACAGGTTGCCACCTTATGTGACAGTCAATGGCTTTAAGTACCCACAAATACCAGAGAATTTACCTGAACTAACGCTGATTAGTATCCGGTCCAAGTGGACCGAAACTGTTGAATGAAATAATGTTCCACAAGTGTGGACAGGAAGAGTTAATTAATTGGGCCCAAGTGGGCTAAATGTATGCTTCTTGAATTAAATATTCTGTTGGCTGGTCTTCCATAGTGATAGAAATGATGTGTAAAATGAATTAATTCTGCAGTAAGAAATAACAAGAAGTGGACTGTATACGAATAATTTTAATATCTTGAATAATTGCATTACAGCTGTAAATTTGAATGAGGCTGGCTAATACTGCATGTTGCGAATTAATATGAATTTAGTTAATCATGAAGAGGGCCTAGTCGGCCATAATCGAGAATACTAAGGCCTAAAGCCTACATTTAATGTCGACACTAATTGACAGCGAAGGATTCGGCGAACCGAACGCCGAGAAAGCTAGCTATGCACTGTACAAGGTACAATCACGCGAAAATTGATGCGAGATATAAATCAGATTAGCCAACCTAGAAAATAAAATCATCGCGCTACCGTCCATAAGCTGCCCGTCAAAAATCAAAAAGATTTTTTAATACATTTTTTAATAAATTAGAATACATTTACAATTTAATTTAAAATAGTACAGTTCCTAGTAACGATGATCAGCTTCAAGGCTAAGTTGAACCTTGAGTTGAGATTAGATAACGGCAGTCTGCCGCTAGTTTAGAGATAAGCATGCATCAGATAAGCCTGTAGATAGGCGATTGTAGGCCAAGGTTGGCGAACAGCTGTTTCATATACGAATAAGTCTGGTTAACAATATTACTGACACAAGTGTGTGCATTATGTAACATTATAAAACAGGAAAGAAAAATACATAATTATACAATGTTTAATGCATGAACGGAGGTTCATCATATGATGGGTCGATCGCTGGTAACTCTATGCAAGTCATAGATGGTTACCTTAATGTTAACTGAGGTCAGTAGACCTGTACAGAGAGTTCATTACATGAACAAGATTGTTGTTGAACATGTTGCAGTTGCATGTTCTATGGTATATTCAGCAGGGCGGCATGTATTGACCTAGACATGCTATTCCTGAAGTTTCAGGAATTTACAATATGTAACAATGTGTGAGCAAGCTAGATGCTGAATGCAGCCCAGATATGACATGTATGTCATAATTTTAAATAAGAATTGTGCATGCTTACTTACAAAAATGAATAAAATATGAAATACAATATGAATAAATTAGACGAGGCAGTTACATACGGCAGACGCTTACAATAGTTTTTACATAGACACAATTTATGTGAATACAACAACAATAATTTGAATAATTACAAGATAAATAATTGCAATGTCAAATAACAATACAATACTGAAATTACAGAAACAATTTAACAATTTAAGACATTCACAAAATAGTACATATTTATCAGCAACAATATAAAGAAATGAATGCATGGTTACTTAACGGCAAACATGCGAATATTATGTAATAACATTTCATAAATAAGACCACCCAAAGACATGCAATATACCCCATAACATCAATGAAAATGTGAGACATAGTATGCCACAAAAATTAATATACAATACAAATATTAAGA